>VZRV01010769.1:1091772-1140078 GCA_013398115.1 Falcunculus frontatus | reverse complement strand
CTTCCTTCCTTTTTATTTCTTTTTTAAGAAAGACAGAAATGGCAAAAGTTATGCTCTTAAGTTTTGCCGTGAAATATCTCTCCTTTTCAGGGAATTATGTTTTCTAGATGGATTGCCACCTGCAGAGTATACTATACATCTTTGTTAAATTATTTTCTGTCTCTGCGGAAATAGCAGTTTAGTTTTGTAGTATTTTTTAAACAAAATGACTGAGCATTTAGCACAATTATGTTCAGCACTATAATCTTTTTTTTTTCTTCTTTTGTTGAGCCATCCTTTAACAGGGAATAAAAAATGAGACACACTGTAAGCTATTTTGCATAAATGAATAATTATGATTGCCACATATTGCCAATTGTAATTAGAGATAATAATGCCAGGGTTTTGGAGCTTTTACTCACGCATTGCTTTTCCAAGCAAAACAGAACTTTTGTAACATTCATCCAGTTAAGTGAGCAGATTGGGTTTTCTCCACACACACACACACACACACACACACACACAAACGCACACACGTGTGTGTGCTTTTCTTTTCCACTGCATTTTTTTAAATGATAGCTTTAATTAGTTGAAGGTAAATAAGTAAATAAATGACACGCTATAAATAGTAGGCTCTTAGCAAAATTAGAGGCACATTAAAGATAACACACTTTTGGGACTTGCAGATCAGTTAGCAAGTTGTCTGAGCATTAGAGGGAAATTGGCAGCTGCTTACAGTTAGCAACCAAAAATGCTGTAGGTAGTCTGTGCATGTGCAGATCATTTAAGGGCTCAGTTTCCCTTATTTACATTCCATCGCCTCTGGGATTTGAAAAAGATTTGTTGGTCTTTTTTTTGTTGGGGGTTTTTTGTTTTGTTTTGTGTGTGTGTGGAGAGGGGCTTGATTCCTGAAAACTGCTGAGTTTAGAAACAGTGTTAGGCATACCTGCTCACAGAGCAAGTTGCTCACTGCTGCTGTGGTAAAACCATCACTTTAAGCAGTTCTTGGATACTGTGCATCCACATTGACATTGAGAACTTGGCGTGGTGCTAGACTAAAAAACAATGCTGTTTAATCAGGTGTGGAGTGCTGGCTTATTACTTTTGCCAGCAGCTTTGTTTTACTTGGACTGCACAGCCTTGTAAGAATTCAAAGCCATTGCAATATTGCTGAAGAAGCTTTCTGAGATGTGTAACTAACCATAATGCTGTATCTCCAGGGTACTGAATGAGTGCGGCAAACGAACTGTACTTTGCAACTGTCTCATTTTCCTAGGAAAAATGGACCAACTTCAGGAATTGTTGCTCACATCCCAGCCTCAGTGGGAGTTCTGTCTGAGCACAGACTAGAGCCTAAACAATGAGCATTAAATTTGGCCCCTTCATCTCAGGATCTCACAATTCTTTTGTAAATGTTGACGAATTAAGGTTCACATCCCCCACCCTGTAAAATAACTGTGTTCCTCTTTCACAGATGAGTAAAGAGGATCATGAATCAGGGACAACAACAAGAGCTACGGATCAGAAATCTGACTCTAGAGTAGGCTGCTTCATTGTCATTGTTCATTATTTTCCATAGCCCTGTTGATCCCCAGTCTCTCATTACGCTTCTCAAGAGTTTTCACAACTGGAGTTGAGGGCGTTTGGACGTGATTTTCCACACGGATTATTTGATGCATTTTCCTCATTCTGCATATCCCAACTTGACTTTGTCACTTAAACCCTATTTGGAAGGGTGCTGCATCCGTTTCAGGTTACAAATCCCGCTGTTTTGCCTACCACAGAATGATTTAAATGCGAACATAATCTCTGTTCCTTGCCCTGCAGAAGCTTTCATGTGGCAGCACATCTCACAATTAGGCCACACCTAGCTGAAATCTCCCAAAGGAGTGCTCTAGAAACTATCATCCTCTTTAGGGATTGGTAACCCGGCATAGATAAAAATAGGGGGAAATGGAGACCCAACACTCTCTTAAAATACATATTTTTAATGGAATTTGAAAATTATTTGACTATTGCTGCTTTCTTTCTTGGACAAGGGATGTATCAAAATGCTCTACAAGTAGTTTTTGCTTATCAAATTGGTTAATTTTATTCTCTTAGAGCAGAATCTGTATGATTTCTTTGTATCTCATACAGAATTTTTACAGAATTTTACGGGCTTATGTGTTACCACCTTCTCACCATTCAAGATCTCTCAGAAAGGTTGCTGTAACAGTAGGCACAGTTTTGAAAAGAGAAGTATTGGAAAAATACTTCCTGTATTTCACTTGCTTTAATATGGTGTGTTTACTACTTACATGAATTTCTAGTTGCTCTTTCTATTCTCCTCATATCTGCTGCTCTCTATTCCCTACTTCCTCATCCTCTTCTTCTTCTTCCCCGGGCACAGACTTCCTGGAACCTCATTCCCTTCTTTTTCTCTTGGCTGAATATTCTGTATCATTCCTTTCTTTCGCTTACTCCTTTGTAAGCAGAGTCACAAATGGTCATCTTCTTTCACTTGATCCTTTCTCTAAAGTGACCTTCTCGAGGTTGTAAGTTTGCTGATTTTCTCAGTAAAAACTCAAAGTTGTGCTTATTATATGTTTGAAAAGCTGTTAACTGTTGTCTGGGCTGGTTCAGTATTTTCTCCTCCTGTCATGTGGTGGTTCAGTATTTTCTTCTCTCTTTTTTGGTTTCTCTAGATGAATACAGTTCTGTGCTGTTACAGATAATGCTACAAATATGAATTTTCCATCTCTTTAATTAAACCATGGCACCCCTTCTATTTGCATTGCTTGGACAGGTATGTTGGCTTTTAAGGTTTTTTAGTTTACGTTCCACTGCTTTTAAGCTAATTTTCAAGCTATCCCTATGATCTCTTTTATTCTCCCCTTCATTTATAGGATAAATTAAACAGAAACATTCAGGGCTGCTCCATTGCCTACATTTCAAAGCCTCCTTTAAAATTCTCCTTGCCTTCCTACATTTCTCCAAATATCATAAACTTTAGTCTATTGTCCACTGTTTATCCTTCTTACCAATACTTTCTCCATGTTTCTTTTTACTCCCTGGGTCTCCATTTGTTAAACATTAATAACATTCTTTATATTGCAATTGGAATCTCTCACAGCTCTAGTCATTGTATTAATCTTTGTGTGATGCTGATTGCCATGGAGATTTCAGTCTAGGATTGGCCATCTTAAGGATTGTGGAAACACAAGTAAAAAGTTAACGCCACTTCAATCTGTTGTCCTGTGTTGCATTTATCATCTGGAATCAAACACCTGCAAATGCATCTATCCTGCAACCTCATTATAGAGTTTGCTCAGCAACTCTTTACTTCTCATGTGCAGTGTGACAAAACCCTGAAAACTTGTCCAAATAAACTCCAGTCTTAACTACTTGAGAAAACACTTTATTTTTTGTATATTATTACATGTAAAGATCCCTGGCTAAAGATTCCGAGTGAGCCTGAGGACTATATGGTGCAAGTCACAGGGATCACTGGTTGCTTTCACATGTTTTAGGCCACTCTGGGCTGCCAAGTTCCCATATACTCAAGCTGAGCACACAAGCTCAGTTAAATTAATTCCCTTTGGTATATAATCAAGGCCAAAGACATGGAAGTACAGGCAAAAAGGAGGAGAATGTGTCTAACAGTGGGTTTGTTAGTGCCAATTATTTTAGGGAATTTTTTTGAAATGAAAACTGAATAAGGAGTCACACCAAATTACAACGATGCTGAGAGAAGGGGCAGTTTAATCTTTCAGTTTGTTGGATGAGTGGAGGAAAGAGGGTGAAATAATTTCACGATATCATAGAACATGCTGAGCTGGAATTGTTCTGCTGACACCCAACTCAGAGCCAGGTATTGACCTGATGAATTTGCCTATTCTTATCAATATTATTCCTTGTTACCAGAAGAATCAAGGAAATCACTACCTGTGCTCCTGATCCCTCGGCCAATCATCCCAGGGCCCTGAAGTCTCTTTTGATTGTCCTCAGACTTCTCTCTGTTATTTTGTCACTGCCCGTTTGAACAACCTGTAGTGAATAGTAATCAGAGGACCTTACTAGACTGGAGAGTTTTCCAGTAATGTCCCTTATCTCCCCTGGGAGACAGCAGACTTCCCTGTGAGCTGGGTCTGGTCTGCACGTTGGGCCCTCTGTTCCCCTCAGCAGGGGGTCTCCTATTACAACTCTTCCTCTTTTCCCCTTAACAAAGGAGGTTGTGATGAGGGGTACAGGTAGTGTTGTTTTAAGACACCCCACTGTCCCTGTAGGACCTTTGCCCACCTCATCAGTTGTCTGGGCTTCTGATTCCAGAGCCTCGTACCCGTTGCAGAAGGTACCATTCCTACTTGGCAGATTCTGAGAAGGAGGAAGAACCTTCCTCCTGGCACATGCTGTGACCTGCTTCCAGATCCATCTTCATCGGACCCTTGACTAATTCCCCTGCAGGGTTCTGAGTTCAGCTGCTTCTCTGCCACAGTAGAGGTTCTCGACTCCCAAGAGTATTGAGACTGTAGCGTCTCTGAAAGTAACTGGTCAATGTCTTGCTCATTTCTTTGAATACCACATAGCCTGTTCACTTCTACCTGGAGCTCCTTCACCTGGCGACACAGCTCCTCAAACACAGCACAATTTCTGCAAAAGAACTGTTTGTCGACCCAACCTTGTTAGGAGGCATCAGGCACTCCTGGCAACCTGTGGCCTGGAGAGCTACACCTCCCATCAGCAGGTCTGTCTGTCTGTCTGGAGGCCTCTGACATGGCAGTGACCCTCACAGCTACAGGGGATTGAGCTTTATAGTGTGTCAGCACCATAACTGAGGAAGCTTAAGCTGGTATGCTAAGACTGGGGCTAAAAGGATCTCTTTGCTCTTCCTTACCACTTTCCTCACCTAAACAAAAAAGGGCTCATTTTAGTTAAAGGACATCTTTCAGAAACAAACAAACTTACAAAAAACCCCACCCAAACCAGAAAAAAAAAGAGATTAACTTGGTTAGAGCATGGTGCTGATAAGCCCAAGGTTGCAGTTCAATCCCTGTATGGGCCATTGACTTAGCAGCTGGACCTGATGATCCTTGTGGGTCCCTTCCAGCTTTGAATATTCTGTGATGTTGCGATTCTGTGAAATGATGAATCACAGAATCACAGGCTGGTTGGGGTTGGAAAGGACCTCTGAAGGTCGTCTGGTCCAGCCCCTCTGCTTAAACAAGGATCATTTCCAGACAGCTTTTGAAGCTGCAGATGTTCCTAAGGGTGGAGAATCCTCCACCTCTCTGGGCAACCTGTGCCAGTGCTCAGTCATCCTCACTTTCTCCTCAGTGAAGAAGTGCTTCCTGATGTTCAGAGAGGACCTCCTGTATTTTAGTTTATACTGTTGCCTTTTGTCCTGTCATTGGGCACTACTGGAAAGAACCTGGGTCCTTCTTTATAAAACGTCCCTTCAGGTATTTACATATATTAATAAGATCCCCCTGAGTCTTCTGTCCTCTAAATAGGGCAGTCCTGGCTGTCTCAACCTTTCCTCGTGGGAGAGATGCTCTAGTCCCTTCATCATCTTACTGGCCCTTTGCTGAACTCTCTTTTGTTGCTCCATATTTCTGTTGTCTTGCAACTGTTGTGAAACACTGAGCCCTTCCCTTTTAAAAAATGCATTTTCAGATGAAAACACCCAACTACTTCATCACAAATGTGTGAATAGATTTTATCAAACCAAATAATTTTCCAAAGGACAAAATATTAATCTTTTTCTTTAGCTCAAATTACATCAATGGATTTCTTGTGTGTTTTTTTACAGACTACAGATTTCACAGGTCAGCCTCTCTGTGCTATATTGGTGCAATCCCTAGATAACTTCAATAAATTAATACACTCACTTCTGATTTACAAAAGTGCAACTCTACTGAGATTTTGAAATTGATTATAATATCGTGTAAATAGATTGTGTTTCTCCTTTTCAGGAACTGAATTTAAGCATTCATACTAATTTATTTTCCTTGGTGTTATTAATGAATTTGAGGCTGTTAGTATTTATAACATTAGCAATTATTCTTAATGATTATCATTGTTCAGGGAATTTTTCAAAGTATGAAAAATGTAAGTAAGCACCCGAGTGAGAGAAAAAGACTTTTGCCTAATAGTGTTAGAGGATCCTTTATTTAAAATATATAATCCATCTTCATTTTCTGGCTGTCTTGATAAACATCTGAGTAAGAGATAGCGTTTGACTGCGAGCTCATGTTTGCCGTGTCTTTTAAAATTAAATTTAAAAATCTCTCCGAAAATAATGATTTAGTATCCCCCTTTTTCTTATTTTCTGGTTAGCTGTATTTTTTTGCCTGCAATAACAAAGCCATGAAAAAAGACAGCAATCCCCTTGCTCATGAGATATAATTCCACACTCTGAGTGTGAATACTGGCAGATCAGCAGAATGAGCCATCTGCAAGCTATAAGCTGTGTCTTTGCATGAGTAGATTTAGGATAAAAAAAATTTGTCTGACCTGGAAGCCAAACGTTACTTGGCATCTTTACCAGAGATCCCTGCAAGGCCAGCCGCTGCTTGTACTGAATTTGTGTCCTTTCTAAAAGATACGTCCCTCCCTCCTGCCTTCATATTTTATAGTACATGTACATAAGCACACACACACAGAAATGCACACACACAGGGCTGCACCACGGGCCACCTCAGAGATGCTGTACTGCAATTTAATGGCTATCAGAACTCCGAGTCAGTCTCTGTTGGATTGCCATGCTGGTGAATAATGAATACCATACTTCAAGGTTAATCCCAAGTGGCCAGTTTCCTGGTTTTAACAGGCTGGGTGTTAGTCTGAAATGCCTGTAAATGTCTACAGTTCATGCATTGTGCTGTGTAGGAACATGCACCTCTAAATCCTCACCTTACTCAGACCAGTAACTCCTGCTGAAGTCAAAGGAATTAGTCAAGGATGTAGCACAAGTTGGATTTGTTCCCACAGTCTTCCTTCTCCACCTCACATCCCAGTTATTATCTCCCAAGCTGCTGAAGTCCCACCTCAAACAGAAGAGTTATGCACTCTGCCAGTTTTTCCTTTTCATGAGTTGCTGTCTCCCTTTTAAGCTTGTTGTGTTGGCTCTGACATCCTGGTCCTCTGAATTATAGCTTGTGCCTTCAGCTAATGAAGTCGTTGGCAACATTCCCATTGACTTCATTCAGAGAATGATCCAGCTGAAATAGTGCTGACTCCTGAGAGCTCCTGAGTACCCTCGTGGCATAAATGTGAGCTGCAGAGTCACAGAATTTGCAAAGATTTGTCCCTAGACTGTAGAACATTTGGGACAGGTAGAGTCTATCTTTTCAAATTGTTTGCAAAGTGCCATTTTCATCTAATGCACTCCAGAAATTATTAAGTGGCAGTAACCCTCGTCCAAAGACACAAAATCTCAAACTTGTGGTACAAACAAGGTGCACTGATTAGCCATTTGCTCCATCCTCATGGAGATGCATGTGGGAAGGAACTAGAACAATAGCTTCAAAAATAAATCCTTTTTCCACCTGTAGTTTGTCTTTTTGGCTTCCTTCTCTATTCATCCCATTGGGAGAACTAGAATCTGATCAAACCTTCCCAGCTGTTCTAGCTAAAAGTTATTGCCTGCATAGGGCATGTTTTTTGATCTCCTGTGCCTGCTCCAAAAAAGACCTTCTGTGAATTCCATTAAAATTTTCCCTCCCATGAAACTTCAATGTTGGCAAAACCAGATTAAAACAAATGAAAAAAATTTCCTTTCTCCAGCATTAAAAGACATAGAGGTTATTTAACATGTAATCCTGTATTGCACGATCCTTCTTCTGCAATTGCAGAGAACATTAATGCTGCCTAACTGCTCTTTTAATATAAACCGTAACAAACTAGAGACATTCTCAGGCCTTGGGACTGTAAGTGGTGGCATCCTTGCACCACAAAAGGAAAAAGCAAGTGGCTGGTCATGCTACTAAGGTGTGATATAGGCTTGACAGATCCTGAGAGGGAAATATTTGCTATATAAATGTATGGACATATTGGCTATGGAGAGCAGACCTACAAAAGGAGATTTCAGCATCCCAAAGCAGGAGGTAACAGTGAATCTGCCATGGGGAAAGGGTAGCTCTTTGAAGGCTGTTACTGCTCTGCTGGGCACCTGCTTGTGTGAGCCTGGGAAATACTGGCAGTGTTTGGGAGGGCAAAGTTGGCCTTCTTTATGTTTTTCACCTCCATACATCACAGTGACTTAAAGCATTTCCCTTAAACTGCTGGCCATCTATAGAATGGGGCCTTTGTTCTGCCCACACTGATATTTATGCAACATACATCTTTGTGCTTCATGACATTTAAGTGACAGAGTGCTGGACTGTGGCTCACTGTAATAACGTGGTCTCTGTTCTACCTGCCCTCTAGAGACTGAGGCCATGTTTTGAGAAAACTGGCCAATTGTTCTATTTAGGGAGCCGTAGCAGAAATGCTACAGCAGAAGCAGCAACAACTTTATAAAGGATGTGTTGGTACCAGTACAGCTCTAGGTACCTAATGCCCAAGCAAGCTGACAGCCCCATACAAGCACCTTGCTTCCACTCTGTGGATTACCTCACTCACTTTTTCCCTTCCATGTGAAGTTAAGGATGCAGAACAACATTTAATGCCAGCAATAACCACATCCTGCCTTTCAGCAGAGGGAACAGCAGGCAAATTCTTGAAAACAGAAGCTAGAAATTGGTTATCCAAGTAGGTACTTAACTATATGTCTACTGTGCTAATTTCCTAAAGAGCTTAATGCCGGCCCTGGAGTTTGAGGTCAGGCACGACAGCAGGAGAGGCAGCCATGTTAAGGGTCAAGGGCCCCAGGAGGCAGAAACTTCTGCCCATTCCCGGACTCATTTAGGTCAGACAGTGCTTACCAAGAGTTGAGAAAGCTCATTAAGATGAGGAATAAAAGTAGAGATGTTGGCTTTAGAGCAAGGAGAGCTGCAGCATGGGAAAATGGCCCCTGCAGCTCATGTTTTGTGAGGGATGGTTTCTTTTTTTTTCTTCTTTTTTTTTTTCCCCCTGAATTAATAAAGTCAGCCTGAGGGAAAGGCCTGAAAAAGATTTTGGCAGGATGTTGGTCCTTCCTGGGTTAGGGAAACAAGCCAATAGCCTTACAGGCAGCTGACTCTTTAATCACATATTTAGTATCTGGGAGAAAAATATTCTGAGGTAGCTAAGTGACCTCTAGAACCAAAATCTATTTCAAATGTTACTCAGAGATTTAGGAACCAGGATGCTGTATGAAGCCCATCCATCATTCTTAGCCCTTCTAAGGGCTAAGAATTTTATCATTCCCTAAAGTTTGATTTTTTGTTCTGGTTGTTTATTTATTTATTAATAAAATTTCTGGTCCTGTGACATTTTGTAACTGAGACTTTGAATTCTGTATGACATTGCCATGTTTGAAAATATTTATTTTGATTTTCAGTTCCCAAAGCTTCAGCTGGGCTCAGTTGGTTTCATGGATATTCAGATCCTTTAACAACCTTTCAAAGCACAGAACCATGGATATAAGCAGTTGAACGTAGACTTCTCTCTCCAAGCATAGGTCAAAGTATGAACATAATGAATGAAAACAAAAAGCGTTATTTCTCTGTTCATTGAACTGTCTTGAAGCACAAATCCACACTGGGTCCACAGAAAAACCCACGTTTCCTTCTCTTTATTCCACTGTTACTGAGAAAATCTTTCTCAGATTGACAGGGACTACTCAGTCATCCACACATCTCTGAGAAAACTTTGAAGGGCTTCAGGAACATGGGCTATGTGATCACCAGAAAAACAGGAAAAGCTGGGAACCAAATTGTGAGTGTGAATACACATAACCGGGTACTGTAGTTCCTAACTGGATGCCCCTACTACCTGAAATCACTTTGCTTTTACAAAGGGTGCTCTCACAAGAAAATGAGAAATTACTGAATGCAGCTAGCCAACTTACCCCAGAAGGATGTTTGAATCCCACAAAAGAAAGTTGGCTGAGACTACACCTAGGAAGTCTGTTCTCACTCTAGCTCTGGAAGCAGGGGCTGTTTTGAGGCTGCGGGGCAGTGGCTGCAGTTGACTGTTTAGTTTGATGAAAACATGGCCATATTTTGACTTTTCTCTTTGTTCAGATGGATTTAAAGGTCTGAAAAAATGCAAAAGGTAATAGCTTTCATATATGCAGCTGGGACTTAAAATGGTGACGCTAATGTAGCCATTTTTGCCGCTTCAAAATATGTAAAGGGCTCTGTGGTCAAAAGCCAGCTAAATTATAGAAAATGTAAAAGGAAGGCCTTTGTACTCTTATTAAATCTAGAGTTCAGCAGTTTAAGTTCTCACCTAAAGGAGAAATACAATCACTCATTCGTTGCTTTTGGTTCCTAATTTGAAAACTTCCCCAATTACCAGAAAGTGCTAGAAATTAAAATAAATTCTTCTTCTTTTTTTTTTTTTTTTAAATTAATAAAAACACTGGGAAAAGTGGAAAATTATGTGAAATTTCTTACTAGACACCTTGTTGGAGAGTTTCCTTTCAGCAAAAGGAATAAAGTGATCTGCTAGAGGAATTCTCTGATGAGATGAAAGGAAAGTGAAATGACAAAACATGGCGTAGCACCATAGAAATTTGGAGCACATATTTTAAAAAAGGGAATTATTCTGGACTTCTTTTATGCCTTTGAAGCCAGAGATCTATTTACTCACAGGAGCAGAAAACCTAATGCACTGGTACCTGTCTGTTTTTCAGATTTCTTTATTTTGCATTTGCATTTGAAACTGTTGGAAAGCATGGAACAGAAAATCACTTTGCAAAAACCGTGCCTTCGGTGACTAGTACCCCTGAGAAAATTAGGCAAGTTCTGACCACAACTCCAAACTGCTAATGCATGTGTGGCAAAGAAGAGGGGAGGAGGAAGCAGACAGTCAGCTACTGATTCAGACAGAGCACAGAGTTCCAGCACAGTTAAGCATGAACTGGAGTGGTGGCAGAGAAGAAAGCTGACTGCACCACGTGCGCTGAGATGGGGCAATATCAGGTTATCACGTTGAAGTTAAGCCAGGCGCAGCTGCTGCCAGCAAAACCAAACCTAGTTTGCTCCTTGGCTGAAAATATCAACACCCTTTAATTATGCATAAAAAGATAAACAAAGCTAGCAGCTTTAAAGTACTGTTATTAATTGCACCAAATGTTAGTGAAAGGTTGAATTATTCATAGTTATAGTTCTCAGGGGTTTCTTGATTAAGGGAAATAAGGAGAATTTGTTGTGAATATCTCATTCCACATGGCTTTCTCAGTTTGCCTAATCCAAGAAACAGGGATATATTTTACATGTCAGATCTGCAAAAAATGCATATATCTGCTAGTTCCTTAGCAACCTTCTGGGGTATGCCTACATCTACTCCCATAAACCCTGCATAACGGAAATCATCTCCAGTGGGTTTCCAGGGGTCAGTGGATTTTGCCATGATAATAATACCATTCATGTGCAGTTAGAGTAAATAATTTTATTTACTTACAGGATCATTGCTGAGTTTTGGGTTTTATTGAAATGTTTCTCTAGGAAAATAATATGTAAACACACTTCATTGAGAGCTCTCTGTATGAATGAAGAAGGCTGTAAGCTGTACTACCTGTAAACAATTTTGTAATAACTGAAAACAAACACTGCTCCTTCAGAAGCCAAGTTGTTCTTGTCATAGCCCTGGCCCTCTTTTATCTCTGCATCTTAGCCAGAGGCAGTAGCCAAAATCAGTATAAACTTCTGGAAAGAAAGATTTTAAAAGAACAATACGTCTTTATAGTTTCTGCAATTTCCTCTTCAAAAAGTTATCTGCAGAGCACACGTGCCTTAGATTTATCATTGTGGTGTAATTCATGAGTGATCTGAACCTTATCAAACAACCTCGTGCTTTGGTAACTTGCATATGGTAACAGACCGAGGGACAGTTCAGCTGAGTAATGTTTACTCCTGCGAGTAGTGGAAACTTGCTGGAGCATGGAGTAAGGCTCCCTTGCCTCAGACAGTGTTTTCTAGATTTGAATTGAGCTCAAAATGTTCACTGCAATCAGGAGTGTGTGGGTCTCATGAAGTAGCTTATGCAGGGCATGTCAAAGCCTTCACAGAGTGCAGCGTAAGAGCTTCTGTTTAGCTGCTACTGCACCCGTGTTTTGTCGGTGCTGTTTTGACATGAATGCATGCCGGAATTGTTATTTAGTGTATCCAACACTCTTCCACAAAGAGGAGCTTCAAGACTGGACCTCCTTACTTCTGGTGAAATTTATGGAGTTCAGCTTAAGTCCCTGGAGAAGTTTTTACAAGGATGGTAGTGACAGGACAAGGGACAATGGTTTTAAACAGACAGAGGGGAGGTTTAGACTAGGAAGAAATTCTTTACTGTGAGGGTGGTGAGGCACTGGGACAGGTTGCCCAGAGTGGTGGATGCCCCATCCCTGGAAGTGTTCAAGGCCACCTGATCTCATTCAGGATATTCTTGCCCAAAGTCCTTTCTAACCCAAACCATTCTATGATTCTATTCTATTTATGACGTGTGAAAACATAATCTGTTAATGTTAATAAACAGCTGGAAAAATCTGTCTTTTAAAGTCACTGAAGGTTTTTTTGTTTCCTTCAGAGTCAAATTCACACTAAATATTTTTTTTATTTATTTAGGATGAGAAGCTCATATTTATGTACAACTTTTTCTTACAAGCAAATGGCAAGTCATAGTGATTTTAAGTCACATTTGAGTATGGTATGGCCTAGAAAGACTGAGGAAAAATCACATAGGTTAGATATATAAATAGCTGTTTAAATAAATATAGAGACTATCTGTAGAGATAGATATAATATATACATGAAAATATATATTAAATATATAGAATGCGTATATAGTAACATAGATTTGCACATCCATTTAAACAACTTTTACATGGAAATAAATATGGGTAATTTTTGATGTGATGAATGCTCTAGCTGTCCTTTCACACATTTGTGTAATAAGGGTGAAATTGTATTCACATTTCCTTATCAAAATTAATAACATGTTTAACAGCATGTAAATATGATCTTTAAGTAGCTTTTAAATATAATAAAAATTACAATTTACCATTCATGTGCCAGTTTCTATGCAAAACGAAGAAGGATTTAGTTCAGGGTTGTCTTTTTTCTCCACCCACTAGATGGTATTTCTGTGGCTAAAATCACAAGACGTGCTTGAGAGAAGAGAAATCTCCTGATGTGGTTTATAAGAGAGAGATGACAAATTTCCAGCAGAGTTACCATTTCCTCCAATGATGATGCTGGGCTGGCCATGAAGCTGAGTCCCCAGGCAACCTAATTATTGAAGCCCCTGATAGCTCACTTCAACCAGATATGTAATCCTGTTGATCCTATTCCCCACCTGAGTGATTGCTTGGTCACCTTTGGTTTAGCAGCTGGTTCAGAGGATGAATCTTCTTAAAATAAATGAATTCATAAATAAGTGCCATAGATAGCTTGGGCAGAAAAAGACAAATAGGAGGGATGTAAAAGTTTTCATGACATTTGATTTGGAGTTTGATTGTGCTCATGGTGGGGGCCAGTATCCCTTGTGTCATGATTTTCCCTTACACTGCCACTGAGAGCTTGTCAGCCAGGTAAGAGTGTCTGTGCCAGCTGCTGTGCCAACTGGCCCCATGTTGGCTTCTTTGGCGTGTCTGTGCTGGGCAATGATGTGGTGCAGAGGTGTTGGGATTAAACTTGCCCTGAACTGTTACGTCCACACTGTGTGTTGCAGCATCATGCAGAGATGTTGGCTTGAGTCCCATCAACAGTGTATTGCAATATTATTGTTCCACCAGCTCTGAGAACTCTTCCCTACATTTTCTGTGGTAAGTTTGGTCATTGCTACTCACACATTTCTCATTTTTGATCATTTCAGCACATTATTCTGTTTTAGTTGTGACATAATTGCACAAACTCAAGCCAGCAAATAGTTACTGACACAATCACTATCAAAATCTGAGCTAAACAGCAGTACTCAGAAAAGCATAAAAGTTAGTGTGGTTGGCAAACCTATTACTATTAAGACTTTTGTGTGAATTAGAGTTTCTCCTGACTGCATCTTCTCTCATTTTGTAATGTTGCATCCAGACCAGAAGGGAATCCTATTATGGAATTACCCTTTCTAGCAAGTCGCTGGAGCTCATTGTGTCCAAGGATCATGTGGTTTCAGGATAGATTTGCTCAGAAGTGGGTTTCAGCTAACTGGAGACATCCATGTGCTCTCTGGGAAGTCAACCACAATCTTGTGCTGCTGTGTCAGGGGAACTGATAAAGGATTGATTGACCAGCTTTGCCCTGAATAGGGATTATCATTTTCTTCTTAAACTTCCACCCAGTGCTTTGGCAAGCAGAAAGCCTGTACTAGTGCCAAATGTGTAATTACTTCACTAACAGCGATGACTGTATGCCTGTTCTGCATGATCCTATTTTGTTGCTTCTTCTGTTGGCTATGAGCAAACTCAGATAATAGGAACCTCATCCCTGCATCTGTCTCTCAGCAAGGTGAGCTTTAAGCTAAGCTTTGAGCAGGTTTTAAAGAGGAAGAGGAAAAATACATCAAAACGAGAAAAAGCAAAAGCACATGAACAGGTACTGACTTGATAAAAAAAGAACAGCATGTGCTGTCTCAAGGGCAATAAAGGCCATATTGCTGTACTGGGTTTTGCACATACATTGTGAACCATTGAAAGGTGGAGGCCACCTTTACTGCAAAAAGCTGCCTCAATGTCTCAGGACATTCTCAAAATATATAGATTGTGCCACACAGTGTAGTACTTGTCAATCCATAAGGGTTGGCTTCTGCCACTCTGTTCTCTATTCTATTTTATTCTATTCTATTCTATTCTATTCTATTCTATTCTATTCTATTCTATTCTATTCTATTCTATTCTATTCTAGTCTAGTCTAGTCTAGTCTAGTCTAGTCTAGTCTAGTCTATTCTATTCTATTCTATTCTATTCTATTCTTCACCAGAGGAACACTTAGTAAACAGCTAAAATAAATAAAACTTAGCAATAGATTATTCTTTCTTGCTGTCTCATAGAGAGATAATCCTGGATGCAATATGTAATTTTATTTTAAGCAGCTTTCATCTATTTCTTTTGTAACCTCAATTTATAAATGTGCATGGAATTAATTCATCATCTCCAGACAGGCTCCTCAGATGAGGACTTCTACCTTATTGTATGTTTGAGTACAATGTTACTGCAATTAACAGAACTCTTTCATAATCCAGTTCAGCTTACTGCTTTATTCTCATTTTTTGACAGGTTTTCTTCACTGCTTGTGCCTGTGTATATACATGTATACAGACACACACATATGCATAATGTATCAAGTTAGCAAAAATATTCATTGTCACGCAGAAAAGGGGTCAGTGTCCTGTAGGTGCCATGTACAAGTTATTTAAAATTCACTCTGTCTTTATCTCCAATATTTTCTCACCTGCTTTATTCAGTAGAATACACATTTTTAGATGATCAAGGAGGGAATATATGTCCTTTTTACTAAAACTTTTTTTTCGCTTCTGTGCAGCAGCAGCTGCCTGCCATGTTATTGGTTTTTGTTGCTAGCAGGCTTTTTGGGTATGTGCCAAGGATTTCGTGTGGGGAGCAGGACGATTTGCATCTGACTGGTGAGTGGCAAGGCTGGGCGTGGGTACACTCAGCCACACCAGGTGAGGTAGAACAGCCGCTTCCAGCTCACCTGGAGTAATTAATTCAATAAAAAGTTAATTACAACAAAAGGGAAGAACAAACTTCCATATAACAGATGGTAAATTTTTAGTGTGATGAAAACTAAAAGGATTTTCTTTTTAAATACCAGTATGGTGTGCCCTAAATGGAGTACAAAATTCTCTTGGTAGGTACTCAAGCAATTGCATATGTTGTTTCTGTATACTGGCTCTGCTGTGCTTTTTGATACATATTTCTTTCTGTTTCAGATATGTGTGAGTTCCTCTTCATATAATTTTTCATCAACACGTAATATTCCTGGGAGAATACACTTGTGGCTTGGTTGCTGAAGGAGTCGCAAGTCTTCCACATCCATCCGTCACTCCTCTTCAAGACACTTTTGAACCTGAGAGTCAGGATGTCACCCAAATTGCAGAGAGGAGCAGATGCCTTACGAAAACTAAGGCTGGGTCACCAAGAAAAGCCTTGCCCACTCCTTTATCCAGAAAGAGCCATGGCATAAAGTTTAGCCCTTTCCCAAAGCGTTTGACTGACCCAGCGGGTGAGAAACTGGCTGGCCAGTCAGGAGGCGAGTATGTGGCTGGGCACTTTACACGGGACGGTCCACATGCATCTTCTGCTTAGCTGACAAAATTGATTAAAAATATGGAAGAAAAGAAAGATATGTTGAAGATGGGCACAAAACCACTCCTTATTAGAGATTGTCACATGTGTTGATGGTAGGGGTCATAAAAGTTAAGTGGGCAGAGCTGGGCTTTTAGTTGAAATAACCTTGAGAAATTGTGTTTAATTAATATCAGTGCTTGTAGAATAAACTCTTTCTTGAAAAAGGGAAACAGTGTACAGAACAGAATTTAACTGTGCTAGAATAATGTTTAAAAGACTGAACTCAAGATTCCTTGCTGTTTTGAAAGCTAGCAACATGTTTATAATTATTACTGTCTCAAATTTTCAGAAATGAGAGATACATACGAATGCACGTGAATCTTGGAAGAAGCCTGATTTTTATAAAATACTGAGCCTCGACATGAGAAAGCTGAGGTATTGACCTCAGCTCCTTCTAAGCTCCTTCTAAGGTTGTCCTTCAGTATCAACTGCTACAACTGATCCATGATTAAAAGTATTTAAAAATGAGAATATTGTGCAGGCTTAATCTTTTTCAAAAACTTACCAAGTCATTCCTAGTGCGTTTTGCTTTTCTTCCCTTTCTCTGGCTCCAGTAAAAGGTTAGGTTCTTTTCAAAAAGCCTGATGGCACCAGACAAAAAATATGTTGACCAGGCAGAAGAAGAAAACCATTGCTGTTCTCCATGATGGATCTGATCCTACACCAGTTCAATGCTTTCCATCAAGCCAACTCATACAGAGCATTTGTCAAAATTGAAGGTTTCCAGCTGGAAGAACTCTTTCCAAAATATTGCCAAAATTTTCCATCATTTTCAGAACTAGATCCTCAATAGCAGGCTTAGGAAATCCTGGTCCTAATGCTGTCAGTGGGCAGACTCGGTGTCCTCTATTGCATAAGGGATAAAAGGAAGGGAGGCGATGATTTATTCTACAAGATAGCAATTTCCCCACATGCTCACGCCCCATCTGCAGGTAATTAAAAGTTGCTAGTGTAGTTAATCACACTGATAGTGTAGACAGACTTCAACCACAGACCTGGGTGGCACTGCTGGCAGTGTTGATGGCACAGCTCAAGTGTATTTAGCACCCTCCTGGGGATCCTTCTTGCTGCTGCCTTGCTGTGGCTCCAGGCACCTCCGACAGCATGGAGACTCTGCACCAGCTATCAGACGAGATCCTCTGTTGTCGAAGAAATAGCAAATGTGGAGACATGCTATAGCAAAAACACATGTTGTGGTTTTGCTGCAAGTTACATGCTCAATGACTTTGACATTAATGTTTTACTGGTACATACAATGGGAAGCCTGATGACACTCTGTGTCTGCTCTCTCTGATGCAGATCTTCTGTTCTGCACAGAAGATGGCCAACAAGGAAACCTCACACAGTGAGGCTTGATGTGTGCTCTGTAGCAGTCTTGCTGTTTGCTACTATCCCGCACTAAATTTAGTGAATGTCGTTTGGTTTTTCAACTGGAACAAATAAATCTGTCAGTATTTTAACTTGAGCTTGTTCTACATGCCACAGTTAACATTCCTTAAGCCTCTGTGTTTGATATTGTATTTGGAAGCTCACTTCATAATTATAGGTGGGGCTGTTGGGCTCCTTGTTATTCAGGCTACTCTGGACCTGAGCCAAGGTTTTGTAATGAAGGAGACAGTTGTCTGAGGGACCCTTGCTCGACTGTTTGTCTGAAAGACCTGCAAGATGTAGGTGCACAGGGCAGGGGGTTGCATGTGAAAGAGATTACTTTCATAGTAAAGGCGCTTAAGCATTGCCCACATCAGCAGGATTCCTTTTCTGCCCTTATCATCAGATTCTCACAGCTGTTTTCAGGGATGATTTTTGATTATGGTTCTTTCGTCCGCCCAAGATGAGAGGTTAGAACAAAGTCAGGAGAAATACATCATGCTTAGAGATGTAAATGGTAGCACTCAGCACTTGAAAAGATCTATGAAAACCAGTGGCATCTCAGATCAGGTACCCAGAACATGGTTTCACATAAGATCTCAACCTTTCTGTGTCTCACGTCCTGATTTGTAAAACACAGATAATCAATTGCTGTCTCAGGAGGATACTATTAAAAAAAACCAAAACAAAGCAAGCACTGATACCCATGGAGCAAAATAATGGTGAAGGCACAGAAAAGATTATGAAAAAATTATTTTAAGGTATAAATAGAGTTCCAGCTGCAGAGCTGGGGACCTCACACAGAGTAATAAGGAGAAAGAGTTATTGCAGAGTCGCTCATTAAATACGCACCATCCAGTCTGCTCTGGATAAGGTGAAATTCACTTGATAATAATAGACTTTAATTACTCACATGCTGTTGTAACACACACAGTATGGCTGAATTAAATACGTAGATAAAATCTGAACTTCCAAACTTTCGAATGCCTGATTTTGCAACCCAAGTAATACTATTCTGGCACAGGGAGATGGAGGGAGATAGTTGTTTGTGACAATGTGTAGATTCTTATAATTGTATGCATGATTTCTAGTCTCTCTTTGTTCCCCCTGTAATAGCCATAAGATTATAAGTGGATGAAAGAGGGAGTAAAAAGGCCTCTTGGTCATATAAAATACTGTAGAAAGGAATGAAATTATACCAAGACCCTACATTTTTAATATAAGAAAACATTTTAGAAACACCCCCAGGAATTCTTGCACAGTATCATTAGACAGTTGATGTGAGATATTATGTTTATTTCTTATGAAAATCATTTGGGTTACAGGATTACCATGAGACATTCACCAGAAGCCAGTCTCTATTCAACAGGCCACCATGCAGATATTTGGCAGAGGACAATCCCTGCTCCAAAGGACAGTCAAACTAAATGATACATATTCTGAGTTGGTAAAAAGGCATTTGCTCAAATGGCTGATGGAGGCCTGTGCTGTGCAGACAACGAGATGATTAACTCAGAGCATGTACCTACACAGTACAGTGATGTGCAGCCCTGTTGGGCTATCTTGAACTCCAGAACAATCACATCCAGCCAATATCTTCAGCCTCCTTTATCCAGCTCAGCTGTGTTGGAGAAACCGAGCAGGAGGCAACAGAGATGGGAGAGGGAAAGTAGCAGAGGAAGGATGGAGAAGCCTAGTGAGCCTAGTGAACCAGGCTTGCTGCTTCTGTATCAGTCTATGGGATGTGAGGTAGGTTGAAAAGAGTGAAGAAAACACAGTTACTGCTGGGATATTGGTTTTGGTGTCCTGGACATCCCATGCATCCTGACTACGTCCTCACTGGTGGTGGCAGCTGCAGCAGTCTGAGTTTCCAGGGACTGGGAAAACAGGCAAAATAGGCAGCTACTGTGCTGGCTGCAGCAGCCCGCTACCTGAGAAAGGGACAGGGTTTGCTGTTGCAGCAGGGCCAGCAGGAAGCAGCCCAAGCAGAGAGCTGGTTGTTCATACTTTGCTGAGTTCCTCAGTACTCGTTCTCTAAGTGACCCTGCAGAGCTGGGCATTGTGCAACAGCTGAGATAGTAGCTGCACCTCAGCATCTCTAGCCCAACTCCTTTCACCTGTATAGCTGAAGATCTGCTCAGTAAAACATGCCTTGTGGCCCTCTTCACTCAAAAGGGACAGTTCTTGGTTGAGTTTTCCCTACAGTGTGGATTTTGTAAACTGAAGTTGCCTCCCACAGCCCTAACCGAGGTATAGGGTCCTTTGTTTCTGTTTTGTTTTTAATAAGCGGCTTTACTTCGCAATCTTATCAGTGTTCATGAAACTTTAACCATAATGCATTTGTTTCTGCTTAAATGCTTTTTTTGCAAAATGCTATTTTTTTTCTGCTGCTTGGAATTATATTTTACAGTATCCAAGCTAAATTTATTCACGCACATTTAAAGAAGGAGCCTAGATATAATGCATTTTTAACCATGTGAAACATATTAGTAATGGTACTTACAGAAAGAAAAGAAAAATTATTTTGGCTTGCATTAGTTCCATCTTTGCAGTATGCAGATAAGTACCATACCTTTGACAGTGTAACTATATTAGGTTTGCCTCAAAGCTGATAGTCAGCAAGCCCGGTGCACAGCAGCCATAACAGGTGTCTTGTGTAAGGGGTGCTATGGCAGCAGGACCTTCACACATTTTTCAGTGTATTGTCTCCCACAGCTCATAATGGTCCATATAAAAGTAGGAGAGACAGAGCACGATAAGCATCACTCTGACTGTAACACTTGAGGAGTGGAGTATTGCTACAGTTAGCAGAAATCACAAGGGAAGAGGGGAATATTAAAATACAGACTTGACCTTGCCCCATTCCCCCTTCTTCCAGAATCATCCAAGGAAAGGAGATGTGTCCTAATTTGTTCTTTTTTTTGTCCCCTTAACACGTGTTTTCTGTGTTAGAACGGAAGTGGCTAAAGGCAGAAATACATCTAAAGGTGGCTGAAAAAAAGGTTAAAGAAAAAAGACTTCTTACAGTGTCATAACTGTAATGGTAATGAGAAAGGATGTGGTAACATCTCAAACAGAAGACTATTATTAAGTGAAAACCAACCAGCAATCAGATGTGGGGCTGGCAGACTTCTTTACTTAGCTAAAAATAAGCAAGCTGTTGTTTTTAGTTTTTCCAACTGCATTCAAACAGTTTGGTAGCACAGACAGAAAAATGAAGACTTGTTCTGGCAAAATGGATGATGCTTTGCACAGCACTTGACTGCTGGTGCTCAGGATGCCTGGCTGCCAGGCTGGTTGTCAGCTTGGGAAGGATCCAGCCAAGCAGGGACCTTTCCAGCTGCTGTATCCTTGTATCCCACCAACACGTGCGGCCCTTCCTGCCCTCAGCTGGTCTTGCTGCTCAGGAGAGACTGGGGAAGGCTGGAGTGACAGCAGAGGGTTTTGGGGGTTGTGGGTGTAGTTGGGGACTGTTGCCTGCTTCACTGGAGGCCTCAAGCACATTGCCTTCGGCCCGGCCAAAGTCTGAGCTCTGTGCTCACAGTCTCTAACCTCCAAAGGTGCTTTACGTCATCCTGTCTGCAGTTACTAACAGAGCACACTTCATTCATTGACAGAAATGCCTCAGCCTTCCTGGCAAAACGTTCCTACCTAACCTCACTGGGAAGTCAGAAACTACACATTTTGCTGGTGAAAACCCCTCAAGGGCCAGCCCAGTAGCTGTCTGTGAAACAGGTACAGGATGTGGTCCTGTGAGCAGGGTCAGCAGCTGAGAGCAGTTCTTCCCCAGCCACTGCTCTGGGAAGTTGTCTTTGCCCCAAGGCTCCCCAAGAATCTTCCTGTGGAATATCATGTGTCCAGAAGGAGGGAGGCAAGTCTCCTTGCTCTCCTGTGCCTACCAGCACTGCCACCAGGCTGCTGGCTTGGACTCTCAGGATTAGGGTGCCCAAGCTTGCGTTCCCTCAGGCAGTGGTAGGAAACGGAGCAAGGTCTCCTGGATCCTGGATGAGTGTTTTAAGGACTGCTTGGATGCAAAAAGCTACCATGACAACAACTGTGCTCCACAAAAAGGAAAACTTGAATCCTTCACTCTTTCTGAGTGAGGTGAGAGCTGTGTGTGCTCAGCAGGAAGAGCCACGTGCTGGGAGATGGAAGCCAGAGCAGAGGGGACACTGCTGTGGAGAGCCAGAGGAAGAGAAAAGATTTAAATCCTCCTTTGTCCCTAGCACTTTTTGCTGGACAGTCTCTTGAGTGCAGACATCTCCCTATGAGCTCTTGTTTTCATTGCCATTCTGGGGCACCTGAAATAAGGGAAAAGGTGGAAGGATGGTTTTCACTCTCTAATTGCAGGCATCACACTTAGGTCTGAATGGCACATGGGTAGACACCTGTTAGATGCACGAACCTGCCTAAGGAAACTAAACTGGGCACTGCCAAGCACCTCACAGACAGCCCAGTGACTCATGAGGACTGGACTTGCTCCTGGGTTCAGGCTTCCACACATGAATAGCTGATAGACCACACCTTTGTGCATCTTGGTTCTTTCTTTTAATCCACTTTTTTTTTTAAGCTCTTTCAGTTCACACTTTATACAACATGGGAACTGTGTGTGTCCCTGTACAGGGCAGATCTTAGTAGAATAAGTACAATTAGGGTTGTGAGGCACATGGGTCATGTGAAAAGAGGAGGCAGAATGCAGAGATACTGCAGACAGAGCCACACATTTCTGGCTTTTTCTCTGAGAAAATACTACTTCCACTTATCATCAGACAATATAGTTCACCAAGCAGATACTTTCCCCATGAGAAAACCTAAAGCTATAAAAATAGCTGTCAAAAATATAAGGTCCAGGTTGAGGCGAAACACTTGCCACTGTCAGACAGGAGCAACTTTGCATGCCTGTGTAGAGTGAGCTGGGATCCAGACCTTACTATGAAATATTTCTTGTATGGGAGAGCATTTTTAAAATCCACTGAGTCCATTTCATCACTGTTTCAAAGAGAAGAAGCTGGATTCCAGCACATTTTATCAATAAAAGATCATATGTTGTCAGCAGTGTGGTATTTTTTTTTTATTATTGCTTTACATCATCTCTGGGGAAAGTATTTACCTCAAGAACTATTTTGCCAGATGATGAGTAGTACTTGTACTTCTTTTCATTGTGTCCGAGCCACAACTTTGCCTCATTTGCATCTACTGACTAAATGGTTTAATTAATTTTGCATTGTGCTTACTGACTAGTTTGAATTAGCCATTAAATCAGTTCAGTTAACGAAAAAATGTAGGTGTTTACACGAATGCAAATCATGATGGGTTCTCAGGGATTGATTCTAAAAACTGTTCCACCCCATTGGTGACGAATTCCTGCAGGCTTTATACAAGAACTTCACACTCCTCCTCCCCCAGCAACAAAGAGTAGGGCTTTATGATTCATTAACTGGCCCAGGCTTTCTTTTTCTCTTTCCTTCCTTGCTGATGTGGAGAATGAGGAATCAAGGCAGATCAGCTGGGGTTTCAATGCATCGTTCTTAGGGCATGCACTCAATACTCATGCAAGAAAGGACAAGAGTGTCTTTGGGTTAGTGTGTGCAATTGTGTCTCCCTCCAGTGTCCAATTCCAGCCATTATGACTGCTGGCACTATTTTTAGCCACTTATTTTTCTGTTGGCTGGGAGTTTGCTTACATCAGGCCAGAGTGGGAGTAATGAAAATTGGATTTTATGACAAGCAACTCCTGTATTCTGCTGTCAGCCAGACCCCGGTAATACGAGCACAGTGCTATGAACATGCTAGAAGGTCTTATTTCTGTTGTCATTGGTCTTAGATACGTTTAAAAGAATTTATCTTGGAGAAGCTCTCCTTCAGGGGTTGTTGGGAAAAGTACCAGTGGGTACTTTATTGACTTATTTTGAATTAGAGGTGCAGAACAATTCAGGATCAGTATGACCATAGTCCACACCAAATGTGAAACACACAATGTGAAAGAAAAATCTCCTGATCATTGGCATAAGATCTATGATTTGCCTGTTCTTAAATATCTGTGTTTTCCCCCTCTCCTGTCTGTCATTATGTTGAGCTCTTCCCCATAGGGTGTAATAAAGTCTGTGCTGCATCAACTCTTAAAGGCAAGATACACAACAGATGAGGATAAATTTGTCCTGAGACTACAGTTACCTTACTCAGCTTTCCCAATAACCTTACCCAAAAGGGAAGATCAGAGACAAGAAGATAATTAGTGAGATCATCAAGAAATGACTTCATAAGCCAGGGCCTTTCATTTGGAGGAAGCTGGCAACCTGCCCCCTTAGAAGAAGGTGTTATTTCACTAGTAACTGTAGATCAAAGCCATCAGGGATAATTATTTGAGGAGTTAAGTAGGTAATCAGTTTGGGAAACAAAAAAGAAAACCAAAAAACCCAACCCCTCAGTCCTTGGAGCCTGAAGAAAAATTAACTGGAATGCGTGCTGTCTGTAGTTTTGTTCTAAAATTAAATTTAATTTCATAAATGTAATTTCATAAGCTATTCATCAGATGTCTTGTTGAGGGACCCTGTGCCAAACTCATGTGACACAACTCTCTTCCCAAGCCTCAAAAGCAGAATAACTCTTTCTTGTTTTTCCCTGTGCTTTACCTATCCCATGGAAGTGGAGCCCAGTCCCATCCTCATTCATGGGCACTCTGCCGGCAAATCCCAAAATAAGATTAAACATCTTTTGTTAGCAATTCCAATCTCCAGTGCTGCCCATCTGACACTGTTTAGTGGTGCTTACACTCACCATGAAGAGAAAATGAGGTCATAGTAAGGAAACCTGTTTCTCTGCAATTTTGAGAAAACATGTCTTGCTCATCCCATAAATTCGATAATGTAGTTGTGTTTGGGATGCAGGTGAGTGCTCCATGAGCCAGTGAGCTCCCCTTCTCATATGTCCTCCCATGGTAAATTCTTCCTTTAATGCCATCCTGTTACATGTTCCCCCACATCAGGCATTTACATTAATCAGCAGGCGTCAGGAGGCAGCAATGCCCACCCAGTGCAGAGCCCACTGCTCTCACAGCCCCCTTCTCAACCATCTTGAAATGTCAGGAGTGTAGAGTCATTAAAAAACCAAATTCATCTTTTAGCCAAAAATCAAAGGCAAGTAGTTAGGGGACATAATTCTGGTCTTTATTGGTTTCAGTAGTGTGAGAGAAGAAATATCATCCACTGACTCTTGGTCTTTTACTGATTTTCTGGTGTTCCTTTATCTCCATGGACTACAAATGGATGCTTTTTGGAGCAGTTGCTTTTTAAATTTGTGATTTCACACATATTTGTGAAGAGTCTCGTGCCATATAGTTGCATGTCTGATCAGAAATGTATCACCTGGTACTTGGATTCTTTTGGTATTACAAAGCAAACTTGTTGTCTAGAATAGATCACATGAGGGCACTGCATAGCATCATTTACAAGGATGCAGGAAGTTGAAAAGAAAGGCTCAATCAACTTCCAAAGTTAGCAGAGCTTAATAGGCCAGCCTTTCATTTAGTGAATTCCTAAATGTTGAGCAAATTCTTTCAGATGTAGGCAGCTAATGGTTCAGGATGCATGTGATGCACTTGTCATTACACAGACACTGATAAAAATCCTTGAAGCTACTTTTTTCCCAGAAAGTTCACATGAGTAGAAGGGAGGAAAAAAAAAAAAGAGAATTCTCTTCAGTGGTTTCTTTCATGTCACAAGAAGGAGGGTCATGTGTTTTAGTTTAACTGATACATTCCAATAAAATTATTTTCAAAGGGACAGGACAAATAATGACCATGTTACACATGGCGGCTGGTGCACATCAGATCGAGCTACTTTTCCCGTACACAATATACTTGTTATTTTGCAAGCTGGTTGTAATTCATTTAAAGTGTCTTTTTATTTAATTTTATCTAATAAACTAATATAATGACCCAGTGAAGTCTTTATGGCTGCTAAAATTTTGATGAATTATTTTAGTCCCCATTTGCATTAAAAAAACCAAAAATGCATGTCATTCTCACACAGAGTTCCTATTAAATTAAAAAAAAAAAAATCTTAAAAACAAGTCTTCTAATCTAGGACACTTTTTTTTTTTTGTAAATATAGATGCCAAGATATGAGGTAGGAGACACTTGTATCTCATTTATTTTACGGATGACATTTAATCTTGCTTACATAGTTACTCGCAAATAATTCCCTATATTGCCTATACTTTTGTTCCTGACAGAAAAATATGCTGCTGCATTAAACCAGTGTACTTTAGACCTGACATTTGCATAGGCTGAAAAAGTTTTCTTCTTTTACAGAGTCTCTTAAAATGAGGTCCTCCTCGCTGTCTAGTCACTAGAGATTTTCATTAATGCCCTGACATTTTGTCTCCCAAGTTACTGCATTTATCACCTTCCTTGTCTCTTGAAAGGTGATATGACATCTTTGCCTCTCACCAGTGTAACAAAATGACAAATGAAGAATTCAACTGGCCTTTGTATACCAGGGAATCAGGGAGGTGGAGGAGGGAAGAAGGGTGTAAAAATAACCACCCCAAAACAACAGCAACAAAAAAGAGTTCGGCATTCTGCTGCTAAATTACCAGAGAGAGCAGAGAAGCTTAATAGTCCGGCAATGGGTGGAAGGAGCTTCACAGCATCACAGGAAACAGTATGCAATTAGTCAGGGTCAGGATGCCCAAGATCAGATTTGCTTAAGGCTAAAGACAGACAGAGCAAGGCTATGGCAGTGTCACAATCTGCAGCCCGGTTGTCTCCCTGCGGCAGGATGCCTTTTTCTTCAGTTTCTAATTAAACAACCAGGCAACCAAGCGTGTCCACTCCTGGCTTACTTGTGTATAGCTTGCTTTGCATTCAAAGACCTGGAGAGCTTGGGAGGGTATTTACTAAAGCAGAGGATTAAACTACAAATAAAATTATTAAAAGTAGTGAATACAACAAATATTTGTTGATACAATGAGAAATCCTGAGTTGATGTCCTAAAAAATAAAAAAAAAACAACCCAGCATTTTAGTTTCACTTTAGAATTAAGTTCCTCAGAGGCATGTAAATGCGGACTTTCCCCTCTGGTGCAATATAAATCCAAGTATCTCTGACTGTGGTTAGTAAGAGGAGCCTGGGGAGTGAGGGTGTCAGAGGGGCAAACGCAGAGTGATGCTGCTTCTGGCAAGGCCTTCCATGCCTGAAAACCTGCCCTTCTTGAGCTGGGTGTTGTATTTCTGTCTTTGTGTTTGAGATATCCCAATGGACCTTTCCTTCATGAGTGTGTCTAAGGATGTTTTGAACTCATTTATGTGTTTGACATCCCAAGCATCCCATTGATAAAACTGTCTCTTGAGAACAAGCACTTTCTTTCATTTGCTCTAAACCTTATGCCTGTTGCTACCAGTTCTAGTCACTAGGTTGTGGAAAATAATATGCACACACATATATATACATAACTTAAAAGGAAAATAATCTATGATAATTTTCTTCATGACATTCATGATTTTATGACCTTTAACATTTTAAGTGTCTCTTTCACATGTCCCACATTATTTAATCTCTACTCATAAGGAAGGAATTTCATACTTTGGATCATCTGTATTGCTCTTGTCCCTACTGCTTCAACTCTCCCACATACTTCCTGAGATGTTGGCTATCCAGAAGCAGATGCAGTATTGGATGCAGCACACTTATATACAGTGACATATGTTTTTCCCATATGTGTTATTTTGGACTTATCACCAAAGTATTCCATCTGCTTTTTTTTTCCCAGGCACCCAATGCCGTGCTATCCTTCTGCAGCTGTTCACAGTCAGTTTGATGACCACAGATCACTTTGTATCAACCCCAGTCTTAGTCACCTCATTGTTGACCCTGTCTTCCAAATCATCCATGAGTAGGTTGAACAACAGATGTTGCAGAACAGGTTCAGTGGAATCCCAATGTGTTCCATTCCTGCTTGCCCCACATAATGTGTTCATACTACTGAAATCCAATACATTTTGTCTATCAAAAAAGCAGAATTAAATAATTCTCTATAGAATATGTGAATTCCTCATCATTGCTATAATGGTTTAATTTTCAAGTTGCTAGCCTTTGAACTATTCTGCTATTCAGTTATTGAGCAATGTGTCTGGTGGCCAGTTTCTTCCATGCTGAAACCCAGTGTGCTATTTTATTCTCACAGAAAAAAAATCAGAATCAGAAGACTTTGGGCTTCTGATTAATTCAAGACAAATTCCACCTGCATGTGACAACATGAAAAACTTAATGAAAATTAGTTGATTTGGAGCAGGAGGTGATGAAAGTATTGGAAAAAAAACTGATTGAAAGACCTTACCATTTTACTAAAGGAAATAACAGCATTCGAGAGTATCCTATGACTTCAGAAGAAAAATACTACGTCATCTGGATATTTCCTGGAGACCAGTTTGTGGCACAGTTACTCAAGTGTATTGCCCTTCCATTAGATCAACGTATCTCAAATAGGTGGAAAAGCAAACCTGGATTTCCTGAATACAAGCAGAGGAGAAAAAATCTCTTTAGGCCATAGCCTCTTCTGTGTCTCAGCCTTTGGGCTGGTTTGTGCTTCTGTTCACCCCTGATACATTACTCTGGTGTTTAGTATGTGTTTGGTTATCTGGTAATATTTTCCTCTGTACAAGAACAGTGACCATCCTCCTTATGGGCAGCATAATAATTTAAGCATATTTCTATTTGTACTAAAAGACCACAGTCTCATAGTATAATGTAAAAGATGGTTATGTGACAGATTATCCCCGACAGGATTTAAGAAAATGTCACGTATGAGACATACAGGCCAACAGTGTGTAACGGGACTGCTGCCTCTGGCAGCTTAGTTCTAGCAGATTTCTAATCACATGTATTTCAGGATGATAAGAGGCTTGAACAAATTATTTATAGCTTTTGAGGGCTCTTCTAGACCCGTATGAAAGTGACAGTTACTTGTATTCCTTATTTGAGGAAGTTTTTGTACCAGCAATCCTAAAATTGGCTGTGTTGCCCTTTTAATCTTTGGGGATCGCCAGGCAGATGTAACAGAACTGTTTCCAACGTGAGGTTTTCACAGATTTAACATATTAGGTGACACTGTGTCTTTGCTCTTCTCCTCCCCCCACCCCCTGCCCCTTTTCGTATTAACACACTGTTTTGTGACCACATTTAACCAACCAGCTCATTTGTACTCCTCATTTTTATTATTCTTGCTTTCGTATCATATTTGCAGAAAATATGGTTCTTGGGATGCATCGGAGTTTTGATTGCCTTCCCTCCAAGGTATTGCTAGGAAAAAAAAGTGAGAAAAATGTCCCCATTTAAAACTGATGCTTCATGCTGATGTTTCTTCTAATTTTCTTTGCTTTGTCTCTTGGTGTCAAACACACACTAGACACCTGAAAAAAGGGAGAGATGAAGAAATCCCGTTCTATCTCCTAAAGACAATGGTACAACTCAACAGCTCCTTGCCCTGCCAAAGCATTACGAATGCTTCCAAAACCCTGTCAGAGGAGTGATAACTTATGTTTCTTTTCTTCTATTTTTTTTTTTTAAATTTTACTGCAGCTTCTAGACAAGCTCAGGGCTGCAGAATTGTTTGTAAGCTCTTAGGTCTTGGTCTGTGAGCAACCTCTTTGCCCAAACTTGCTAGTGAGCTGAATGGCTTAACTCAGCTCTCAAACAAAAAGATACAAGCCCTTGTTGGAGCCCATAGCATTATTAGTTGTTGGGAAACCTTTAGCCTGGATTACTTCCATTCTGTGGCTTTCTGATCTGTTGTAGATAGGCTTGATCTTGTCCTTGTAGAAAACAGAGGCCAAACTCTTCTGCTGTGCTTGCTGGCATGTGTTTCTTGAGTTAGTGAAAGCAATATCTGCAATTTGCTCTGAATGCAGCATCCACCAGCTAAAACTACTGGTTGACCATGGTCATTATCACACTTCTTACAGTAACTGCTAGCAGATTCTTCAGAAACAGAGAATGCAAACAAGATAATGCATCTGGCCAAACAGGAAGTAGCACTCAATAGGAAGGAAAATTATTTTCCAGCTTTTCTTTTGATCAATGTGTGCCTTGAAACAGAGAATGTATTTGTCTTGTGCTTAAGAATAGTTTACATCTACAGTTTTTGTGGAGGAGCTTGATATATTTTCATGGAAGATAAAAATTTTCAGATAATCAGAAACAATTTCGATACGGAGCACAATGCATGGAGAGTTCTTTAAAAATACTGATCATTATTCTGTGGGGAAAAAAAAGTATTTTGAATTTTAAAAATACAGTTGTTTTTAAATGAGAAAAAATTCAAAGATGTTTTTTGTTTTGTCACTGTAGTTTGTGATCAGGAGTTGAGTTTCATCATATGTTGCCACGTGCTGCTTCATGGACACATCCATAAGTACCAGGCAAGCATGTGATCACTTCTACTGACCTGCATGTCAGTGCATGAATGGCTGCTCTGTTTGCCATGAGTCTTCAGATCAGGCTTGGATGCATTGCCTAATTGACTGTCTGCTTGTGCCCTTCTCTTTGGGCTTGCTGTACTTGTGCTCTCTCTCCCCCACCAGTCCATACCCTTTCCTCAGATCTTTGTTTAGGAGGGAATGAATAGGAAGCTGCTCTTTGTCTCATTAACCAAACTGTCTGACTTTCTTGGCTGGCTTCTTGTTATATGACAGTTTTGATTAGACCATAGGCATTTGGGGACTCTAAATACACTAAATCCTCTGTGGGGCAAATGGATAACATTTTTGGCTGCAGTTTAATTGGTGAGTCCGAGGAACTGGGACTGGCATTTTTCTTAATTGAACTGACTTTGAAAATGCATGACCCTTGTTCTAGTCACAGAATAGTTTTCACATGCTCGAAAGTACAGGCTTCAGCATCTTCATCACTCATTTTTCTCAGTCTCAGTAGGGCAGGACCACTTGGAACGGTGCAGGATATAATTAATCCTTCGTGTTCAGACCTCTTTTGCTGAATCTGCTCCCTTGGTATTTTTCTTAAGGTGTTACAGCCTGTCTGGCTGCTACAGTTTGTCCACCTTGTCCTTTAGACAGGCCTGTAAAGAGCGGGCATGTGGTAACAAATTTCAGCCCTGTCATAGACTTGGGTTTGATTTGAGGTAACGACCTGGGGCAGAGAGGTTCTTCAGCTTTTGTTGTGTATAAAGTCATGATTTCAGTGGCCAAAAATGTCTTTAGGGATGGAAAAAATAGAGAATGTGAAAGCATTTTTCAGCCATTTTTTACTTAACTGGTAAAATTAAATGTCCTTTAACTCATGGTTTTATGCATAAACAAAAGTTTCTATAGAGGGGTTATACATTTCATTTGGTCAATATTTCCTAAAATATTTCACTTGACTATGCTGTTCTAAAAAGAAATTATATATAAACTATATGTGTACATATATACATATATATGTATCTATATATATATGTGTGTGTCGGTATGTGTGTGTGATGTTATTCATGTTCTTAAGCTTTATAGCTACAAAAATGTTGCTACCCGTATGTAATGTAACACTAGGATACATCTTCTGATAAATCAAAGGCAGTAGCCCTGTATAACTGAAGTAATAGAGTGGCTCTGTTGGTAAAGAGGAGACTTCAGAAGATGTTCAGGGAGATTTGCTCTGTGTAGGAATCTCCATTTACACAATAAGTGTAGGCACCTGCTATGCCAACATCCCTAAGAGTCTCTCCACCTGAGAGAGCAAGGGAGATGATCTTCCCTGGGAAGAAAGGCACTAAACCTAGAGTTATTTCGTAGTTCAGGTTGTTTGTAGGCAGAATTGAGAAACTCATAATAGATAATACAGCCCAATTTTGGCGTTTTTTCTTAAACAAATTATGTGTCTGAAATTGTTGTTGGTACTCCACCAGCTCTGTGTAGAGGGGATGCTGTATCTACAGAAAGAACACAGAAAACCATTACAATGAGACTCAGCAGGCAGAAACATGGTTTAGTGAGTCCAATTCATGCACACAGGCAAGGTGCCTCCCTTCTCTAAAAAATACAAAGCTGGTAACTCAGACAACAACAATAAAAACAATACTCAAAAAATAAAAGGGAAACAGGAAGCTATATTAGGCAGAAAGTTAGGGGTTTTTTATTTCCCTTTGCCTCAAGAACTTTATAATAAGGAAACTCTTCCAGGATACAAAAATTTGAAGTAGATCTGATTCTCTTCTTACCCTTTTCACACTGGGAGGCCATCCTTTCAGAGGGAAGATTGCATCTTCTTCGCCACTACAGTATTGCAAACATTGTAAAATGAAAACATTGTACAATGAAAACAATTAGAGAGCAAGGCTTACTCATGCTTATACTCCTGGATCCTATGAAGTTGTGACAAAGCTTCCACCAATGCTGAATGTCTCAGGATTTTGCTCTGAGTTTTTACTCAATCATTATTGAAACTCAAGATTTGCCAGAGGATAGACTTAGCATGAATCAGATGTTTTTCCTGGGCTAGGAAGGTTGCTACCCCAAGTGTGTAGTTTTCTGTAGCTCTCCTCTGACTATTTTGCACATATGGATGAAATATAACTTAGAATACACACATCTGTGCATTTCTCACTTACCTATGAACCCTGTGGGTCAAGCGTTAAGCACCATACAGACTATAGCTATAAATAGAATGGAAAGTGTCCTTAAGAGAAATGCTCTTTTTTTCTCCCTTATTCCCAGCTGAGTGATTCTAGGATTTGTGGTTTGGTTTTTGTTGTTGTTTTGTTTTTTGGTTGTTTTTTTTTTTTTTTTCTCTGAATAGCTGATGGCTTTCTTGATTGGAGTGGAAGGGAACAGCCATTTCTCTCCTTCAACCTTGTTCTGTGCTGTGTTCCACTTGGTGCGCTCACGATGAGTTCACTGAAATGGTATGGACATTTCAGCACCTAGCCTCCATTTAGAGGGACGCTTCTCCATGGATCAGCTCCAACATAACATGATGTTGGTAGGACAGAGAGTTCAGATCATAAGCACACATCTGTTTTCCTGTGATATCCCCCATCCCCATCCCTCAGCTTGCTCTGTTCATAAAACAGGGTTTATGAATTTGCCTTTAAAAATATGGTCTGCTTTTCCAATGCACCAGTTCTACTTTCTGACGTGTATAGAAAATAAGCTGTGACAGTGCAATATGTACTCAAGGTTATTCTTACTGGTAGTAAAAAGCAGATTATCTCTGAAACCATATGGAGGCCTGCATATATGCACATCTCCTGCCGAACTAGAGGAAACAGGTGGAAACAAATGCAAGCAAAGACCAGGAAAAGAGTAGGTACAAGTTGTTTCTAAACCATGAACAGCAAGAAAGAATATTGTTAGTCAAAACAGAAAAGAGTTGGAAAGAAGGACAAGACAAAACGTATCTTAGCACAATGTATCTCATCTTATAGGTGGTATCCTATCTCAATTACAGCTCCATCATATGCTGAGAGATTCCAGAATGCGTGACATGGAGGAGCCCATGTCACACTCAATAACAAAATGATGAATGAGGAAAATGGGAAAAGATTTAAAAAGCTAAACTTAGTTCAGAGAATACATGTGTGAGTTAAAACTCCAACCTAGCCAACATAGTAAGGTAGGCAACCAAACAAAGATTTTTTTTTTTTTTTTTTTATCATGTAATATAACTCTGGTTTCACTGATGCCAAGGTGGGGGAAGATGCCTTATGCAGAATGGCAGTGCACAGACACCCCACGGCTCTTTCTAGAATTTTTCTGGGATGAATGTCATTTGGGTCCTTTTTGGTTTATAGATAGAATATGAGATGACAAACCATCTCAGAGCAGTGGAGAAGGGCTGTCAGTTACACTGAAAATTCAGTGGTTTTGAGAATCATAAAAGATAAAAACAGTAGTGCTAAGAATCTGGGGGAACTCCCACAAAAAGAGAGTAATTTGGTGAGTCATCTCTTTCCTTTCAGCAAAAATATTAGAGAACTCTCTAGGAGTACTCTGTAGGAGGCACACATCCTGCAGCTGGGTTGCTACCAAATGAAAAAAAACCAACATGTGCTGAATGCAAGAGGTACTGCATGAACTGAGAGTCTGTGAGTCTCTCCTGATGTTTTTAACACCTTTAGAACTTGCATATGAGTGTGACACCAGCAATGCTTTTATTTCCTTTGTTACCTTATTGCTTTAAGTGAGAACTAGCAAGTTGGAGTGGACTCAGAGTTATTTGCAAAGCTGAGCCAGAGTTTCTCTAGTGTCTGCAGGACAGGTCATTTCTGTCACTGCAACAGATGGGAAATAGGGTACCAGTACCTGTGCCTGGTATTCCTACAGATTTTTTGGGTTACTCTAGCTTGAAGCCAGCTGGTGTGTTCTCTCCAATGGACTGTGAGCCAGGATAGGTCTTTTGGTGTCTGAACACCCTCTGCAAGAGTACACGAGTTCCCAGGAAAGACACGGTGAGTGCTGGGGCTGTAACTTTCATGCCTGTGGAGGTTTTGTAACAAAACTTGAGGGAACCCTAGCTAAACTCTCAAGACAGTAGCCCCAAAGCCAAGCTGCCCTACTGAGCCTTTACTTGAAACAAGGCCAGTGTTACTCTTCTATCCACTGGGACATGAGGACATGTCCATTAAAGTGTGTGTGGTGTTCTACTTCTGAGACATGGGGAACAACAGAGAAGTTAATAAATAAACACAATGAAACAAATCAGGTCTCTCATGAATGCATTGTCTTCTCTCTTTGCTCAAATTCTTTACATTCCAAAATCATATTGGAAAATGTGAGGCAAATGCACAATAAATGCTGTGAGCTACTCTCTGGGCCATGCTGTTTCCATTTCTATTGCTGTTTGAAAAGTGCATGAATGCAAAGCACTTTTAAACACTCTAAAAATTAATATAGAAGAAACAATAGAAGCACATTTATTCTTGTTTTATTCAATGTCAGTGTTGCTGAGCTTTGCCTGACCAGATGTTACAGAGTTTCAAATCTGTTCAACCATAGCTGTTAACAAAATATCCTGCTTTCACCAAAATTAAAAAAAAAAAAAAAAATACGCATTTATTTTGGAAGATCTCTTTGGGTTTTTTAATATAAATGAAACAAAGACGCAATTTATGCCTTACTCATTCTAGTACTCATTGTGATTTCTGAGAGTGATGATCACAAGGCTTTGGGTGTGTGCTGTTTGCACACCATTTGCACAATTATTTCACAATTCTGAATGAGCAGTTTTAACTCAGTGATACTGGTACTGCAATTTCAGGGTTTGTTTTTTTCTTTTTTTTTTTTTTTTTAAAGGACACATGTTCAAGATAAGAAACGATTTCTCAGATAGGGGCTGGAAAAGCTTAAGCCTTTCCTCTCTGTGTGGTAGTTTCCCTTCTCTTTCTTTTCCCGGACAGAGCTGACAAGCAGGCATTGTCCCTCCAGTGAGCTCTGCAGTATTACTTTGACCCTAACCCATCAATCTGCCTCAATTGGATAATGATCTGTAATCACTTTCTTTCAGGGGAGTCTATAAATTTGCCAAGGCCCCATTCTTCTCTGAAGGCCTCCTTATGTTCACTCCCGTTTGTGCAAATGCTCTCTCTTTTACAGTACTAAATAGCCATGCACATGGCCCTTTCTGTTCAGAGGCACCAGGCTGCTCACTGTTGATTTTCCATGGCTCTGCTCTCTAAAAGGAGGCAAAGCTCTGCATGCCAGGACTCGGCAGGGTGCAAGATGAAGCCACACCACTTCAAGAGCAACCGCTTTTCTCATTAAGACTGACCCATCATTAGGCTGCTTTGTGCTGGCCCTTGTAATCGATGAGAGGACCGTGTAGTGTGAAAAAGCTAATAAAGATGAGCATGAGGTGGTAGAGAAGGGGGTGGGGGGAGTAAAGACACTAACCCCTGTTAACAGAGGAGCCCTCCTTCCCCAAAGCTTAGCCATATCAGTGAGGGGCAAAGCTCAGGATAGCTGGCAGGGTGCAGACTCCTCTCAGTCATTTCTTTGATTGTCTTGCACTTAATTTCCTGAGCATCCTTGTTCTGTTCTCTTTATTGGACCTAAGAATTAGAACAAGCATGAAAGAAAGCTCATATTCTCCTTCCTCAGCCTCCCTCCTTCTTCTGATTAAAGAAGATGAAAGGCTGAAGAACATCTAACTGAACTTGAGTGCAACACAAGAGAAAGCCCATGTATGCGCATGGAGCACTGGAGGGTTTTTTCCCATATTGTCATGACACTTTCTGAGTTTCTGAGAACATCATGGAAAAGGTCAGAGAAGATGAAAGGTACTAAAGTTGCTAATGTGCCCTGGGAAGCACCAAGTGTATTCTGGCTCTGTGACATGTTGGATACACTCTGCAGAGAACAGAGGGAGCAAGAAAATAAGTAATCTCCAAAAAATACGCAATGTGGAGGGATCACTGGTCATGGGAGATGGCAAAGATGCTACTTCTCTACCTGTACTGCAAAGACAGCAACACATCGCTAGAGGTGCTGTGCATATGGACATCACACCAGAAATAAGCAGCAGGAATCTGCAGCTATGACAATGTGCCTTAGTGAAATGAAAGGATCCTCTTGTTTGGGAGAGGAGGAACGGTGCCTGTAATATCGTGTACACTGGTGAGAAAACACACGTAGAGTGGGGTTGCAAAAGCGTGGTGTCAGATGTTGTACAAATGTGGGAGAGCTCAGGGAGGCACGGTTTCTCCCTTCCGAACAGGTGGCCTGCAGAGCCCAGACCACTCTTCAGAGCAATGCTGTCCATGCCTTTACACATACTCTGTTTTGCTTGGTGTGCCTCAAGGACAGGAAACAGAGCCCACACCTCATCTTCTCTCCACTGTGTGCCTCCTGCCCCACTTCTCCCAAGGGCAAAGAAGTAGGGAAAGGGCAAAGCGTGTTAGTCATCCCCACAGCTTGAGAGTGCATTTGTGGCTGGCTTTCGTGTGAGAAATGGTACACAGAGATGACCACCTGTGCTCTCCCTCATACCTGCTGCTCAAGTGAGTCTTTGATAAACAGCTCAGAAATTTTCAATATTAAGTTTAGGTTTTCTTTTCTTGGATAGATGCAAAATTACATGGACAAGATCTTAAGTTTGTAAATTAATGTTTTCATATCTATGAAGTTCTGTTCATAGTCTCATCTTCCTTGTGACTACAGAAAGTCTCAGAAAGGCTCAGAATTAAAGTGGGTTTTTAAAGCTGCTCATGTGCCTGATCAGCACATTGTTGATATTAGTGAATTCCACTTCTATTTTCTGTTCATGGGCATCATTCTTGTTTAGAGAGCTGAAGCCTCTCTCTTTGACTAAACACCTTCATCCCAGCCATCATGCACAGTTTGGTTCTTTACTCTAGCTGAGGGCTACAAATATAGTCTCTATGCCAATGCCAGAATTTTAGAATTCCTGTGAATAGACTGCGTCCAAGTGCAGAAATATCAACTAAGTTGAGAAATGTATGGGATTTGAGGTTTTTGTTTGCTGAGGCTTTTTTTTGTCTTTCATTCTTTGAAAGAAGCAAATTCTAAGAGGATTGCATAACAGAAGTACCCACTTCAAAACAAAAGCTGCTTGGCGCAGTATCTTCTGCTAACATTCTGCCTCAGCTGTGCCATTCAATGCATTTCACACGGGATTTTGTGTTGCTGTCAAAGAGAAGCTGCACAGATTTACTTGATTTGAAACAGGGATGCCTGGCAAGTTGTTATGGGCAATCTGGATGAATATGTGTTGGCATTTGCCTTATTTTCATTCTCCTCAAGATTCCAAATGATAACCATCTTGAAGGTAATTTGTTTTCATTGCATTAAAAATTCCATTGGAAAGTTGCTTTTTATTGTAACTTGTTAAATGCTTAATTGATATCACATAATAAAAATAATCAAAAAACCCCTCTGGTCCCTCTCAGGAGCTCCAGTTAGCTGCAGTGGAGCCAGCTCCGTTGCCATTTCCAAGTTGTTCTGTAGTGATCTAGCAATTCATCAGTGTCAACGACACATGGGAACTCTCATGTTTGTAAAAGCCTGCAAGGGATCCATGTCCTACATTTCAACAAAAATCACAAAATCACATTTCAAGGTGGTCAAGGTTAGGGAAACATCAGGCACATAATTGCTAGCCCCTTTCTGAAGTGCATGGTAAAACATGGAGAAAACATGCTGAAGCAAGGGGTCAGCAGCTGCAACAGAAAGGTGAATGCTCCTTTGAAGGACCTAGAAAATTGGAAGTGAAACATAATTGTCAGGATGCCAGAAGCATTTGGCTTCTGCAGGAGGAGGAGTGGTACGAGAACCTAAGCAGGCAAATATGTTGATACATACATGTCACAGAAATCACAGCAGAGCAGTCATGGAGGGACCAATGAAGATCATCTGTGGCTCATTGCTTTGTCTTTACTGGCCTGCATCATGGCAGAGACTTGTCTTCATTCTGTCTCTCCATGTTCCCACCTAATTGTTTATCTTCTGCACAGCTGCAACAAGGCCACAGGTGTATGAACTTGAGTCTGCCTCACGCCTCACAATCTATGTGTAAGAACAGACAAATCTAGCATGGGAAGGACCACACCATAACGTATGAGATTCTTTGCTGCCTTGCGTTAGAATTTACAGATAATTGCCTTGGTAGATGAGGCAGCATGCCAGCAAACACACATATCCAGTGTATTCAGTATTCTCATTTAGAGTTACTGAGATTATGATATACTGTGGTAGATGGTCTGATATTTATACGTGTCAAAGCTGTAGCCTTAAGATGTTTTCTATAATTCTTCTTGCTCCTTACTTTGCAGGAGATAATCTACATTGTCTCAAGCAGATCAGGCAGTTTTTAGTAAAATATTCAGACTCACATTGCTATGTTGTTTTTTAACTTACTGGTAAAATTGGATTGGTTTTCCAGGGGGAAGGTTAGAGGAACCTGGTTAAAGGATGAGAAGTTTTGACCATTTAGAAAAGATCTGGGACAGCACTTGTCAACTTTAAGTTATCTTACTTTTTGCCATGTCCTTTAACACTTAAAGTATGGCAGAAATGCCACTTGATAGCACATCTACACATGTTGTCTTCTTTCAGGATACAACCCATAGAATGTACACACTATCAATACTTTCATATTCAAAGGAAAGACAGTAATGAGGAAATTCTTCCTTCTCATCCATCAATGTGATCTATTCACCGAGATTGCACTGGTTCCTTGACTGAAATTTTAGTTGGCAAATTGCTGATTAGCTCACTGGAACATTGAATCTTTCTGATTTATCTGTTGTTTCCATCATGTTGCAAAAGTGAAAATACTGAGCATGTGCTAAGCACTCAAGTGCTAAGATGTATTTTAAATGTCCATCAGTTGATTCAGTTGAATAGTTCCTAGTGTATTCTGTCTAAATTGATGTTGTAGAGTTAAAATAGCAAATGGTCTCATTGAGAAAAATGATGTTCAGATTAACTTCATAGGGAATGGCTTTGTGTGATCTTGGTATCCACTGATATTAACTGCAATCTTCCCGAAATTCTGAAGTCCTATTATTTCATTGCAAACTCATTTTCTATCTGTAGCAGTTTGGGTCTCTGCATTTTGCCTGTTCTCCAGGTGAGTGCATGTGTCATGTACTCTTCTTGTACCATATACTCTCAGGACTTTTACTTGAGCTGCTTGCTGAAGACAAATCTCTCCCTGAAGATGTCGGGCCTTATACATGTGTTTGAGGAATAATACTACACTATAACACTATAATAATGTCACGTACTTGTCATTGGGTGATTTTTAAAATACTTCTTATCATTTTAATATGGTTCCTATATTAATACAAGTGCTTAGGCTTATTCTAACACATATATTAATAGCAAAATCTTAGAAACTCATGAGTGGCACATTAACTTGAATCTAGCATCACTGGTTACCAAGGGTCAAAGATGTCCAAAGTCTAGGGATGCTGTCTTGCACTCATATGTCAAAATAAATTACTGAAAGTGATTTTTTTTTTTTCCCTTCCAAAGTTGTCTTCTCCTGATCTGAAAATCTCAGTTAATAAAATGCTGTGTTCTGAAATCTACCTACTTCCCACCAGGAGTTCCATGATGCTGTTTTCTTTTTAACTGACTAATTATTATTATTGTAGACATGTTATTTACTCCAAAGTGGTTTGGGGATAATTGATTAGGTTGCACCATGTCATGAAAGAACAGATGGCAGGCTAGTCTGTCAGTTCATCCACAGCCTGTAAGAATGCTAAGAAAATTAAAATTGAGGGGGGAAAAAAGAAAAAACAAGAAGAAAAGAAAAAAGAAGGTGACTAAGAGTGGAATGAACTAAGCTCTGCTTGCAAAACAAAAAACTTCTTGTAGCGGGTGGTCCTTTGGGAAGGTAATCGGAGATCTGCAATATGTCCACTACAATCAACAAAAGGGTACAATACTTCTCTGCAGGGAATTGGGTAGGGAAGGATTTGTTTAAATAAAATTGCGGGGTTGTAAGAATGTTAAACTAATTCTCTAATGTTCTGTGCATTGTCTGGGGAATTTTGGCTTTGCATCATTTGCTGTACTGAAGTACTGAAAAATATTCTATTAGAAGTGTTTTGGAATGTGTTAACATGTATTTTAGCTTTGGAAACCCTGACTGTGTCCAGTGACAACTAAAAATGCCTTTAGAATGCCTTTAGAATCCTCCTGTGTTCTCTCCCTGAAACCTCTCCCAAATTCTACATTCTTCCTCATTTAGTAGAATTCTTTATCTTGCAAAGGGAGTTCAGTTTGTTGCTACTCTGATTGGTTGGTACCTGCATTTTAGTGTGTGTGTCCAGCTAAATTACTGGTGATAAAACACCATGGATAAAACTGTATGTGGGTTACTTGCATATAGAGGAATGTAAAGTCTTGAGCTGATCTCCCTTTAGCATTTGTATTTATGTGTGTGAAAATGGGGGAAACTGTAAGAAAATGGCAGGAAGAGAAATATTGCCTGTCCTTCTCAGAGTGCACCAAAAATACTAATTATACCTCCAGAATCCAAAAATCCCAAAAGAAGAGGTCCAGAAGAAGGTAAATAATTTCTATGCAAGTGTTACTCTTTCTAGACCTGCTTCTCCTTTATGTATTAGGAGGTATTCTACTTTGCAAAGTATCATTAAGTATCAGCAAATTGAAAAGGCAACTCTCCAGCTTCACTCTCCCTGTGAGGTGGAAAACAGGGAGTGTCTCACTTCCAGTCAGCAGTCTCTGATGAGAGCCCTCCCAGCAGGACTCTCCCTCAGTTTAGCCCATTTTCTTCCCCTCAGCATCCTATCAGTCTGAAAAAGATCAACTATGATGCTCCCACAGAGCAGCAGGGAGGAAGACTTATCTCACTATCCTCTTTCTCCTGTCTCTAAGTAATCCTCTGTGAAGAAAGGAGAAAATGGCATTATTACAGGAGTTTCTTGCTAGGCAGCTCTACAAGCTTAGATTTATGAGAGCCCCCATACTGTACCATGAACCCCGTGTTTTAGGTGCTGGTCAAATAAGTTTCTTGCTCCTAAAATCTTACAGTCCCAGAAGAGAAGGAGGTCACAGGGATTTGTCATTAAACACAGACAGGGACATGATGAAACCTTCGCAATCTCAGAGTTTCGGCTTGTCTAGCAGTGTATTATCCTTCAGCCCAACGACCTTCCCTCCTCAAATGTATAACTGCGCTTTCAAGTAATTCTGGTAGAAATAATTTATATTTTAGTTCCATGAGGTAGTCTTCTCTTGTAACTGTGCGCTGGCAAAGTTCTGCTTCTGATTTTTCTGTGTGTGCTGGGCTTTTCACACATCTGGAACAGCTGTTATCCCAGCAAATGGCTTTTCTGCTGTCTGCATACCTTCCCCAGTGCTGAGCAGCTCCAGAAAGATCTGTCTTCATCACCTTCACAAACCTTTTCTGTTCAAAGGAAGAAAATAAGTAGAGTCTGATCACTGCATAAGCATTTGAGGCCTTATCTTTATCAAAAATTGTCAGTGAGGATTATTTCTCATTGGATTGCGAGTCAAGGATTAATTACACTGACCACAGATGGGCACGTTGCAAAGAATGTCGGTAAACTCCCCACACAGCTCCCAGAAAGTACTTTAATTATGGCCTGCATAAATTTCTATTCCAGTTTTCGGACTCCCTTAAGCAGAGACTACCAACTGTCCTAAATTGCTTGGTGGTTTGCTGAGGTGGAAATGTATCCTCTGTGGACTAAGCTCATTACTGGGAGGTTTATTAGCGAGAAGGTAGTCTAAGTCCATTAATAAATGAGGAGTGAGGCAAAATCAATTATGATTTTAATATTACTGAACCACTAAGCTGCATTTTTGAATCTATCATTTAAAGGCAAATAAAAGAGTATGGGCAATTAAGAAGCAATGAAGATCATAGCTGGTGTGGTTATTGATAAATGCAGGTAAGTAAATACCAGGAAAAATTAAATGCACAGATCAGCCGCCACTTCATCTTAAGGAAATTTGTGAATGTACTGAACCACTCAGAGGTAGTTTTCAAAGCCAGACCACCGGCCCCTGCATAAAATAGAGTACGTAAAGTTTATATTGTAAAGCGCAGAGGGAGTGAGCGTGGGGATAGAGATACAGTCATTTAACATTCAGTAAATGTAAGTAAAATGATGGAGCTACAGAAAATCTGAAAAATGGTAGCAAAGAATACTACATGAGTAGGAAGTTCCAGTTCCAAACTGTGCCACAGCAACTTGTGTAGTGTGGCTGTTCTCAGCTTTATGGCAGAAAGGGCAGACAAAAGGAAGAGGACAGAGGTCATATTTCTGAATGTTAGGAAAACATTAGGATGTGTGCTTCACAAAATTGCCTGTGGAAAACAATGCCAGGTGGAAGGGATGCAAACACTGTTACATGGGCTGAAAGTGATTAAAAATTTCTGAAGTGAAAGTAGGAATGAATGACAACAGGTTTTTGACATGGGGAGCTTGAGTTTTTGCGGGAATTGTCCTATGGCCTACTTTTCTACAGCATCTTTTTTAACAGTCTGGAAGATGGAATAAATAATACGTGAACATAATTTGGAAAAGATAGGAGGTAGAAAAGACTCAGTAATGACAATATGGAGATATTAATGACACAAAGAGGAAATGTAGTCTAAGGACCACAGACGTACTGAAACAAAAGGGAGCTACAGAATAGAAACATGCAACTCATCACTTGGCAGTGTTTATGTGGCACGGCACATAAACACTGGAGCAAAAACAAAACCAAACCAGAAAAAAAACTCGGATGGGAACTAACAGCTGAGGTGGGAGTACAGTGTGTCTGCAAGTCATCCGGGCATTGAGGGCACAGGATGGGGCAATCTATCTGCAGGCTGAAAACTTGGCTACAGATTCACTGTGAACATATATTTAAGGAAAAAAACAAAAAAAAACAAACCCCATGGTGAGACAGAGATGGAGAGTGAATGAAAGGGATTTAAATATCACCAAGAAGCGCAACTGCCCTGTTTCCACCAAACCCTATGCCATTATCATTTACATACACTGATTTCTTCCTGCTGAGAGTCTTTGTAAGCCTGTGTTTGCCATTCCCAGTTGTTGCTGAGTTCATTGTTGGTTTTTTGTACCTTTTAAATGTCATAGTTGAATATGAGATGTTAGGTGTTTATTATTTTTTATTTCTTTGTGTCCTTTGTGGTTTTTATACAGAAAATTTTCTTTTTTTATGGACTTTGAGTGTTTTCTGTGCACCCTCTTTCAAAGTTTTTCACTCACACTCCCCAGCAGTTGAAGACTGACATTATGTATTAATGGAAGCACATATTCCCAGTATCAAGCAGATAACTACAATTAAATCTGTTCTATCTATGCCATGGTTGGATTCCTGGGCTGGTTTGGACAACAGACTTGATTAAAGTGAGGTTTTGATCCATTGTTCACATATACCAAGGAGAAGGCTCCCATTATATTCAGTCAATTGGGGTCAATCTTGGAAAATTTTGCAAGACTTGAAGAACAGTCATCTAGGGAAATTTTTGTTGATTTCAGGAAGACCATTTTCAATAAATCCTTAAAAGGTAATGTGCCTTTGATTTTCATCACTTCTTTTTGCTTTATTAGAAGGTATTATTGAACTTTAGGGTAGGATTTTTCTTTTTAGATCTTTGAAATTATGAAATTTGGACTGCCGACATTCTTGATGGATTTATAAGGAAACATGAACAGCTGTAATTAATGGAATGACATGCTATATTAATTTTCTCTACCTAAATATTAGAAGAACATTTTCTTTGTCCTGGTTGAATGGCTTAGTTACACTGGCTGAAATGTTTATATTGTTACTGTAGTCTTTTGTTAAATATTTAGTTTAAAAGATAACTTCCTGGAACAATTTTTACCAAAATAAACCTGGTGGCATGAAAATTTTCTAAAAGTATATGTAACATTTATGGCTAAAGAGAATCTATGAAAAAAAGTTCTGTTACTGATTTACCAGTAATAAGGGTCAAATTCTTCTGGCTTGAGTTTTGTAATCTCAGTATTTTTAAATGACAGAACTTCTTACAGCAATCAGCTGATTGCTCTTCATGACCATAAACTTAGTTCTCTATGGAGAGATGAAAACATCTGTCAGTTTTATGCTGAATTTTGCCATCAAACAATTGGATTCTGGAAAACATAAACTGAATTAATTTCTACAATAAGAAGCTAGCTTATCTGAATACCAAGTTAAAGCCAGTGGGGATCTGTCCCCTGAAAGTGTCAAAATAAAATAACAATAAATCGAAAGCCATGCAAAGCAAAACTGGAAAATTTCATCAAGCTTTAAAAAAAAATGTATTGGTGTCAACAGTCTTGGAGATGATGACTGAAAAGGGGCATTTTAATCAAACAGGTCTGAATAGGCCAAACCTCTTGAAAGTCTGTGAGTTAGAAATGCGGTTTACAGCTATTCACACCTTTTTGAGATTTCAATGCAAACATCCCTTCTAGCAAAAAGATCCTCAAATACAGTTATGCTGAGTGGTTTTCACCCCCCCAAAAAATAGTGGAACGTAGTGAAGTCACATGTCATTGTCTAATCAAAGTTCTTGAATAAGATGCCTCAACACCGCACCCGGAGTGCAAATATGCAAGTATGAAATGACCTCTGATTTTGGTCTCTATCTGGTTAAATCATGTTTGCCATTTTTACATTGGCTTTGGTGTAGCACCTACTTTTTTCACATGTACAGTTTTCTTTGATGTAATCTCTCCCCAGCCATTGAAACTTCCATCTTTTGATTTATTTCTGAGTTATTTTTAATCACCTTTAGAAATGACACATGACATAAACTTGACCTCTCCCATCATTGTGTACCATCAGAATGATAATAAAATAGAATTACAGAATCACAGAATAGTTTGGGCTGGAAGGCAGCTTTAAAGGTCATCCGGTCCAATCTCCCTGCAATGAGCAGGGACATCTTCAACTAGACAAGTTTGCTCAGAGCCCTTGAATATTTCCAGGGATGGGGCATCCACAACTTCTCTGGGCAATGTGTCCCAGTGTTTTACCACTCCCATTGTAAAAAAACCCTGCCTTACATCTAATCTAAACCAACCGTCCTTTAGTTTTAAACCATTATCCTTGTTCTATCACAACATATCCTACTAAAAGATTTGTTGTTATCTTTCTTACAGGTTACCTTTAGGTACTGGAAAGTTGCTCTAAGGTCTCCCTGGAGCCTTCTCTTCTCCAGGCTGAACAGTCTCAACTCTTTCAGCCTGTCTTCATAGGAGAGGCACTCCAGCCCTCTATTTTTTTGGCCTCCTCTGGACTCACTCCAACAGGTCAGTGGACTCAGGACTCCAGGTGGATTTCATGATGACGGAAACATACGAAAATATCAAGATATCACTTGCCAAATAAGTCGCCTCAACTGATGATATGCCAGTACTTGGATGGTCCAGCCATGACACAGCAGGCGTCACAGAGGGAAGCTTAAGCCGAATAATTGTGCCTGGTTTAGGCAACGTCTCTCTGGCTGGAAACCAGTACTGACTTTTTTCATAAAGTGAAGGCTTGGGTTTGCACCATCCAGCCCCACAGATGCTGACTGAGGTGACCGCTTGCTTTCCAGCCTGAGGCTGCTGTCCTCCTGGTGGAGGCATTTCCAGGCGCCAGCATCATTTCCAAGTCTAATATTTTCACACCAGCCCACTACTGTGTATCAGTTCAGAGTGATTGCTGGTGATGTGAGCTGGTACGTAGGCTCCTCTTTCTTACGTTCTTTAAAGGTGTTTCCATGTGGTTTCCACACAGATGTGACATTGCAGCAGGGAAGAGTCGGGGGTGGGAATCTTGTTAAAGTAGGACTTCACAAACTTCTCCACAACTAAACGTGCTCTTGTTTGCTTTTCAGGGGAGGTGTAGAAATAAATGTGACTAACCATATCATTAAACCAACAAAGCAAACCGCATTTTCACCTGAAATCTTGGTACTTGCTTTTTGATTTTTGAGTAATTTGTTTGGTTTTTTGTTCTGAAATGAAGTACATCTGAAAGCTCATTTGTGCTCTTTGTTTCTTGACTGTCAACTACTGTGTTGGCCTTATAGGCAAATGAGGATGCCACTTACTAGGTAGTGTGGGAGCTGATAACGATGAAAGAAGTTGAAGTGGAAGCTACAAGGGACAATGAAAAGTGTTATGAGGTCAAGCCTCATAACACACAAAAGTGTGTTATACACATAAAAGTGTTATGAGGAGTGACTGTCCTGCTGCTTCCTCAGAAATCCCATGTACATTAGCAGATGAACAGGGAGACTTGTCTTAACCACAAGTCAAGAGCAATCCAAGCACAGTGTGTAGGCTTTCTGCACAGAGTGTGATGATGAGGGACTTGTGATCTAACACCAGCCATGGGACATAAAGAATTTATCCCATTTAATTGAAGGTCCCAAGAATTGAAGGTTCAATCTTCATTTGAGTTAGAACCTGTATGAGCTGGGGAAAAGGGATCTTAATTTTAAAGGTTGGAGTTGTCAACAGCAGAAAGACTGATCAATTGATCGACTGATTGACTGATATTCTTATTTTAATATTTTTAAGAAAATTTTTTATTTAGGGAAATGAGTGTTGTATCTTAAACAGCATATACATAAACTTGAGAGTATTAAGTGAAGCTGTTTATAATTTTCACGTATATATTTTCATATGTATATTTTCTGATCACCATTAGGATTTATTAACAGTGTCTCTCCTGCACTCATCATGGTTTAATCCCAGCCAACAACCAAGTCCCACTCAGCCACATGTTTACTCCCACACCAGTGGGCTCAGAGAGACAAGTGGAAGAGTAAATGCAGGAAAACTTGTAGGTTGACACAAAGACAGTTTAAGAGGAAAAGCAAAGCAAGGAATTAATTCACTGCTTCCCATGGGCAGGCAGGTCTTCAGCAATCTCCAGGAGAGCAGGGCCCAATCACAAGTAACAGGTACTTGGGAAGACAAACACCATCACTCCAAACATCCCTCCTTTTCCTTCTTCCCCTTGGCTTTACATACTGATATATATGATAGGGAATAACTCTTTGGCCAGTTTGGATCACCCGCCCTGGCTGTGTCTCCTCCCAATCCCCAAATCCCTCACCAGTGTGGCAGTACAAAAAGCAGAAAAGGCCTTGTCTCTGTGCAAGCCCTGCTCACCATTAAAAAAAACCACCTCCATATTATCAACCTTGTGTTCAGCACAAATCCAGAACATAGTCCCATGCTGGCCAGCATGAAGAAAATTAACTCTACCCCAGCCAACACCAGCACAGCTCTGTACCAGTTTGCTCTGAAATTGGTATGTAGTCCAGGGCAATTTGCTAAAGGGAGAGTGAGCACTGATCCCACAGGATGGAATATATTAAAGCTTCCTGGTTTACAGATAAAGCATTTACCTATTTATGCTTTGGTCACTCCCCTTAGCCCTTCATTTAAATTTTACCTCTTTCTCTTTCAGTAGATGAGAGTTTTATGCTGTTGTGAGAGCTATGAAAGAAGAAGTATGCAGCCTGATAGTTACCATACTGTCCAAAAATACCTTATATATATTGATTTATACAGCACAAAATGTGCATATATAAATACATATATGTACATATATATCCATCTATATATATGAGACAACTCTGTATTTTTTATGAAAGATCAAAGCATATGTTTGGTTAAAAGAAATGCACATCCTAAGACATAGTAAAACTAGGAGCTACAGGAAGTCTTGTTGGATGAAAAAGGAGAAGCAACATGCGCAGTGTTTTAGCCTTTGCAAAGGCAAATGCCCAGATCAGGAGTGTAATGAATATGTCAGAAACCTGATTCTTGCATTTATTTTGGAAATAGCTGCATGTGCAGTCACTTCAATGTTCACCTTTCTGTTTTGAGACTGCAAATGAGATGACAGAGGTTTCACATCTTGTGCTGTTTAGACATCTTCTGAAATTCAGTCTTAAATTTGGTAAATATCTTTCCTGAATTAAGGGCCTTTGACAACCCACTGACTTCTGTATTTATTTTTAATAGAGCTATTGTCTCTTCTCTTGTTTGGTTACACAC
>VZRV01010769.1:808819-1091702 GCA_013398115.1 Falcunculus frontatus | reverse complement strand
CCTCCCCCCTCCCAAACCACCTCCCCCAAACCTGTTTAAGTACATGTATTGTAGAAACTTTGCAGAGATAAAATGTAAATTACTATTATTCAGACTGGCAGGTTATTTTAGACAATATTGTCTTATAATTCAAGATGTGCAGACACTACCTAGAATGTCAGAATAACCTCTGCAATCAAAAACTCGATGATTCATGATCTCTGTGTCTTTTAGAGACACTTTGTAACACAGGGCAGGACTGGGAGTTTACGTCTAGAAGGAGCATTGTTAATCTCAGGATAATTCTTTATTTATATCCTTTTTTTTTACTGAGGTTTTCTACGTGGGTGATTAAAGCATCAAAACCTGCTCTGAGGCTAGCTCTATTTCAGGGCTCTAAAGAAACTCACCTCTGAATGAAAATCATTTCAGGAACAATTAGAGAAAAGGTCCGCATAAATTCTTCCTGTATCCAGGGCATTAGCATCACCCAAGTGTCTCTTGCTTACAGTACGTTGTGACAAAGTAAAAGCTATTTCAGCTGTTATACTGTGATGGCTGTTATTTATGGAACATAAAAGGATACTGAAATACAAAAGGGTTTGAAAAGACCAGGGTAAGATCAGATAAAAAAAAATGAGAGAGAAACAGGCATCTTGGGATGGTAACAACCCTGCCATGTACTGACAGGGAGGTTGTATATTTTTAGAATATACTGAAAGGAATGGTGCTTTTACTTAGGTTTTTATGGTTTACCATGAGATGCAATTTTCTGGCCTTATATGCAGTTGTAACAAAAGTCAGAGAGATTTTATGATAGCTGCCAGAGTTCATAAATGATGGCATACACTAAAATATTTATAGAACTGTAAAATCTTGATTTCTCTCTGGTTTAGCAGATGGGGTCCTAAAACTGGTTCCCAGATTGTCACATTTCTTTACCCTTTGATGACAATGAAGCCTGTTACCACTTTTTTTCCCCCTCTGGAAAGCAAGTTCACTAGTGTAATCAAGTTCATACTTCTATCCAATTATACACACCAGGATCTCATGAATTAAGATGTGTCAGCCATATAAGATTTGTAATTATTCAAGGCAAAGGGCCTATTGTTAAACACCAGGATCTGAGGAGCCTTGCCACGTCTCTGACCAATGACCATTGACTCATGTCAGTATAATTGCTGGTAAAAATTTGCTTCCTGGTCATTAGGCTGCATCCACACAGCACAGATAAATGCTACTTATACACCAGAAGTGGTGAACTTAGGTTCCTGCTTGGCAAAAAGCAGCAATATACCACAGCTATTTGCTCCTCTTCAGGATGTTTTGTTGTCCTCAGAGATAATCCCTGTAGCACTGCTAAACACAGCTGTACTTCAGAATGAAAATTGATGATTGGAGTAGCAGAAGCAGAATAAACAATCTCTGAAGCAGAATCTTTCCATTGCTGAACAGGATTTACTCCACATTAAAAGACTTTTCATTAAAATTGAAGATGCTGAAGAGAAAACATCAAGTAATGTCCCTTCTCTATTGTATTTTCACAAGAGTGTTTCTAGGCTTTTGCAGATAATCAATGAATGAACGTGTAGTACCTACATATATACCCATTTTGTTGCAGTAATTGTCTAAATATTTACAAGATAGAAAAGCAAAACAGGACTTGGGGTCCCATCTTTCCAGAAAAGCTGGAAATATCTTCACTGCTGAACTTAGTGCATAAGGCAAAGTATAAATTAGCAAAACAGGGAATCAAGAAGAGAGGATCAAGAGAAGTAAAAATGGTGCGACAAATATTTTTTTTAAAACTCAAAGTCATCTCAATCTAGTGTCATGTTTCTGTATTTAAATAAATGCAAAAATATGAACACCAAAATAATTATGACTCTAAATGCATTCTGATTTTGGCATATTATTAATAGTATCTACTGACATTATGCCTATAGAGGTGAAAGACATGACAACCAGGCACACATACCTAAATGCCATGGAGAATTGTAGCAAATCTGAATACGAGAGTTCAGAATTAGGTCTTCTAAAAGGTCCTAGCACAAAGCACAGCCGCACCAACAGAAGCAAATCCATTTGTAATGGCTGAGAATGTGGACAAGGTAATGGGTGGGATTATTCTGGGATTTCCTTAGAATGATTTGTTTGGGTTTTTTTTAAAACAGAAGAAGCTTTATTCCTTAGCTTACAGTTCCTGGCTGCCTGACTCCCTACCTTTTGGGTTTTCTTTTCCTTTCTCTATTTCAATCAGTGGAACAGAAGAACAAATAAATGATAAATAAAAGAGAGCAGGGAAAACACAGAAGTTAGAGAAATTTCTCTTATTCAGATTCCGTAGGCAGAGAGTTTATGCAAACTGCAGTGATTAGTATTTTCATTTATGTAGGAAATGTTTATTTCTTCAATAAAGTGACTCTCATTTCCAAAAACACAGTATCATTTTCTCTCTCTCCCTCTCTCCTTCTTCTCTTTTTGTGTCTCCTAGCACCTTTTTGTCTGAGTGTATCCCACGACTTTTTTAAATAGCTAGAATAACAACAATAAATAGCAATGTCTCTTTTATTTTAAAATGGCGTTTATGAGAACTATCTTATTGAGTATTTATAAGGTTTGGTCTGTTTGTGGGGATATGAGAATTAGTTTTACCAGATGGCCTTATCGAGACATTGTTTTGCTTTAACTTCTGCATATGTTACCTCACCAGCTTGATTTCAAGTCAGACATTAAGTGTTGAGGCATAAGATATTGAGAAAAGAGCTGGAAATTCATTGATGACTGCATTGCCAATGGAAACCTATCTTTGATGTGCTGGTGAGTTTGGTTTGGTAGGAAAACCTGAGGCTCTAAAGTTCATTTCCAATCATTTGTTGTCTTTTGGAGGTAGAGGTAGAATGTCAGATGATAGACAACATTACATGTGTTGCACAGAATGTGTGCAGCTGTGTCTTTCTTACGAAGGAGACGTATGACCACATGAGAACCAAAAATGCCTGACCATTGGCTCTAAATCTGCTTGTCAGAGCTTTCAAACATCTGCCAAATAGCACCGATGGTTTCATTTTCTTATTTCTATTTCTTATTAGAAAACAGAGTGTGAAGTCTCATTTATAGCTGTGGTGCTGTAAGTACTGAATACCTCTTTATCTAGTGGAGGATGGGGGACATACTCGTCATCAACAGTAGGAGAACTGCGGGAAATATAGGAAATGCACTTTCCTATAGAAAAGAAAAGATGAGCTGAGATTAGCGCTAGTCAGCCAGGTTTTTTTGATGTGGTGAGAGTGAAGACCCATACACCTAGCTTCCATTTCTTCAACTGTGCTTAATTAATTCTTGGGCATGGACATGCACATCTGGCACGTCTTTTTTAAAAATTATGTTCAGTTTGCGCATATTAACTTGCAAACCCCAAGTTGTATACAGTTTCTCCACCTTGAGCAGGAACTCTCAAAAAATCCCCAAACCCAGTCCTTTTTTGTGTTTGTCTGCATCTCTAGTGAACAGCAAGGTAACTTCTGTAGAACTCTTCATTTTATGACCCCAAATGCATTCTTCCTGTATCCTAGCTGCTTGTCTGAAGTAAAGTCGGTTGAACTTAATTTCTAGCCTAAACGAGTTGTTTGGTTCCACAGAAGAGAAAGCCAGCACTGCCAGAAGATGACTCGTCCCATCCTGAAATGCATCTTATATAATTTGCTTAGATTATTTGATGGGAATGCAAGTAATTTATGTCAAGTAAGAAGAATATTTTTAGGTCTGAGATGTGTTGGAAAGTCTAAGGTTTAACTTCTTGAAATACTATGTGATCTTTTAATCATTCTGGATACCCTGATTGCTGTGCAATTTACTGTGTGGTATTGTTCACTTGAGGCACTAAAATAAAAGGTGCTACACATTAGAGCTACTCTGGCACTATTTTAATTGTAAAAACATATTTTGATATTTGGCTTTGCATGCTTTTTGCCTTGCTTTGTTTGGCCTTTAGTGATCTTCTTTGCAGTAAGGTACTGATCGATCATGAAATACTGTATAAAAATTGTATATAATAATACTGTGGAATGGAGAAGAATGAAGTATATAAAAATAAAGTAGCATATATATATATATATATAGTAGTATATTCTGTGGATATAATTATGGAAAATTTGTTACTGAGCATAATACCTGCTATCACAGCTTTTTTTTGACATAGTTTTGACAAAAGTCTTATGATTTTTGCATAATTTTTAATTTTGATCTGGAACATTACTACCTTCAGCCATGCACACACTCAAAAATTATGAAGTGTCTGGATCTTTCACAATAAAAGATCCATATATATGGAAAAAAACCTGGAACCTAAGAAAATCCACAAAAATATCTGTCATAAAATTACAGGTAAAACCAGAAAAAAAAAACTTTAAAGGTATTCAGACTAATGCTACATTATTGCTTTGAAATACAATGTGCTATTTCACAGGTGGTCCGTATAGTTATATTTTTCACACTTAGGTCTAGATGCCTTAGAACAAAACTTTGTATCACATGATTTTTCATACACTTCTGCTTGTGCTTTGAGGTGTGAATTCAGCCCCTGGTGCATGGTGTGACAAAAAAAGTTTTTCAGCTTCACCAGTACAACTGAAACAGATAATGCAATGAAATGTACTAGACTATGTGTGCTTGGGTGGTTGTGTGTTCAAAAAGTACAGGTGCAGAACACAGGGAATTTTGAGAGAATAATAGTATTATGAAATTTCATTATATATCTTGATAGGAATTGTTAGTATCATGTAACTGTCATGCAAGAAAAGCAGTCTGTCAGTCTCCCACAAAATCCTGAAACATTTGTAAAATTACTTTACATAGTTTATTGTGGTCAATATGCTATGGAAAATTAAACAAAGTGCTCTTGCTGGAAGCTAATAAGAAAGTATGAATTGACTGGTGTGCATTTCCTCCCACTGGTGTAGCTCTAGGTTGATGCTCTCACTGTGTGCTAGAATTACCATGTTCTTTTCCTAATATATTTGTAGGCGGTGAGATACTAAACATCATAGTGAACTTCTCTTAATAAAAATTTGAGAGAAAAAACCACACAAAACCCTTCAAAGTGGGTCATAGGCTTCACAGTTACGGTCAAAAAATGACTTTAGATTTGTTGGATAAAACCTTGGTCCCAGTGGAAGTTTTAACACTGACCTCAATTGAGGTTGAATGTACAGGGAATGCATGCAGCCAGCGACTTCAGAGGTATCCACAACCCTGCATAGGAGGGGGAAAATATTGCCCATCTATGCTCACCATGTAACTGATTAAATAACGTCTCTGGACACTTTTATTTTTAACACGACTAGAGGTGAAGTAATTACATTTCAATCAGCAATGAGGTGAAGCCCTCACTCTCAGTCTAACAGGAAACTAGTTTCCTAGACAGAAGCATCTGATTATTCCAACCATTTTTATACAGTTCAGCAAATCTGTTCTTTTGCTGGAAGTACAGTCCTTTCTTTGCCAATATTTCCCACCCATCCCTGGGAACAGTGCATGGCTGGTAAATCAACACAATTATTATTCTATTCCATAGGACATACAGTGATTTACATTTATATGCCAACATTTTCTTCCTTGTTGTCCCAGCAAGAGCTGGGAAATGATTTATAAGAATGCAGAAATGCTGGCACAGATGTTATACAGCCTCAGCATGTTTGCAGTGCACAGCATGGCGGACTATTCTGGAAGTGTTGATGCACAGGTAGGGCAGGAGGCAGCCTGTGTGCCAGCGGTGCCCTCCCAGCTCTTGCATGGGACAAGCTCTGGCCCTGCTGCTGGCAAACCTATTTGGCATCCATCTTCCTAACAGGTCATTTCCGCATGCTGCACTTTGGGGAGGAGGATGGTTTGGTTCTTGTAATTAGTTGCTTCTGTTGAATTTCTAATGGACCTGTGGGCCATAAAAACCTTTCTGTTGTGGAACAGTTGGCAGCTCCATTGCGTGTTTACTTTTTTCCCCTCTTCCCTATCCACCACCCCCACAGAGGAGGCTTGGAGGCTGAGTGGATACACAGAATAAAAATGTATTTTGCTCTGGGAACTGACTTCCTTCTTCTTCAGAAATCTTGGAACTATTGGGAAGTTTTGTTTTTGCTTGTACATATTATCAGAGCAAATGAAGACTATCAAATCCTTAAAACACTTCCAAGGATGGGGCATCCACAACTTCTCTGGGCAACCTCTTCCAGTGTCTAACTACTGAGATTATTACCATTATGATGATTTTTAAAAAAAAGTTTCTACATAGGACATAAGGCAAAAAATATTACATTCCTCCCATCAGGAGAATAAATATATAAAATACAAAAAACTGAAGCACAAAAGCAAAGTACTGTAACTTCCTGATTTGACAAATATTGGTATAAACATCAGGAGATTAGTCCTCCGTGCGTTTCAAAAAACAAGGGCCCAGATTTTGGGTGCATTATTTCTGAAGAGGTTACTGCTTTAATGCAGTGGGTCCATTTTAGGCCTGGCAGAACAGGCTACAAGACTTAAGTACGCGGGGCTTAAGTAATTTGGTAGAGGAGCAGTGATGATGATGATGAAAACAAAAGGAGGGAATTATACCTCAGGCATGGAAATTATGCTCTCCCCTGCCCAGAGTCAAATGTCTGCAGTGGCTTTAACTTAGGGAAGAACTTTGGCCCACATGAGGATGAAATTAAATAATGCAACAAAGATGGGCTCATATTTGGGGAAAATCCCCTCCATCTCGACTATGGACAATCCCACCACAGGTGGTAGATTGCATGCACTTATATTAGGACTAATATTTTCTTTCTGATGTCTGGGTATAGTGAGCAAAACAGGCTTTAGTGACTCCCCATAGTAGTAAATAACCTCCCTGTGGGTCCTCTAAAATACCCCAACTCCTTCATTCAGCACTGAGAGATCTCCAAACACTTAGTTCATAAACAACCTGAGCATTTTAACACACTTTCCTCCTTCTCCCGGGGGATGTTCTTGGCTTGTGTTCTCTGCCTTTATTACAGCTTTAATCTTATGATGTGAACTGGGACTTGTTTACATTTTTATTTTTAAAGGGTTTTTTTGTGTATGTGTATGTGTGAGTGCATGCACTAAAGATCTAAACTGACAGATGCCTTTTTGTAGGACTGAAATGACATATCTAAGTTTTACTGCTCTCTTCCCTGTATTTGCATTTTTAATTACTTGCATCATATTTTATTAGTGTGTTACCTGATGAAGAATTCCAACTAATTAATTTCACCTGGAATTATATGTAGGTATATGAGAAATTATCCTTGGCCATTTGTGGAGACCAGCTGTGTATTAAGAATATTTGATCCCCATCTGAAAGATAAAGAAAAAAAAGTAATCAAGAGCAAACAGCTGATTGTAAAAGCTAGTCCCCTTTTTTCTCAAGCCCTAAAGATATTACTATTGGCAGATATCCTTTATTACTCACCCTGTATACTAAACACTAATTCAGAAGTTTGTTCTAACTGAACATCATTCAGTCAGATGACTTTTTCTTCAACCATTTCAGCCTTAATTTGTAGTAAAGCTGATGTTGTTCCACCCATTTGCAAAGACTCATTTATTTCCATTCCAGCATGACTCACAGAGGTATAACTTCACTTTGACCAGTTTTTATTCTTTTCCACTCTAATTTTTTTTTTCTAGGTGAAATTAGGAGAGGGGGAAAAATTTATTAGGAATGTAGGCATTTTATGAAAAGCTGCTTGTAAAGGAAGAGGAAAGAAGCAAAGAGAATATGAAATGTGACCTGATCCTTCAACACAGCTGAACATACACACACACACACGTGCACATACACACTCTCTCTCCGTGGATATTTCTGGTTTGATTCTTTGTCTGTACTGACAACAGATGGTGTTTTAATAAAGTCCAGTAGGAATATTACTGTGAGTAAACAATCCAACGCATGCCAATTTCATAATTGCTGGGTACTGATACAGCCTCTTACCTGATGAATCCAAATTGGGAGGAAACCAACTGTGCACACACCTACTGGCAGCAGCCAAATCCGCAGCTGTGGTATGCTCCAGCACTGAGCTTCACCACGGAAGGTAAATTGCAGCTCCAATCATCTTTCTTGGCACTAGGCTTGGGGAACAGCTGCCATCTGGCTTGTCATCAAAGTATGGTCACCGAGTTTCTGGGAGATGAAATAGCTTGCTTTTTTACCTTGACACGCACAAAGATTGCAATCTTCATCTTTACAGGTATCTCTTAAAATAAAATTCTTGGCTTCCTAAGCCAAAGATTTATGAAGTGGGATTTTCTTCTTTAAGCGATTCCCACGCCTATAGGGACTTGAAGTCTAAACCTGTTATATGCTAATTAAAGATTCACACCCACATGACTTGTCAAAGAGATAAATCTTACTCATTTGTTTTCATCATTAACAAGGAAAAAAAATGTAAGTAATACCATGCCTTACATTAGCAGATTTATGTGGAAATGTTTGTTTTTAATAGAAGTGGAGATGCAGTTAGAAGCATTATTCCCACCACTGTTGATATAACCCAGTATGGAAATTGCAACTTGGCAGAGAAGAAGGAGGTGAAAGGCAAAAGAGAGAATTCAAATATTCAGGACCAGCATTCCAGCTAGAAGTAACTGTATAGACAGCACTCAACAAGTGACTGCTTTTTAAGTGTATCACGTGAGCATTATTTATATATTTGGTCCTTTAAAGATACTCTTCAAGTCAAGGGCAGATTAAATCACGAAGAAGGAAGTGAGTCTCCTCCTCCATGGCAGTATTTAAGTGCTTCACTTCTGTTAATTTCTAGCAGGCCTTAGTGCTGCACAGCTACACATCAGAATAAAAACTTTATTTCAACTAGTAGTTCTTTTACTGAGAATGTAGTCTTCAAATTCCATGCAAGAGGCAAATCTAAGCTGAAATTTTATTTCAGCTTAGATCAAGACACTGAAATCCCAGATAAATCTTAAATAAATTAAAATAGCTGTTTAAAAACTTCAGTAAATATAATTTCAGATAATTGACTTCATCAAACTGCTTAATGTTGATGACAGCTAAGCATAATTTTTTGCATTATTGCCTTGTTATGTTGTATCATTGTCTTTCAAGATATTTTTACATCAGTGAATCTGTTTTCAAATGACAAATTAATATCCTTGAAAAATTTTCAGCTGTGATATTATTCACAGGCCTTTCAGGGATCAAGATTTTTGCTTAGTGAAGATTACCAGGCTCTTAGCATGGGAGCAGAACTCCTTTTCTCTGGATTTAGAAATTCTCTTGAATTTAGAACTTGTGACTGTGGTTCGCTTTTTCCTCAGTAAAGGTTTTGTGCAAGAATTTAAGTAAGAGAGGCAGAGAAGGCTGCTCCTCCCACTTAAATCCTAAGCCAAAGATTTGTTTTGGAGTCGCAAGGTTCTGCTCCTATCTGAGACCTCGCAATAATGGTCTCCTGTCTAACCAGAGGAAGATCAGTGGATGTGGATACTCAAATAAGGAGTCATGCTGCTGCTTCCAAGCTTTTTCTTACCAGGCCACAGAAGGTCTGCATGGACACAACTTCTGTTGGCACAAGAGGTTAAAAAAGTGTGCATAGATGTTTTGTGGACCCATCTACTGAAAGACATTCATGTTGAATACCTTTATGATGAGTAGTCCAGCTGTCAGTGCTGGGCTGGGTTAGTTTTGCATATGCTTTCTATGGTGGTCTCTCTACAGATAGGCTAAACAACACTTTTTGCCTTTTTAGTTCACTACTGACAATATATCTCTAAAAGAAAAAAAAGAAAAGGCAGGTGAATAGGGGTGGATAAATGCTAGAGGAATAGTTATTTCCTTAGTTATACATGCTAAGTAAATATACAAGGAAGTGTTTTGGCAAGAGCTACTGTGCTGTTCAGTACCTCCAGCAGAAATGAACAATATCTCTATGGGAAAAAGGCTTGGTGGAGCTCCAAGACACGTGTTCCCGGTAGCTGCCTGACACAGCAGTCTGCCTGCACAGTGCTGCTGATGGTCAGAAAATGAAGCTGTCATATGGAAATGCTTAGCAACTTTTTGCTGGAAAAAAAGCAGCTCCCAAAAGAAGTTTATGTAGAAGACAAAAAATGTTCCCTGTGGGTTTCTCTAGCTCTGAGATTGGCAGACCTGGAGATGTTGGAAGGTGCTGACCTCTCTGTCACAGCTTGACCACACCCACACCTGGGTGGCATTTCAACACAGTAGCTGCCTGCTGGATTGGAATCTCATCAGCCCATGAAATTTCAGGTTTTCTATGAAAGGAAAACACTGCAACTCTTCCAAAAAATCATGGGGGCTGTGAGATGTGGTGGCTTCAGCTGTGAAGCAAAATTGGATGCCTGCAACAGAACTGCTCATCCTGTCCTTTTATTCTTTTTGTTCTCAAAAGTTGGGATCAGAAGAACTAGAAATTAAGAATCAGGTCATGTAATCTCCAGAAAATATTCCAGTCAGGGTTATATGTTGCAGTGACCCATTTTTTAAAAGCCCTGAGAACAGGGAGCGGACATGTGAAAGCAGTACGTGCTATACACTGCCAAACACTGATTCACAAAAATTGTATTTTTTTTTAATTGAGAGCAAGAGGTTGTGAAATCACTTTCTACTCCAGGACCTGGGGCTCTAAACATCGACTTATAGTAGAACAACTTAATTTGGCCCAGAGTCAAAGCAGAAACAATGACAGAATCTGAAAATGGACGGGAGAAGCAGTCATAAATCTAGCACTTAAGTAAGGATTGATCCAGCATAGTGATGAGAGGTGTTCATCTCATCCATCAGCCAACCTTGAGATCGCCTGACCTGCAATCCATTCAACCTTGTACAAGAGCTGTTGTCCATGCCTTTTCAATATCTGATAACAGTTTTAGGCTCATATATAGGATACAATATTCAAAGCCAACTTTGCTGTGATTTTCTGAAAGAACGGCCTATTACGTAGGCAGTTATATGTTCCTGTCTCCTCCCACCTTCACGGAAACTTCTAACAGATTCCTGGCATCAGTAGCTGCTGGAAAAGGGTTAACATTTTTAACACCATAAAGTCAGCCTTAGTTTTCCATAAGTCAATCCAATGCTGTCAAATCTGATGACCTTTTTTGTTGGAATGTCATTTACAAGTATGACTAAATTATTCTCCAAAGCTGAATTGATACCTAAAGCAGATATATATTCCTCTAAAAGAAATAGAAGATATATTACCTTACCCTTCAATGCTCTAACCAACACTCAGGCTTCAGAGGGAATGGAGGGTGCCCATTCTCACTGTTCTTTAGAACAACTCTCTGAAGACTTCACAGCCTGAGTATTTTTTGGTGGGGGGGGGGATACAAATATCCTGTTTCTTTTGGTATAGGTCCATTTTCACAGAATCACAATATCATCTAGGTTGGAAAACGCCTCCAAGATCACTGAGTCCAACCTTTGACTGATCACCACCTTGTAAACTAGACCACATCACTGAGTGGCATGTTCAGCTGCTTCTTGAACCCCTCCAGGCACTGATGACTCTACCAACTCCCTGGGCAGTCCGTTCCAATGCTTAACCACCTTTTCGGTGAAAAAATCCTTCCTGATGTCCAGCTTGGACTTCCTCAGGCACAGCTTGAGGCCTGTTACCTCTTACCTGGGAGAAGAGACTGACCCCCACTTGGCTACAGCCTCCTTCCAGGTAGTTGTAGAGAGTTATAAGGCCACTTCCGAGTCTCCTTTTTCCAGACTAAACACCCCCAGCTCCCTCAACTTCTCCTCATAGGACTTTCTAGACCCTTCATCAGCTCCATTGCCTTTCTCTGGACTTGCTCCAGCACATTTCTGGCCTGCTCGACTCTTGCTGCACAGGTCCAGAAGAAACGTTGTCACTATACCTAAAAGAACTTTCTCATGTTTATTTGTGGCTCAACTGCAATATTTAGAGCCTATTGCAAAGACATCATCAGAGTTACACAGACAGTGAGATAAGCTTTCCTTTGCTCTGACTGGCTCCCATTCAGTCACACATCCTCCACACATGTGGCCTGTTGGTAAAGATACTGTACATTTCACAGCTAAACAGGGAGGTATTTCAAATGGTAAATTCAATCTCCAGCCCAACAAAGGGCATGCTTAGTTTTAAGTACATCAATATTGCTTAAAGGCAACTGGACTGTTTGGATGGACGAACTGAAATATGTGCTTAGAAGTGAAAAGCTCCACAAAACCAGTAAACAACTTAATGACATTCAAGACCAGTTCTCTTTTAAAAACAACAGAAAAAAAATCTCTAAACAAAACAAAACCAAAAAAACCCAAAACAAAAAACAATTCCCCCACCAAAACAGCCTCAGACCAAGACTTGTTTTCAAGCCAGCTCAACACCCAGAATGGAGGTGAGATTTTTCCAAAGAGCTCTGGTCCCATTTATGCTCTTAAATACAGGCCAGATTTTCATAAATGCTCACAATCTAGTGTTTAGAGCTGTTTGGACATCTGGCCACTTATTTCTATGCCAGAGTTAAAGCCTTCTAGAAATCTGGTCCCAAACGTGGATGCTTGGCTCTTTTGAAAATCTCACCCCATGGAAACTACTTTTATAATGGCATTTCTTTTCCACAAAAGGAAAAGCCATGAAATGTAATTATTTTATGTACAATGTCCACACTTCAAATATAATTGCTGTCACTTTTTCTTTTGCCTACTAAAAGATACAAACAAAATAATATTTTCTGCTGCTCCTCCAAACATTTGGGGCCTATATGCACACAGATAGATGAAATAAAGTTTTATTCTCTTATTGCATGATATTGCTTCAAGATTGAAACCAAAGAAGGAGTTGCATGTAGGAAGAAACAGGGAAAAGCTGCACATAATGAATGGATTTCATAGCAAGACCTGATTTTGTCCCATTTCTTGTAACGAAGAGTCAAGTGTCTTCGAAATAATCATAGAAAGAAGAAAAAAAATTATTTATCTGAGATGGTCATAAGACTAATCAAGCTACAGAATCTTCTTTTCCCTTGCAAATGTAACTGACCCTTTAATTTTCACACTTACCCCTCAAAGTGTATGTTTATAATTGCTATCTGGTAACACGGTGCATGGGGTCGATGGACTGATGCCGCGCTTCTCCCATAGAGTCCCTCGTGGAGACGCTGTGGCGATGCTCTGTCAGCACCTCCATGAGCACCCAGCCTCACCCTTGCTGGTGGATGAAAGCAGCCACTCACACACAGTTCTGAGTGTTACGGAGATGAAGAGGCAAGAGGGATTCTTCGCGTGCCATTCTGAGGCGTTTATTTGGGGTCCACACCGACTGCGAACAAACGGCCCTGAAGGGGAGGCAGAGACAAAGAACCTCAAACAAATCCATGTGCGCAGTTTTTACCCTGGGGGGTCCCAGGGGCGGGCAGAACATCAGTAACCAGTAATCTGAGGGCTGGTGGGGAGGAAAGGTTGAATGGCATAACGGGGGCCAATGGAGGAGGGGGGGGGAGGAGGGGAGAGGACTAGGGGCCAGTGAGGGACCGACAGAAAAAGAACCTTCTGGCACAGAGCTGTGGGGAGTGATCACTTGTTGTGATCACAAGATCACAACATGGGGGGTGTAGCATGGATGTAACCACCGCAACAATCCTGCTTTGAACAAAGACTAGCCAAGATACCCTGACAGAAGCATCTTACTGCTCTCTGTAGTACTGCCTATCCCATTGGCTCTGCTACTGTGCACCATTTAACAGCCACTCACACAAAGGGTGAATAAGCATCCTTAAGTGTCTAAAGAGACTCATTTTTACAGAATCCACAATGGATGTTCTAGCAGGGAGCTTGCTAGAAGGTTAAAATGTCTCATTTTCCGTCTGAAGAGACACATAATGAAAATTAAGTAGCATCCTAATCCATCAACTGCTGTGTCTTTCTTTACCTCATTCCTTAGCAATAATCATGGAGTCATAAATACTGGCGGTGGAGAACACCTATTAGATCATGCAAGTCATCTCCTTGCCAAGGCACAGCCGTTCCCTCCAGTGACTCTCCTCCTGGGCAACTCCCAAAGTTATTTCAGCCATCTCAGATGGCGGTGATTTCACTGCACCCTGTCAGAGACCGTGTCCACAACAGAAATATTTCCTTGTCCTCTGGAGTCAGACTGATGGTGTTCTGACTATATTCTTCATACAGGATTGCCATCTCCCCTTCCAGTGTAGGAGCACTAGAACACGCAGCTGTGATGCCAGCACCTACGAGTCCCAAACCCCAGAGGTGCAGTGCTGGCAGCGAACAGCCAGTTCCTGGAAATCCCTGCCTGCAAGCTTTGATCTCTCCAGCAGCTGCTGTAGAAATGCAGGTGGGACACAGAGCACCATGATTGCCCCATGTGCTGGAACACGGCCACCACATCCATCTGTGCATGTTAATGGGCAAGGAGAAAATAGGTAGATGTCACCCTCTTAACCTCCTTCCCACCATCTCCACTTATGCCATGAATGAGATAATTTCACCTGTACCTTGTAAATCCTGGATTTTATACTGTGGGTCACTACCAGCTGTTGTTCAGCAATGAGGAACTCACCTTTTCCTGAATTTCAAGACTCACTTTTATGTGGATGTACTTAGCCAGGATCCAAAGCAGTAGTTTGGCAATTAAAATGTGCCCTAGGGAGCATATAGGCAATTAAATCAAAGGCAACAATTAAAAAATAAATAACAATTACATTGCCTAACTATTAAGGGTAGGAGAGCCTATCCAGGAACCTCTGTTTACACCACAAAGCTTATTTATAGCCTTGAAGTGATGTTACCACACGCATGCAGGGTTGCCCTTATCTTAGTTGGACAGAGCACCGTGGAGCCAAAGCCCCCCAGGGCTTTGCAGCCTTACCATTCCAACATCTAAACCTTGTGATGGGCCTGGGGATGTAGGAGTGCATGCAGCAGCACTGTCATTACCCCAATGCACAGTCACTGTCAGTCAGAGACATGGTGTGAAGGCCTGAGGGGGAAGGGGTGTGGTGCAGTCAAAAAGGAAAGTCTGCCTTTTGGAAAATGGGAGCTGATTAGTAGGTTGGAGTTCTTGCACATGACTGGGAAACCTGAGCCTTGTACCCAGTTCGAAAGTGTTTGAACTTACTTCCCAGGGGGAATGATATTTCTGCCAGCTCATCTTCCCATCACGAGGAATGAGACAGTCATCTACATTCAAGAGACTAATTTATGGTTCTAAGTACAAGAAACCATATCTTGGCTTAAAGTAAGAGTTCTAAAAACCTGCTTGACTCAATGCTGTGGGTTGGCAGCTTCGTATGGCAGTGGAGGAAGGTGTTTTTCATGTGCTCCATGCAGCATTTGGTATGAGTTCATTTTGATAACCCCTCTGCCACTCATCTCAGTGTTGAGATGCACAACTTCCTCTATTTTCTGTATGCGGACCTTGGCTTTGTGAATTCTGTTCATTGAAATGGATACTTTCCAAGTCCCTTTTAAGTTCCAGTTCTTAGGTTTGCTCTCTGTTTCTCTGTCTGTGCTCCTCCATCCAGCTCTTTTTCTGTTTTCTACCAAGATAACACATTTTATATTAGCAACAAACAATCCCAATGCTGGTTTCCTTAAAAGCAAGCTTTTTGGCTTACTTTTCCCTTTTGATGTTCTTGGTCCACCTTTCTCTAAGCCAGTAATTTCCAATGTAAAATAAAAACAAAGAAGTTCCAGTGATGGAACATACAATACTCATGAGACTCTTAAAGGGAGTGGGAGCATAAATTGATTGTTTAGCTACATAAAAATTGATAGGTTTAATTGATGTGGGGTTTATTTGTTAGGATTTTTTTTTTAATGAGCTTTTGTATAATAGCAACATGGCTGACATGCTCCTAAGAAATTGTGCCAGAAGATATATATCACCTTTCTTGCACATTTCTGTGGATTCTGACACAAGATGTTTCATCCTTATCTATATATAACTGAAAGGGCTTTCCCTGTTCCTGCAACACTGCTGCACGCTATTTACTGGACTACTCCATAATGAATAAACAGGGGTGCATTTCTATCACAACCAATACGTACAGAAACTGAGGGGGTTAGGAGGGAAAAACTAATCAGAAATTTCTCTGTGATTGAGGTGACCCATGTAAACATAGCCATTTTGAAAAATTGTTGTAAAATTGGCTTTATCTTAAAATGAAAATTGCTCAGTGCCAGAGCAATTGTTTAAGATCACTGTGGTGAAATTAGTAATAATGCAGTGTTGGAATGGTCAACACTTCACAGAGTAGAGCACTTAGCCAAAAGATATAAATAATACTTTCTAGACCTCTCACCTAGAGCTTGAGAAAGAGATAATTTACTCTCATTACCCATCCAGTTTCACTGGGAGCTGTATTACTGGCAGATGAGGACAGGACTGACTTGCTTTCTTTTATGGGCTTCACCACCTCCTGTGGCTGTCTCATGTGGAAGGACTGCTAATAGGAACAAGGTACAGAGATCTGAGGGCTGTCAGTGCCAAAAGAGTAGAGAAAGCCATATCCTTAAAAGCCAACATTTCTGCTAAGTGTGATGTCTTAATGGGTGATTACTGGGTTTATTTCCTTGGAAGTATTCTGAAAACATTTTTAAGATCTGAGTAAATTTTATGGTGCTTTTTCAGAGACTAGTTCGCATTCTGAGAAGAACTGCCACTAGGACAAGCTGCCTCAAGATGCTTCTTTGCTGAGGATCGGGGCATAGAGTAGGATTGGTGTGAAAAAGATGCTGGCAAAAGCAGTGGCTGTTGGCTCTGAACATGGAGGGGCTGCAGGAGGTCACCTTCAAATTTGCACTGTGGCACCCACCAGAGAGTAGTGGATGGGTCTTCCAGAAAATAGCATTTGTCCCAAGCAGAGAAGCACCCCAAGAGGCAGCACACCAGTCCCACCCTCAGACAGACCCTAGTCAAGGTTTTATAGGATAGACAGAGAACTTATGCAAAATTTATGACTGGACACCATTTGTTTGCCATTGCAAACAAATAGGGAAACAAAATAAACCAAATATGCTACTTGTGCATGCATATGCAGCAAACACCTTATTGCATTTTCATTTACAAAATCAATTAGCTTCATCAGCCGTAGGAAGCCTGGCTTCCTTCACTGCATTTCTTCTCAGAGAAACCAGCCCCTGAATAGCATAGTGACACAGTACACATTCAGCAGGGCATTGGTCCCATCACATTAGGCTCCGTCACATCACATCAGTTGATGTGACTGACAGAACCCGACGTCTCATGTCACAGCAGGGCACTTCACCCAACACCGCGAGTTACAAAGATGCACTTTCTAGCAAAGTAAAATAAAGATGAATTGAAATGATGTTGGATGGGGGAATATTCTTCAGGTCTTTCTGGTCAGAGCAATCTAAAAGCAAGTTGTATTCCTGTTTTTTACTGGAGTAAGATGGGTGAGATTTATGACATACAGAGGCTCTATACAATTAGCTTCTTCAAAAAGGCTGATTTTATTAAAATGCAAAAGGAGGTTAAGAGGCAGTAGTTCCCTCAATAAATACTTTGCATATGTGTGTGTATTCAAGCTCAGCAGGCACTAAGCTAGTTATATGTGTTTGCATGTTGTATGTGGTTATATCCCTGTACACAGGTAGACAACTGGATAAAATGCCTATGGACTCAAGGAAAATGGCTACAATGCTGCATTGCATTTTACATTTTGGGGTGTCTGGACAATTCACACTCCTGCATGTGAAAAAGCTGCTAATAACATATCCAGCTGTACTGGAGGGTGAAATGACTGCCCTATCCCCAGACCAGGTAACTTTTTTAAGCTAGTGGTGTCTTCTACCTTTCCCGGTTAGTCTGCAAGTTCCTCAAGACAGCCTTTAATTTCCATTTGTTTTAGAGACAGATATACTTTCTTAATCTCACTGTCGCTTCATTGAAAAAGAAAATTTTTTGTGTTCTGACTCTTAAAAAGAGTGCAGACCTTTCTCTTCTGCTTGTTCAGAGGGCAATGAAGAGTGGATCAGGTCTACTGTGCTAACACCCTGTACTGCTGAAACCCTGAAAATCATGAAGTATAAATATATATTAAAAAATAGTTATGTATTATGTAGTTTATATGTATTAACTACTGATATTGCAATGATAAATATATTTTACAAGAATGCATACATATATCTGTACATACTAGCAATAATATACATTAGCACCTCATGTTCATGAGAGGTTTTGCAGTGAAATTATTCTTAGAGGCTTAGCACTGCAATAATTTTCTATGTACAGATTTTATCCTGTATTCTACCTGGACACCCCACACTCTTTTATAGCCTACACTTACATGATACTTTCTGTTTTCTGACACCCTTCCCCCAGGTTTCATGTTCATGAACCCTTTTCTCACAGTCCCTTCAGACCCATCCCTTCGGCCCACTTCAACCACTCTCAAAGTACTCTCCCCTTGGCACTCCAGAATGCCTTCTGCTTCCCCCATTCATTTATTGCTTACGATTGCAATCCCTGTCTGTGGAAATCAGGAGGGGGCCCCCTTCCCTGAGTCAAGCTGAATTTCCTCACTGCAAGCAGTGGAAGTGGCAGGTATCATCATGAGGGTGGTCAGCCTACCTTTCCCTGGGAAAGCCTTCTAGAGAGAACAGCCCCACTGAGATGGGCTTGGCACACGCCCTGGAGGAAATAACGGACTGTGGCTGCTCTTCAGGAAAGGGGGAAACAACCTGAACTCTGAAATGGAATATTTGACCTCAGCCTTTTAAAACAACCGTCACACAAAGCCTATGTGAGAAGACCGGTAAAGAAAGCTTCAGGAGCATGAAAGCATTCTTTCCCCATCCCTGTTTATGTGTATTTAGAGCAACTCAGCCTGTTGGCCTTGATACCTGGTGACTAGTTGAAATCACTATGCATCATGTCTTTCATTTCATTAGAAATACTGCTTTGTGAGTTTCCTTCTTTTATTTTCTACTTTGATGGCATTCAGGACTATGCGTTTTCCTTCCATCAGTAAATGCTAATTTCCAGCACATTAACTGACTAAGCATTCATATAGAAATAAACCTAAACTTGTCTGTAACTGGAAGCTTTTAATTAAACACTCATTTGTTCTGAGACTAAACTGTGAAGTTTAGTTTGAGCTTTGCCACAGAAACACTGGGCTGCCTAACATGTGAGTGAAATATACAGTGTCTGGAAATATTCATTATACTCTCAGTGCCTATTATCATTAAGCACTGAAACACAGTTTTTCATCTTGTCTAAATGCTTTTCTCTGGTTTTACTTTCCTGTGGCTGGTGAAGAAAAGATATGTCTCTAACACTTTATTGATAGGAAAGTAAATATGGTTTCTGCAGCCAGGCTCATGCTGCTGTACTGAAACCTGCCAGGGAATATTCCTTAGGATTGGACACTGACCCTTTGTGCTATTGAATTGTTAGTTTGGGCTCTTCCATTGCTTTGGACTTGCTAGTACCATCAGCCGATGTCACCCCAAGCAATTCCTAGGCACGTTTCAGGAGATTTGAGAGGGCACAGATCACTTCCAGTGCCCTGTCTGCATGCAACTGTCCTATTTTAGAAAGGAAGAGATCTTAAGTCTTATTTCAGGTAATCCAGGACATTTATGCTAGTTGGTGTCATCACCAGAGCATGGTCTTGTGTCTGCCCAAATTGCCTGTGTGATGCCCACACTGGTACATGAGCTGACTCCAAAGCTGTGTCAATAATACAGCTGCTGCTGCTGGCAGAAGTGGGAGCTGCCAGGTGCTCAGGGCTGCTGTCATCAGGCCAGGTATGCACGGCTGTGTTTAAGGAGCTGAGATTTGTAAAGTGAGGATTTATGTGTATCTGGTTCCATAAGGATATATACAGACAAATAAAGAAGGCAGTTTTTAGATCCAAGGCTAGAAAACAGATATGGTGCAGTGATTTGTGAAACACTATCGTGTTGTATGCTGAGAAGAGGAAATCACCTCCCTCGCTCAGTTGCCCCGGTGTGTTAATCTGACAACTTTGGTAGTCAGCACTGACTGCAGTAGGTCTCTGTTTGTAGCGCAATGGATAAAACAGCAGCTGTTTTGATTTGTATTATCATGCATACTGGGATTTTCCAATACAATCTATAAGGGAATGCATAACTGAATTCAAAAAAATATGGTGATTGCATCTCCCTTATGAACCTTTGAAAAGCCTTTTTAAAATATTATTTGCTGCTCCAGAAAAATATTTATGGTCAAATGTTACCTGATTTCTTTTTAAAGTTACCCTATTAACATCTCAGGACAAAATATTATGAGGTTGAAATTGCACCACACTTTCACGCATATGCATTTTTATTCAGTAATCCATGATGTACCTCTGCAGTATTTCAAATGACAGGGTTTTTTTTTTTCCTAAATAGGCATGAATATATGAAATTGTGTAACAGTTAACTCCTGACATACTCCCTCTAATTTCATGATGATATCATGATTATAAATTCTGTCATGTTTGGGTTTTGTTCTTTTTTTTTCTAATTCAGCATTTTGATGAAAGTTTTTTGTTTCCAAAATATATATTCTATGACTTAGATGGAAATTACAGTTGAATTTTCTGCATTTATTTTTATATGAACACTATTAAATCTGCCATAACTTCACAGGTATTATTTTTCCATTTTGTAGACATTTACATTATATTTCAGATGAGCCTTTTTAGACATATTACAGGGTAAAAGACAATTTCAATTTAACTTAATTTCAGAGAATTTGTTATAGTGGTAACCCTTGTATTTCAAAGGTTAAGGATAAATTTTCTGAAAATTTTATTTTTTAAGACTACTGATTTATGCCTAACTGATTAAAAACAGATAATTAAAGATGTAGGGGTTTTTTATAGAAAATAGCCAGTTTTTTATTTTCCTTTAGTGATTTCAGTGTCAGAAAATGACATGTTAAACAGTTAATAAAGTTACAATTTTTATTCCTTGTATTTATCAGATTCACTTGAATCTGAGGTGTTCTGCTACATGTCAGGGTGTTTTAAACATTTTCTGGCATTTTTATCATTAGTTATTAGAACTGAATATTCCTCTTTTCTTGCCTATTGGTGGATCATTTTCTATGTCATGGAATTCTTTCAGAAACAACCTTACTTCAAAACTTCTTTCACCCTCTGATCATTAGAAAAATAATGTTGGGGTTTGTTTTTTTTTTAAATTTATATTGACTAACATTAAGTAACTGATCCTAGAAAAGATGAGGAAAAACCTACATATTTTATGAGTAGTTGTTCCTGTAGATTTTTTTTAAGGTATCGTGAATATCAACATCACATTAGCTGACTTAAAAGACATATTCTTAAACCAAACTACTAAAGGACAAATTTAATATTTCTGATGCTCCTAAAACCTAAAACAAAACAAAAAAACATTCAAAGACTTTAATTTTCTAAGAAAGATCCAACTGAAAAAGGCCTTTAAGTGACAGAGGAAAGATTAAAAGATGTTAAGAGATAAGTTTTTAAAAGTGAGAGATATGCGCAGGAATTTCTAAAGCTCTACAAAGACCTCTTGCTCTTTCTCTCTGAAAATAAATGTGGTTAATCTGTTTATCTGAATAAAATATCATTTAACAACTGTTCCTAAATAATTTTGTGCTACTGGAAGACAGAGAGATACTAGGTAGAAAGCAAATATCTAAACTCATTTACTCATTTGCATCACAAAAAAAGAGAGTGAAACTAAGTTTATTCTTGGTGTTCTAGTGGGACACTCTCTTCCCCATTACAATTAATTTGGCTAATAATCCGACTAAACTAATTTTCTCACCCACAATAACAGGTGAAAATCAAAAGCAAACTACAGTATGAGAGCAGCTTGTGTTTCTCCATCACACATTATAAATACACATCACCTACATAAAAATGAATGACGTGGTAAAGGATTTTTTCCATATATATTTGGGTTGAATGTGTAACTCATGAATGAATTATGGAGGTCATTCCAAATATGTGCTGACAATATGTCTAGCAGAACATGAGCATTGATATTGCCAGCGTCGAACTTTCAGAAATCTTGAGTCGGGTCACAAAATACTGAAGTCGATTGCAACCCAAGAAGTTTACCAAAGGAAAATAAAAAAGCTTGAAGGTCTAGCTACTTTTCTTTTTGATTGTGGACCCTGAAGAGTCACATCCTTAAATTTTTCTCTACAACTGTATGATCAATAACTGCACCATATTTAAATGAAAGTAGAGATAATCTTTCAACCACTTGATTGTAAGAATGTGTTTTTAGGGAAAAAAATACCTAAACACCCTGATCTTTATAAAAATGGCAATAAAAATGTAAGAGCTGGAAATGATGTGATGTAAATGTTAGGGATTTCCACTTTAGTATGTCCCACATTGTAGTTTTCAGCTATTTTATTAAGATAATTGATTTCCTTTCTCCACTTGTAAAGCCTTAATTAGTGAACCATTTTTTCATTAATTCAGGTGAATTCAGGGGGGTCCAAGGGTATATCTAGATTTGATACAAACAAACCTAACCATGTCTCTGTATGAAAATATCTAGCCCAGATGTATCACCCTGCTGGTCAAACAGGGGTTTTGCCTCAGTGGCATCCGTGAATGCACTCAGTCTATATGGGTCTATGGGAGAAGTGTTGAAGGATTGCCAGCACCAACACCTCCTTCGTGTCAGGGAAGGAAATCATTGCTGATGGAGAGAAAATTCTCTGGAAGGTTCCATTTAAACACACCCAGTGACCAAGAAGCTGAGACCATGCTGGTGGCACCTTGCTGGCTAGAGTAGTCTCACCCATACTATGGCATCCCCACAAAGGGCAGCCTGAGCATGCTTCCTCTGATCCCGTCTCCCTGCCAACACTCTCCTGATCCCGTGAAAGTGCGTGTTGTTCTGCACACCTCATCCCCAGTACTGAGGGCATTTCTCCCTGGCTACCTGGCCACACAAAAGAGAACATCCCCCATTAGGGAAAGGTGTGCATTTTACAGGAGGCAGCTTGACTTTAAAAAAGAGTAAATCTCTTCCCCTGGATGTTATGAACCAGGATGGGGAACTGATGTCTATGGAGGTGACACGGCAGGGTAAGACACTCACAAATTATGAGGGCAGATGTCAGTTCTAAGTGACATGTTTTCCATAACCTACTGCCTCTCTTTGTTTATCCATCAAATACAATCTATATAGCAACTGCTCATCTATTTAGTCCCGGGTAGAGCATAGAAATGCAAGTCAGACCTCAAATTTAGTTTGTCATTTGCCTTCTCAAAAGGAGATGTGATTTATGTTTATAATAAAGTATTTGAAATGTCATTTAATAGGAAAACAAATGGCAGTTGGATTCCCATGAGCAAGGAGAGGGGATTGTGAAACTTTGAATTAAGTGGTTTTATCTTATCACACTTTAAGTTACATATTTTTATTCTAATTGTAAAAATTATCTGCCTTGACATATCTTTTCCATTATTTTTGTTAAAGGGTATTCATCAGCGGTGTTAATGATGACACAAAATTTTAATATATGCATTAAACATTTAAGTTTTAATATGTTAACATGACACAGGATGTGAATAATAACAATGTTTTATATATGAAGTGAAAACATATTTTATGTTGGAAATAGTTAGAATGCCTGGCAAGTGACTTATATCCATAACAATTTCATTTAAATATTGCTTTTGCACCCCATCTATCTTAGATGCAATTTTATAGTCCTTTTTAAAAATTCATTTCTGCATGACCTCTTTGAGGCTGCAACTTAGTGCCTCTAGCCTACATATTCAATTGCACTTGTACTTGTTCCCATTCAATTACCTTTCAAAGCGGAGAAACCAGCAAGTGCCCAGATCTGAACTGCATTTACCATTCTGGGACTTTTCAGGAATTACAACTTCTGTGCAGTTACACAGTAATAAGGGTAAAAGGCTAGAGAAAATCCATCAAATTGCTAAAATTTGATGGTCTACCAGGTTTGATTTAGATCTTCATAATTTGAGACCTCTTGGAATAGTCAGGTAGTTCCTAATATAAGATTATATTCCCTTGAATATCAGAAGATTATGATGCATATATACAACAGCTTTCCTTTTATTTCCTCATATCCTACCTTCAGACTTGTGGCTTAAAAATGATTGTCCCAATAGCATCAGGGAAAGGGATATATTTGAAAGGATATATTGTAAAAGGAAAGGAAATGTTTTGGTCTTTTAATGTGCCTAAGTGGGAAAGTAATTTACAAAAATCTCTGCAGACTTTCCATCCTCTGCAGGCCTATTATCATATGACCAAATTGTGCTGATGGAATGAAATCTCTGCTCTCTGACTTTATACATAGCATAAATTCAAGAGTAGTTTCCATTCATGACAGTGTATAAGCTTAAACAGACCTTGTACCCCAAAACTTCACACTTTCAGTTTGTTAGGGCTGCGATGTGTATTTTTAAAAAATATAAATCAGAAAGCAGGCATTCCAGAGCTGCAAACAGGCTTCCCTGCACGGTGCCCATTCTTATGATCTGGCTGAGAATTTACGATTAATCTCTGAGCACATTTCTCTCAGACAGCAGCAGACACTGTGGTCCAGCAGCAGGCTGCCTCCACCCCACCACCTCCAGCAGATGCAAGATGTTAAGGAAACAGATCAGGAAAAACACCGGGGAAGGACAGCAGATACTGCACAGCCCACCTGGAAAAACTCTCTGCAAGAAGGCAGAGAGTTTTTCTCTGCATCGAATTCCAGGTGAATGTGGCAGTGTGATATAACAAGCAATAGAGAGATACTAGGAAAATCATAATTTCAGAAACTTAGTTAAAAAGCTAGTACTGAATATGCAAATATTAACATGCAGATGGTAAATATTTTTATCTTTAGAAATACTAGATATCATTTGCTTCTCTGTTTATTTGTGTCTGGTATGTAATGTCAAGCATTTAAAATATTTAGGGTCATGTTGGTTCTAGTCCAGCTCTTTGATCTTTCCTATTCATATCTTTTACATGAAGTTCCTTGTTAATAACCTAGAGTAAATCTGTTTTAAAAGACGTTTTTTCTTCTACATGCCATATATATATATATATACACACACACATTTTTAAGAGATCAAATGGATGGGTCAACATTTATTTTGAATAAAATGTTTTTTCTCCTTATTTAATTTTTTATTGCTATCTTGTTTTAAAAAAGTGTGCGAATAAGTTTACGAGGGTCAGAAGAATTGTTCTGCCTCTGCAGACAATTCACCTACAGAGATTCAGCCACTGATGGAAAATTGCAAAATGGAACTACTACTTTTTTTGCTGTGGTGAATAATTTATGCTTGGGAATGGTTTCATCACCGAACACTCTTCAAGTCATTAAACTGAACTGAAGAAAATGGGGTGAAGTCATCATCAAGAAGGTCAATTTATGGAAATACTGTTATCTCTTTCACAGTATTATTAATACCTACTGACACCTTCATGTTCGGCAGGGTAAAGCCAATCATTAGCCTATAAGCTATAAGTAAGGTCTCAAGCACATGCTCACAATGAGAACATCATTATTGTAAAAGTGATCTGAATGCAGCAGGTATGAGAAGGAAAAGACAGTGAGACAGGAGGAAGAGGCAGCTCTTGATCTTAGAAAGTCATGAACATAAAACCTGATTTTGAGCAGGCTGCTGTATTTTTTGCCATGGATCTGCATGGCGCTGTTGTTACTAACTGCATATTGGTATCTATGTGGCAGATCGCTTCAGTGTCTGAAGAACAGCCACTCTGTAATTTTAGGAAGAATTAAACTTGGCAGAGAGTTAAAGGGAAAGGCTATTTGACTCCCTTTGAAATGTCTGTAATTGTAATATTTGCAACATTACCTACTAACATCTAGTTAAAGCACATTGGCACCTGGGAGAAGTTTCCGTCTGCAAGTCCTACGGTTTTTAAATCAAATGACTTGCATGTAGATTACAGACACGTTAATCTTTGCAATCTGTCTGTCATGACTTAAGGTTCAGATAAGGCTACTTAGCAGGATTTTTAGCACTCACAAAGACTGCAAGTTTAAGAATTTTCTTGGCTAAAAAATGCTATTCTTTTGCATGAGTTTAAGAGGATATCATACTTCAGTGACAAGGTTATACACACTACCTCTAGAAATATCTCTGAAAATTCTACATTCATCAAAAAAAAATTATAGCATTACACCTGTGTATCATATTTAAAATTAACATACAACTGATGTACACATCATGTTTTATGAGCTTAATAGGTAGCCAGTGCTACTTAATTTCACTTGCAATTTTTGCAAATCTGCTGATAATCCAAGTGCACTTCTCCAGGAAGAAACATAACAAATCTCAATCCCGAACAACACAGAATCCCTTCTAGTCATCAATACAAATCATGCCTTTTGTTTCAAAGGGATATGTACTGTTCCTCCCTTTTCTGAGACAAGTAAAAAGAGTTTATTTAGATTATGTTTGTTTGTTTGTTTGTTTTAATGGAGCCTTCCAAACTGGAATCATAGTGTCACAAAAGGGACTGTCTAACACTGACATGATCAATATGAATTTCTGAATGCATTGAATCTTCTCTATAAATGTGAGTTACTAAAAAAAGTAAGTATGGATTTCGGGTAATTTAAGAATATTATTTTCTAAGGGATTTAGCAGTAGCATCATAGAAATGCAGGAATGAAAATCACCTTTAAAACTCAGCTCCCCCTGCTTTGAGAGACTGTCAAGCATTCTCAAACCATCTGATTTTTGTCTAATCTGTTCATAGAGGTCTTCAATAATGAAGAAAAGAAGCTCCCTAGGCAGCCTCTTCCAGTCCTTAAAAGCCTTTGCAGCTGGAAAGTTGGTTTTTTTAATGTCTGATTTAATCTAATCTAACCTTTTTCTCCCTTTTGAAAAATTAAGGCAGTGATTTCCTTTTTTACATTGGGTGAACATGGAGAGTAACTCATGACTGTGCTCATTATAGAATCTCTTTACATATTAGATTACTGAATTGCTCCACTTTTCAAAACTGCTCTTTTCAGAACTAAACAAACCCATTTCTTTCAACCTTCTGTCATGTTTTTAAACGGCTTAGCAGTGTTTATGCTCTTGGCCTGCACTCTAGTTAGTCTGCATCTTTTCTTAAAGTGCCCTGCTCAAAACTGGACCACATATTTTAGCTGAAGTCCTGTTACTGCTGCACAGGACAGAATAAAGACGTCCATCTCTAACTTATGGCATGCCACCTAGCATGCTCCAGAATGACACAGGTCTTTTGACTCGATATAATGTTCAAACACACTAAGATGTTTTAATTCATCATTGCTGCCAGATATTTTTCTGTTCAGCCATTTCACATTTTCTGTTGGTTTTCTTTCTTCCGAAGCATAGCATTCCTTAGAATTTCATATTGTTGGTTTTGGAGTATTTCAGTAACATTTTTAGGATCGCTGTGAGTACTAATCTTGTCCTCCCAAGTGCTTGGAATCCCTCCTAGAAAGATGCCATCTGCCAGTTTTATGTGTATTCCATAATTCATTGTCCAAGCCAGTAATGTGACTGTTCAATAGATTGGACCCAACACAAATTTGTGGTGTGAGTTTTATACCAAACTGCTAAAACGGACAAATTTTAGAGTTTATTTTGATTGGAATCCTCCACTCAAATCATTTGTTCATAACGGCCAATCTACCTCAACATATGAAGGTTTGTATCCTTATACCTTTATAGAGGTCAGCATCCATAAGTAGCTGTGTCAGAATCATGTCTTTCATAAATTGCACATAGAAGCCATTGCTTTTTCTTTTCAGTTTTTCTTCAGTTCCTTACAGGAGAAAAATGCTAACTATGTAAGTTCTTTGTCATGTTCTCTTTGACCAGATTTATGACACACCTTTGCAGAGACTTGGAAATAACTTTTGGGTTTACCACTGAAATTATAGCTCATGATCTACAATTTCCTACAGCATTTCAATATGAACTGGTAAAACTGTCACTATCAGAGTTTCTATATACTGCACAAAATGTTCTTTTCTTACATATAGCATATAGTAATTTTAAAAAAATGGGAGTGTAGATGTATGCATGACACTTGTTTTGCATTTGGGATTTGCATTCAGAGAAACACATAAGATTGCTGACTCGTAAAGTAGATTAATTTGGAGGGCCACTGCTTACTAATTTCCCCCACTAATTTCCCCACATTGCCACTAGTAAAACTGTACAGGAATAATGGACCTAATTCGCTTAGGTGTTTTTGTAAATATTACTGACTGGCTGTCTCTCTGGGTTCTCAAATGCCTTTTCATATCTGGCCCCTAATAAATAATGAAATGTAGATGTTGCCCTCAGCTTACCAGTTTTGCTTTAGCATTGCCTGCATCCTGCCTGTCAACTGGATTTAGCATATTTGCATAATTATGTTTCATTCATTCACTACTGGATTTTTTTAAACAAGACAGGGAAAACCAAACCAAACAAGGAAGCAGGGAACAGCCTATCTGCATGAGGCATTTAAATGCCTCCTGCTAGGCATGTTTGAGCAGATCCTATTTATGCATTTAGTTTGAAAAAAAAGTAAAACATTTAAGGTAATTAAAATAATTCTGAATTCAATTTTAAATCCTGCTGGCATTATTTAGTATTCTATGAGAACTGTCATGCAAAGTGAAAAAAAAGGAGGGTGAATAATCTTTTCCCAGTACAATGAAGTAGTCCTACTGCTACTGAAATGTGTAACAAAACTTCTGAGGTCTTTTGGAAGAACAGCAAGTAACTTCAAGCTTTTGTATAGGCCTGATTCTTAAAAAATTCACAGCAGTTCAGTGACTGAGAATCTTCTTTAACTGCCAAGTTCATGGTGACCGAAGCTGCATATAATAAAAACTTTGCTTCTGCTAACCTGAGGATTAGAAGCTCGGAACAAATCTTGATATTTTCTGCAGGAATAGAATTATTTCTGTTATTGCAAACTGAGTTATTCCAATGCACAATCAAGCAAGGGTTTAGTATAACTTTGCAGGGACGTACTCTGGAAACACACAAGAAAAAGAGTAGCTTTGCATATATGTGGAATAAAGACTGCAGAGGGTTAGTCTAGCAGTGAGACAAAAGAACATTCCATTTTCAATGGATCCAGAAGGAAAAAACAGAAAATAAAAAATTAAAAGGGAAGAAGGAAAATGTTAAAAAAGTACGATTTTTTTTTCCTTCCAACATCTTCAGGTCGAAAGCTGGTTAATTTACTCCTAGACCATAGAAAAAATAGCTGTAACAGAAGCATAGAAAATAGGCTTCATCATAGGATCCTGTGATTCAGAACATCTGGTCTTCCACTTTTCTGATGGGAATAACTATATATACATGAAAGCATCTTCCCAATGCATTTTTAAAAATCTTGACTGATACATGAAATTCAACAGCTTCTCTTGGCAAGGTATCATGATGTTTCATTACGTGTACCACAATAAATTCTTTACCTGAAATCTAAACCTAAGTCACTCTTACTTGAAATAACTTTTTCCTTTATCCTCAATGGACATGAAAAGATGTTTTTCACTCCTTTGTAAGTAGCCAGACTGTTACCATTTTACCCCTGCTTAGTTTTCTTTAGCAGTTGCTTTTGACCACCACTGGCAGACTTCCAGTCTTTCCTTACATCCCATGTGCTTTGGGTTTCTTGCAATTCTCATTGCTTCTTCCTGGCCTCCCTCCATCTGATCTGAATCTTTCCCTACCTGTGAGGATGGCAAATGTTCCTATGTCCTGTGGCCTCTAGGTGGAAAGGGAAAGATATGGCTTATCACACGTCTTTGATTTAAACCTGAAAAATCAGAGTGATTTCTTTAAAAGTGATAATTTCTGTCCTCACAGGGAGGTGATGTTATGCACTGTTTCATTGACATAAGGCACGCTTTTCTTCGACTGCTTGTTTGCTATATAAATATCTGTCATTGTTTAAGTAAAAATTTCAATGAGTATTGAAGAACTGGCCCTGACATTTTCAGCAATAACAAGTTGGTTCAAAATCCAGCTACTCACCACTCTCCATATTAAATGCAGCAATAAATTAATACTTTTATATGCTCCAAATAAACTAGTGAGAAAAAATGTTGAATATGAAACTGAGATCAAATCCCTTCAGAGAAATTCATATTTGATGCTTTAGGATTTCTAGGACTGTCACATCTCATTTTGAGCTGTTACAAACCGTAAGTATTGAAGCAAATTTATCTTCTGAAACATGATTGGGGAAAAAATGGTTTTGTAGGATTTCATGGGCATTGTGTCTTTGTTAATCAACCCGAAATACATTGCATTTACCAGTAAGAAATTAGAAATTAATTCATGCATATTTCTTTTTTTAATTGCCACTCTTGGAAGCTCATTATGTTTATGAAAGTCGAGCAGTTCTTTCTGGCTCACACACATCACTACCCATTACCCAGAGCAAGCAAGAATAGGTGCAAAATAAGTTCAAGTGAGGTTCATCACACATACTGGAGGTAAAGATTCTCCTGCTATAAATTAGCTAATAATGTATTTGACAATACAGAGAGCTAAATGAATGTCTCATGTCTAGCAAACAGCTGTATTTGCACTCCTACAGATAATCGGTGAGCACTCAACCACAATGAATTTATTGAAGGAGGCTGATAGTTCTTTACCGTAAGACTAAGTCAGAGCATATTAACGTAACACACAGTCATATATGTGCCCCCAAAAATGTGGGACACATGTGCCAACCATCCAGCCATGCTGATCCTTGGTACTCTGTCACCTTGCTCACAGTGGATTACTGCTGACAAGTTGTAAGTCCAGATTGGCTGGATTCAGCTATGGGATCTGATCCTTTGTGATGCTGAATATCGCTCTAAGTGATACAGACTGCAGACTGCAAGTCAGCACTTCATGGAAAATGTTCAGGAAATTGAAGAAATAAGTCCAGAGGCTGCCACCCCCTGAGATGAGACAGGGAGAGCAAGAAGTTACTCAGAATGATCCCCAACTCTCTGTTCTGATTTTCTCTAGTTGCTCTTGTCATCAAAAAACACAACTAAAAGGATGCAAAAATTGTAATTAATGGCCAAGCTATGTGTGGACCTCCTCCTACGGTTCTAGGCATGAGGTTGTTGTGGCAAAATTTAAGAAGACAGCCTTTTCTGGGGTTGTTTTTTGTTTTCTCTTTGTACAAACTGGACCCAAGCTCTGCAGGCTACAGGGTTCTATTGTTCATTTTATTAGTCTTTCCCAAGAAATGTAGCTTTAACCATTGAGGAGAAAGAGGCCGATAGTTCTGTTTCTCCAGAGAAGCCAACTACATAATGATTATGAAAAAAACCTGTGAGGCCTGAAAAGCTTTTCTTGTTTAACTCTTTTTACTAGCTAGGTCTACAACTCTCAAGCTCACATTTCTGCAGGAAGGCATGCACCCACACCACACAGCTGATTGTGCACAAAAATCTCGTTATTTCAATCAGCTTGTTTTCTGGAACTCACTTTTTCATGCATACAGAACAGTTAAGAGTCTGCAGGGCAAGACTGGAGTCCCGGTTGCTTTTTATCTGGGTATGGGAAGAGGGAGAAAATGCCAGGCTCTTGGGTTTGTGCCCAGTTCTCCTAGAAGACCAAAGCATAAGCTCAGGAATCCAAATATGAAACAACCAGAATCCTTCATATACGGATGCTTGGTGTGGGAACATTTTTGGGAAGTTCAAGAGCAGGTTAAATAGCCCATTTTTATGGACTATAGGCATATACATTTTTTCAATACAAAAGTAAGGTAGCTGTCTTTTCTCTTCCAGCCTACTGGTAAACTAGTCTTTCTGCCGGTCTTTCATGTTTTCGCTGCATTTCATCAACTGGAGGCAATTTGCATAGCTTTCTCCATCTCCAGGTAAGGCAAGAAAATGGCCATTAAAGTCACAAAAGTCTAGCAATGAATGAGCAGACAGCACTAGCAATTCTAGCTGGGATTAATTTACTTGTGAATGAGCTACATTGTAAGATGGGAGTGCAGGAAGAGAAGCAGAGAGAACTTATTTGCTATGATTGGCAGAATTGACAAAAAAAGAGATATATCTTCTAAGAGATATCAATGGGGAAGGCATAGAAAAAGTATTATGTGGTTTAGATTCAAGAAATTTGGTCATGGAAAGTGATGTCATAGGTCAAATTGTCCAGCTTGTCTGAATGGATTTTTTTTGCAAATTATATAGTCTTGTGCATCTAAACTGAGTTTGTGGACAAGCTGACTTTTCATGTCTGCACAAAAAACGTACTATGAGTTCCAAACTGGGCCTTCTGAAACTCATTAGGCTTTGTTTGCTGCTTTTAATAATGACTATATGAGACACAAAACAGATGCAGACTATTGCTATAAAAGCAATGATCAATATTGCCATTTTGCTTGGCAAACCCAACCAGGGTGAATTAGGGATGGACTGGACAGTAATATGGGAAATAATGGAATGTCGTTACATAAATCACTAGCAATGCCTGATCTCAGCTGTGGTATATGGTCATATACTTTAAAAGGATATTGCAGGATTAAAGAATATTTAAGAAAGAGAATCATGATAAAGGGGCCTCAGGTAATTCAAACATCTAATGAGGAAATAAATTTTCCCCTTTAAAATTAGACTAGGGAACCTAGTGTATATTCATAAGAAAGGCTGGGAGGAGTTAATGTGTCTCACAGTGCAAGGAGAAGGAAGGCTCTTGTTGAACTGCAAGATAAAAAATGCACCTTGGATTGAAATGTGCCTAGGCAATGAGGCAGAAGACACGGAATGTGAAGAGGAAATTTCTCTGAACACTAATAAAAATATGCAAAACTATTTCACTTTTCCTCTGAAACATAGATTAAACTACACAAAGCTGGGTGTGAACATTTAATTCTTCTAACTTAGAGATCAAGATGAGAACTACTTCCATTCCAGAGAGCCAGAGAGCAGGTGCTACAGTATTTGAGCTACAGGTCTAGTCTCATATTGTCTGGCACTTCATCCTTTTCCAAAAAACACTCTCATTGAGGACAGAGATTTATTCTTGCATCAGAACACGGTTGCCAGCACCAAGGAATGAAAGGGAACTGGCCAGCATCAGCGTTGGAGACTGATGAGGCCACTAAACATTCAGCAGTGGCACTTGTTCAGGATGTAGAATGACAACCATCAGGAACCTCCAAAAAATCAGCCAGGTTTTTTTTTTTTACAAAATCTGGAGAGTCTAATGGCCCTTCAAGCTGAGGCTCTGATTCTGGAAAGAACTGTGCAATGTGGTAGTCTGTGGTGGCACAAATATAATGATTTCCAGAGTCCTGGATGCAGCCATTTCCATTTGTTCCTGCATTCACATGCCCGCACATAATAGTTTGTTCCTGACTGCTACAGCTCCAAATAAAGCCCAGTTTAATATTAAAACATGATGTTAAAATGCCCAACTCCTCTGAAGAGGCAACCATTGAAAGGCTGCTTTTATTTCAATGCTAACGGAGCATAAGAATTCAAGTACAAACGATTGTTTTGGGTATGGTTACTTACAGATACACAGTGAGATGTCATGCCTTAAAACTCAAAGCTTTTGTTTAAGTAGAACAGAAAAACTAGGGTAGAAGGAGAAACTGATGCAGAGACCACAATTACATACTGGGGCACTGGCTGAGCCAAAAATACACCTGTCTCAACATTCAGTCCAATCCCCCTGCACTGGGCTGCCTACCAACTATTCATAGCAAGTCAAATTTTAGCCAGAAAAAGGCTGTGAAAGAACTCATGTGTATGTGTGTTACTGGAATATTACTACAAACAGCATTTACAAAAATAAACCATAAAAACATATTTTGAACTACAGTAGTTGATTTTTTTCAGAGTCAGAAAAAAAGAACTCCCCGTGCTGATTGCTGAAAAGGAGGGCATATGCCCCCTAATACCTTTAAATCTTATTTCTTGTGAAAAGGAGCTCTTACTATTTTTGTTTCTAATCTAGGCCAAGTTCTGAAATCCTTGTAAAAACCAAGGGCTTAATAATGAAACAAAAAATAACTGGTAGCTTTATTTTTATATCAAAAGGAGATAAGGATTAAAAATACTAGCGGTGTCTAACTGAGTATATTCCAGTCTCTTTCCCCATGGAAAAAAAAAAAAAGAGTTTGTAAAGATTAGGAACAAGACTGTATTGCTTGGCACATAAGGACCTATAACCTTGACCACGGTCATGACATTCTGGCTGAGCTCCAGCTGTCCTCAGAGGGTGCCTGGCTTCAGCAGAACATGCAGAATAGGATTGGTCATTGACACAATTTAACCAGTCACTTCTTATTAGCAATTGTTTTTCGTTAGAACCATATAAAACATGAAGAGATGCTTTCATCACTATGTCCTGAATTTACATGTTATCTATACATCTATATTTTCCCAGGTTATTTCTCCCATTGCTACTATTTTTACACTAAAGGAGAAACTCCAAAGATGCCCCAAATTTTGTAGACTCTATTTTAAATTTTTTTTTCCAGAAATAGGCTTTAAGTTCTGTATAAAAATTTGCTAAGATACTGAATATTTGATAAGAGTTTTTTGCATTTTGAAAGTTACTGGTCATTGCCATGGAGATGTCACGTGAAGTCCCCCTTATATATAGGTGATGCTAGCTGCCAATATAATTTAAGAGGTACCTTTTATTTACTCTGGGAAACCATATTGCATTCAAAATCCCTACAGATCCCTATAAATAAACTCTAGAAACTCTTAAATTAATAACATTTGAACCAAGTCTTTGCTATATCCTAATTTTTCTGTAAAATATGCCCATTACATCATTTCATTAGGAAATTGCAAAAGAAATCATATGTACAGACAAAATTACTTCTAGTGAGTTAAAAAAAAGGTTGGAATCTCTATTTGTGATAATCACTTGAGATTTTTGGTCTTGATACCATACTGAATTATTTCATCATCTTGGAAAGCCCATTCAGTGTATCCTTGAAGCAAATACATGGACACAGAGATACATACACACACACACGTCTTGTTGCTGAATTTCATTCATATGAATGGAAGTGGCACTTTAATAAAAAGCATTAAAAATATGTTCACCTTCCCTTCATCCCTTGTATTTATTCCCCATCATTAAAAGGCTTGAGATGGATGGTAAAATGAATTTTCAAATCTGTTATTTCTCCTCAATATTGTAGCCTCAAAGCCTGTTATCAGTTTCAGAATCTGAGCTAGGCTGAAGACAGACATTTTCTAACTGTTGAGAGTCTATGGCCCATTTGAGAGAAAACCATGAAGACCACAGACACATTTTTCAGCACATAACATTCCCCAGTCTTTCTACCTTTTCCGGACTTGAAGCAAGCTTAACCACCAATGTTTGTGTAGTTTGCTATAGCTTACCTGCTGTTACTTGCATCCCTAATGTTGGGAACTATTTCTGAGTACCTCCTGCTCATGTCTTCCAAAAGAAGATGACACATATGTTAGCTATTAATGAGATAGTTGCTAGTCTCTTGCCTGCTTATGTCCTTCATCTTCTATGTTCATGCATCAGTCCTATCGGGTGTCAACAGATGAGGCCAGAGATGAATATTTTCATGCATGTTTTGCCTCCTGCTTCTTACTGCTGGCACCTCATTACCCTCCACAGAGCCATTGCAGAGCTTCCATCAATGCTGCACTTTTATTGCTTGAGGTTGTGACAACATTATGGTACAGAGCATGTACCAAGGAATATGCAAACCAGCTTGCTTCTAGTGGGGTCTAGAAGAGCCTCTCATTAGAGCAGGGCTGTCTGCAGTGAAGTGATGCCAAGCCCTCTGCCCTACCAGCTGTATTTGTACCTGAAAACTGTTACCCTCAGTGAAGAATACAGTGAGTCTGATCTTCTCCAGAAAGAAGGCTTTGACACCACAGTCTCCAGGGCTGATTGGAATTACTGCTTATGTACATGATCAGCTCCAAGAAGAAATTTTCTTCCCTTTTTCTTCAAGCACTTCTATACTTACATGCAAGAGAACATCTGGGCCCAAAAGCTTTGACCTGGCACCGGAAGAGACCATTGATGCAATGCACTGTAGATTTCAGATACGTTCCCACTTAGACTCCTCTGAAAAGTGCAGAGATTTTTCTCCATTTGCCATCAGGATAACTGGTCTGGCCTCTGCAACCTTCTCAAGTACTCCTGGAAGAGAGGAATGGTCAAAATAGTCTTCCACTGGGTAGCTTGAGGGGAAAATTTGTGTACACTAGAACAGTAGAAGGTGAAGCTGGTAAACCTCTGAGGAATGGATTCCAAACTCTGCTCATCTGACAGCTGTTTTCATTGGCATATCCACCAGCATTGAGTCAGAAGAAATGTTCCTGACAAGGTCATAATTCCAAATAGTTTTACACACCCTCCTTCATTCATTTTGATGATAGGATGGAAAAGACAAGGGCTGTGTTAATTAATTTCATTTCTGAAATGGACTATGAATATGGTTAGAAGATGTAGAGCAGAAGAGCAAATGCAGGCCTTCTGTGGTGGTACATTAATTTTGGTAGATTAAGATTTACAGTAGAAACAGAAAAATTCTGGTTATCCATATTCACTCTAGTTTCCATGATCAATGGCTTTTTTATTGAAGTTTTACATAGAGTGTTACACAATGCAGACATTTATGATGCAATAAACGACAAGATGGGAGACACAAAAAAGTAAATTAAGTCAGTCTCCAATGCTTAAATATTCCTCCCATATACAGACACACTGCATTAGGGTGATCATGCTGAAAGAATTACATATGTTTCTGGATTTAAAATTTTTAGAAGCTGGGCGACAGTCAGCTTTTAAACTGAGAGTTTTTTAGATTTGGGGGAAGGTTAGTTTGAGCCTGGCCTAGGTCTAGTATCAGGCAAAATTCAAAACTTGAAGACCTGAGACTTCAAGCTTTGACCCATCCATTGCATAAGAAGCCTAACACTTGTCCCTGAAGTGGCATTTGGAAAAGGTCCTCCTATTCAGTGGAAAACACTCAGGTCTAAACATCACAATGAAATTTGGAAAAGTATGATATAACTTTAAACAAGTACACTTTTTATTATTTACCATCTCACTGTTCACTAGCAGTACTTCCTCAAATCTGTAGTGCATCTGCTATGAACATGCGTTTTATAAAAGCCTACTAAGATGATTAAAAAACAACTATGAAATAACATAACTGCTTGCTTTATTGACTTGCTTGTATACCTACTTAGTGATACTCACTAGTTAGCTGCTTTAAAAAACAACACACAAAACAACTACTTGTTCAACTGACTGCAGATTATGGTAGGACACCCTTTCATATTAAGGATGACTCTTCTTGTTTCCTGCCTCCCTACAGAAGGATGACTTTGCTTCCTAGTAAAGGTAATTGCAAAACCCCCACTAGGATGACTATGATTTACATTCAGTCTGAAATGCTGAGGGCTCTTTGATCCCTTTTTGCAAATTTTGGCCAAAGCTGCCAGGCACTGACATACCTGTCCGTGGGATTCTGATGTTTTTGATGTTCATAGTCTGTGCATTGTGCTTTGATTTATGGAAACTTAACCAGTCCAAGTCTGCCAAGAACTGCAAGTTTCTGGTTAAAATATCTATCTTATGACATGTGAATGCTTTCTGCTGAAAATGCTTTGATTTTTTTGCACTTTCTTAAGTGTCACCAACAGGTCTGCAAACTTGGCTGAAATTCAGGGACTGTAATGAAAACTTCATCACAGCACCAACTGTCACACAACCTGAGACAGCATTTGGGACAAATAAGTAAAGGATCCTTAACCTGACCTCCATCTCTTGGGCTCATGCACATATGCTGTAATGCCTCACACTAATGTGGGAAAACCAAAGAGGCTCGGAATAGGAAAGAGTTTACCTGAAACCTGAACAGACTTTAGAGGGGGTCCTTGAAGAGAAGTTACTTGTTCCTGGCAGCTCTGTGGTCCAATGCTGAGTAGTTAAACCAGCCAGGTGGTCTCCCTGGGCTCTCGCTGCAGTCAGCAGGCCAGTGGAAGAGAGCAGCTCTTCCCCACGGAAGAGCAGAAGGCAAATTTTGGCATTAGCATCACATTATTATGTATGGCAGTCATATTAGCACATTGCACAATACTAGCACATTGGTATTGTTAGTATATTAGAATTACATCAATATATCACTAGCATAGCCTCTTTTTCACCTCTCTGCTGACCACAGAGCGTACCAGGGGTAACTTGACCCTCATGAAACGCCTACATTTGGGGTATAAGAATAACCGAGTGCGATATGTGCTAAAAACTGTGTCCTGGCAATTGGATGGCCCTTTTCAAAACGTGTCTTATTGTACAGGTAGGTCTGTGGCAAGTGGCAAGGGTAGCCCAGAGTATACCCTGGGCTACACTCTGCCGGTGGAGATTAAATGATGAGAATGAGCGGCTGCATACCTGGCATTTCTAAGGATTTCAAGGCTAGATAGTTGGTTCGCAGATTCCTAAAGATGCTGAGTATTAAAAACATCTCTCCAGTGGAAACAACCCACTCAGGGCCACGGCAGCCTTGCCACGTACGACAGGCTGGGAGCTGGGCTGCACTCACTTCTTTCCAGGACAATAGCACTGTTTTCCTTCCTTTCATGCTGCAAAATAGATTCAGCCTGGTTGCATTAAATTCTTACGTTAATGTTCCATTAATTAGCTTCCCTTTCTTTATATTTGCTCTTCATTGTTCTGCTTTTACTTTGTTTCACTCCCCGTATAATTAAAATGTTTAACATTGTTCCTTCCTGTGGTCAGGACACATTCGCTTACGTCCGTGTCGCTCCCAGCCCCGGCTGAGGCCAAATGGAAGCAATTAAAACCAGGAACCACGTTGTCCGTGCGTCGCCCCCCTCGCCGCCGCCCAGCCCCTAACGCGGCGGCGCCTCCGACCTTTGCCGGGCCCCGCGGCCAGGCAGAAGGGCTCGGGGGGTCTTTCTGCTGAAATAAAGAGGTGGCGTATTTATTTATTTTGTGTAATGTCCGTGTGTACGCGCAGGGTTGTGTGCCCGCAGCACCACCTCCGCCCCGCCGCCCCGCTGAGGGGGGCCGCTGCCGCCTCCGCCCGGTAGGTGGCGCCTCAACACCGCCCACTTGCGCAGGCCCGGCCCGGCCCGGCCCGGCCTGCCAGGGAGAACGGGATAAAATAGAATATTAAAATAATAAAGCGGATGAGAAAAGCCGCCGGTCGCTCCTCCTGCGCGATCTTTTCTGAAAAGCGGAGCGGCAGGATGGGCCTGAACCCCATGCTGCCGGCATGAGGACACCAGAGCCACGGTCCGGCTTGCCCGGCTGTCCTCCTCGGTGGGTTTTTGGCTTACGGAAGAGCTATTAAAAAAAATGAATTAAAACGACTTTAGTGTCGGGCCAGCGAGGCCTGACAGACCCTGCCCGGCTCAGCACCGGTCACTGCTGCAGTCGGTGCCCGGCTATTAGAGGCTTTCACATCCCCTGGGATCACACGGTGGGTGCAGCGGGGCTATACTGGCACAAAACTGGTTCAGTGGAAAGATGAAGCACTCCCTTTTGGGAATGAAAAACTGCTGTCTCAGGAGAGGGTGCTGGGTTGTGGGTCCCCACCTGAAGCAGGGAAGAGTTAGGCACCAGGTCAAGTTAATGTGAGCCCCTTGCACACTCTCCCCAGATCTCCCAACTCAGCTTCCCGACTGCCCCGTCCCACGGCCCGCAGTACCTGCCTTTCATACAGGCTGTGTTAGCCCCTCCGAGTGCAAATCAGGCTGCAGTCTCCACTCAAGAAGCCAGGACCTCGTGTCTCCTACGGTTTTTTTGTTCCACGACTATAAAAAGGAGCTACTGATATTTCACCTTCCCCAAAGTCAAACCCATTAAACAGTGTAGGACAGCCTTCTATCATAGTGATGGGAAAAGTAAGGGAGGGAAGTTACAGATTCTTAAAAAGCTCATTTTCTTCTTTGGGTGTGTTTGTTTTTAATTAAACACACCCAAAGAAGTTCATTAAAATGCACTGATAAAAATCAAGAGATTTATTTAGAGGTTTCTTTGTTAGCCCATATCAGTTTATAATGTATCTGCACGGCAAGGTAGTCAACTGTAAGATGTCTGAGGGATTTAAATAGTGAATATCCATGTTTGGGAAGCAGGCAGGAAGGCAGTGAAACAGTCAAGGTGTTTTGGTGTTTTTTAATTACATTTGACAAGAGTCACTATTCTCTTCAAAGAATTCACAGCTCAGTGTCAAAAAATACTGTTTTGGTTCACTTCTCCTTGAAAATCCTCTCCTGCAAGCAATGCAAGCAGTTGTCCTGAAATGATAGGAAAGAGTAAAGTGTTTCTGTTGCGACATCTATGCTTGCACTTTTGTATGTTTTTAACATAAGCAGCTAGGATGTTGGGAGGAGAGGGTGCTGGTATCACATCTTTGTTACTAGAATATTGACATCTCTTGCTTCATTGATTTTTTATTACAGTCCCAAGGTTAGAAATAATGATTGTCAGCGACAGCTTCTTTGCTGCTTGCTTCAGCTTCAAGTGGTAATTTCAAGCATGTTTTATTTTAGATTATTTCTCCCCATCTGTATAAACTCCCTGCCTTTCTGTCTGCAACAGGAACAAATAGTTTGTAAAAAGCCACCTCTTGAAAAGTTCAGGGCTGCAACATGCCGGCATAAAAGATAACACCAAACCAAGTTGCCTTTGTGACTACTACTGCTGCTGTCTTGGCATCTGTCGACAAAGAGCCGCTCCAATCTGGGGATCCCTGCTGGGGTGAGATATGGCCACGTCTCCAGCAACGGACCAGGCGACACCAGTGCCAGAACGCTGCGACCATCTGATGCAAGTCGCTCCTAATGAAAGTCCAGCATGGGGCTAAATGAGTTTCCTCCTCTGCTGGGTGAGGGGCTAATGATAAAAGCCCTCCCTGGGCTCGCCACTGCTGTCAGTAGCTTTGTCAGGGCATATGGCAGTTCGCTAACTGCAGCTTGTGTGAGGTTTCCTCTCACCGTGTTACCTCTGGATTTGGCTGGCGGGCTCGGCTGAGGCTCCTCTGCCTGCTGCCCGAGTGGTGTGCGGGTGCGTGGGTGCCTGCCGTGGCTAAAGGGCGGGGACTTGGGAGGTATCAGTTTGGCACTCGGTGACTGTTGCTATTGCTGCTGGGGAAGCACAGCTCACATGAAATCTGTACCGGTTTGCTGTAGAAAAGGCTAAAAATGTGCTGGTTAGTGAGGTTAGCCGTGCTCCCTCGCGTGCAGACACGCTCTGCTGCCCCAGTCATGTGGGCTGAGGCATTCTGCATTTTCAGTCACAGCATTCACAGGGTTAGTTTTTACTATTATTATTATTATTATTATTATTATTATTATTATTATTATTATTATTACTACTACTANTGCAGACACGCTCTGCTGCCCCAGTCATGTGGGCTGAGGCATTCTGCATTTTCAGTCACAGCATTCACAGGGTTAGTTTTTACTATTATTATTATTATTATTATTATTATTATTATTATTATTATTATTATTATTACTACTACTACTACTACTACTACTACTACTATTACTATTACTATTATTACTACTATATAATAGTAATAATAATAAAGGAAAAAGGAAGAAGAAGTATATAGGACATTTGTGGCCACAAAGTCCCCAGGCAGCTCACAAAATGTAATTTAAAATAATAAGAGGAAGAAAGTAGATTCTATCTTCCAGTAGTAGACCTTTCATTAGAGAAACCAGTGAGGAATTTGGCAAAGAGGATTAAAAAAACCCAAAAGACAAATGCACACATACATACAAACACATACACATGCACACAGGCAGAGATCCTGCATGGAAGGTGTGATGAGTTAAAAAAAAAAACACCACCAAACCACTGTAGAGATAGGAGCTTGCTGGCTCACATTCTTATAGCAGTTTCTTCCACCTCAACTTTTTGTAGTTGATGTTAAATGTGAGACCTGTAATTTATTTTTTTTTTCAAACACGGCAGCAGCATGTTCTCTGCACCTGTTGGTTTTATGATTTGCTTCTCACAACAATTCCTTTGCTGTTGAGACATGATTTGAATGACAGGCACTGCTGAATCAGCTTGTAAATAGAAATGGAGGTGGGTTCAATGCATTTTCCAAAATAACCTCCCTCTTCATGCCTTGTGTGACTTGCCGCTTGCAAGGCATATTTTATTCCTCTTCATCTCTTGCCATTTGATTTCTCTGTTCTGTTTTAATATTCTTTCTATCTCTCACCATTATTTCCACATTCTTGTGTTGTTCTCTTTGACTACACTCCCCTGGGTTCACTTCTCGACAAGATATCAACAACTTAGATAACAGCAGAGGCATTCATAAGTGAAATGTTTAGTTAAAGCATAATAACCCTGCCCTTGAGATGCATTCATGGCAGGTGAAAACCATATAAGGCTTTTCTTAAAGACCTTCAATTACAGGATAGTCACTGGTCCTGACTGACCACAGTAACTCCATGGTGCCCTGGGATTAATAATTCCCCAATACTGAGTTAGACTGGCTTTTTGCCTCTAAGGACACAAAGCAGCTCAATAGAAGGCCATGATCTGAAGCATTATAAGAAATAAAACAAAACCCACAGTCCAACAGAACAAAACACAGCCTTACTACTGCAACCACTGTCCATTTTCTGTGACTTACAAACTCTACTCAGTAGAGTCCTGAGTCAAGATTTTGGCATGCTTTTGGGATTTGTCAAGGATGTACTTGTTTAAATGTGTATGGCACACTCTCTCTGTGGATCTCAAAGCACCTTAGGCCTGTTTATCATCTAGACTCTTAAGACCCCTGGCTGGGCAGGCTATGTCAAAGACTGGAAAACTTAGGCATTGAGGCTGTGGTCTTTAGGAAGTTTATTACTGCTAAGATCCCTTCCAAGATCTGTGACTAAATGCTTGAGGAACTATTGAAAAAGGGGTTTACGTGCCTTAGCAGATTTGCCCTGTTTCATAAGCTTCTCTCTGGCATTACTGTCAATCTTGAAAGCCAGTGGGACTCCTGGATAGGTCACGGAGGTCACACAAAGGTCCATTTAATTGTATCAGATCGAAGCAAAGTACAGATGGAAGCCTGCTGCTTTTTTCTGGTACATGTTCCAGATGCCTTTTAAAACTAAATCTTTGGATTTAACCAACACATTCCTTAGCAAGTGCTTCGTGTGTGCTTCAGGTGATCCTTCCATTGGTGGTATTATCTAAATGAATCAATTTTTAAAAGGAATTTGCTATTATTTAAAATATGTTGTTGTGAATCACGTGGGAAAGTCCATCAAGTACCGAAAGCATTATGTCCCATTTGTCATATTGCTGTGATAAGGTATTCAAGAAATTAATGTTCCAGTTTAACTGAAATAGAAAGGAATTTTATGTGACAGCATTTTTTTTTCCTGTTTTGCAGTTGATAGATCCACATATATCCAGTCCATACTTAAGATATACCATGAGTGGCTCTCACTGTCTCTTGGAAGCTATGGGAGAAACAACTGAGGGGCTGTGAGAGATTCTCAGAGCAGGCAGGCCCCAACAAGTCTCTGCCTCCATGAGGGCAACCCTGGCCACTACGGAAACACGTGCAAGCCCAGCTGATGTTCTAGGGATTCCTGGGATGTCTGTTGCAAGCTCCTCTCACTCCAGTCCTGTGTTCGCTGTGCTTACCACATAGCACTGCCTCACGGAATGCTTCACGTGTCCTGGTGCAGGTTGCATCCAGTTGAGGAGTTAGGGTTTGTCTCCAGCTCCTGCTCAGGAAAGGCTGTTTCTAGGCAGCCTAAACCATCTGACAAAACACATTGCTTACACAAATTGTGTATTTTAAAGACTCTTGCGGAAAGGGCAGGGAAATCTTTCAAGTAAGCTTGGCCTGTCAGAGCAAGTTTATATAAAGACCATAGGAAAATTAACTTCTTGACAACTGCTTTTTCTTGATGTGCCCTACATAAACAAAGTTACCTGAATGCAGAAGAATGAAAGTTATTGTTAGTGAACGTAAAAAAAATGCCCTAAAAGGTGTTGTGTAGTTTGCCCCATTCACCTAAAATCTCGGGTTTCTTTATGAAAAAGGCTTCCCAAAATACTCTTCACCATTTCCATTTAAGAAAGTTTCAAGCAGAATTTTAAATAGAGACCCTGCCTCCCCCCCGCCCCAACCAATTTAAAAATACTCATTTCAAATATGCTTGCAGGGAAAATTTTTGTTCTAAGTCACTTTACCTCAAAACCTTCTTTAATTTACAGAGCATCAGCTTTTTGTCTTCTCTCCACCTTTGTAATTTTTTGCCATTTTCTCAGTACTTCAGGATGTGTGGTAGCTTATTCACACTATTTCACTTTTCCCTTCTGCCATCCAAAGTCAAGGAAGGTTTGAAAATTGAACAGAGGGACACATGAAAGGAAGAGGGGCGGACACAGGTGAAGATAAGAGTAACAGAAATAAATCCAGAGCTTATCCTATTCATTGCAACCATAACAAAGATAATAAAAATAAAGAGTGGGGAAAATTTTGATTTAATATAATAATATTGGTCTTTTAAATCCATAAGTAAACATTTGAGTCAGAAAATAGAAATTTAATCTGACTTCAAAATTTCTAGTCTAAAATATTTGGAAAACTATTCTTAAATTAATTTTATTTCAGGAACTGTTTTCAATGAAATAACATTTTAGCTTGGAAAAAATCCATTTGGTTTAACTTACAACTTGATTTGCATCATTCCAAAGGCTCCAACAAAGGTGTGGAGCCATCATTTATGGTCTCTGTCAGTGTGATTCCTGGGCGCTTTGGTGGTGGTCGCATTTACAGTATCCACAGGCACTTTTTATTCCTGAGAGGAAGACTAACTTGTCTATTAGATAATGTAGTCTTTTAAACAAAAGAGTAAAAAATCAGTGTGTTTGAAGAAACAATATGGCAGAAATAGAAATACCAGTACTTTATATGGAGTAATGCTTCACTGAAAATGTTTTTTTATCTGGGGAGAAAGGGGAAGGAACAAAAAGGGAGACTATGGATAAAGTGTGTGAAATTTTATAATTGTCCTGTGCTCTGGTATGTTACTAGCCACAGGAATTGGTTGGAACAAGTTCTTATTCCACTGCTTATACTGTTTCCTGTGGCCTCAGTAAATCACTTAACCTTTGTCCCTAAGTTTCCTTATTCAACAATTGGGAATTTTAAAACTTAATTTTCTGCCTCAGAGAAGTGTTGTGAAATTTAACTAGTTACTGTCTGCAAAAGGCTTTGAAGCCTCACCAAATAACTAGTTTGGATTTTTTTTAAGTGATAAATATGACAAATCCAGGGTGAAAGTATATAAATAATATAATAAACGAAACATTCTTTTTTTTCTCCCCTCAGAAACAAGAGCGAACAAGTTGAATGTGAAATCAGTGTTGCTGTAGAGTATAAAGAACCAATGACTGAATAAATCTGCTTTGGAACACACCCTGCTAATTCAAAATTCTATCAAACAATCTTCAGTCTCCCCATTTTGAATTACTGGCATTTACGATGACTCTACCATGCATTTTTCCTTCCTATTTTAACTCCCCTTTTAACAACACAAGTTTGTGTTTGCCCAGGCAAGTAAGAACATTTTCAGCATGGGATATGCAGTGAATTAATTGTTTGGTGGGTTTGGTTTTTTTCCATGAAAAGTTTTGCCATTCCAGTAATATCTTGGATAGTTTTCCTCCAGTGTGCTATCAGCCCTACATTTATCAGGTGTCATTTGTTTTTGTTTGATAACTATGCTATTTTCAGTAGTGGTGGATGAATGCTTCAACAAGCTGTCTACAAATACTCATTTGAGCTCTTAAACAAACTCATTTCAATTATGTTCATGCATATTTCATGTACACTTTATCTGATCATTCTAGTGAATGATTTATTGGTAGGAATGTTTGTCCAAATGAGAGATTTTAAGGTCCCAGTAACTCGCAAAAAAAAAAAAAAAAAAGTGAAATCTGCATTTCTCATAATAAAAATCTGTACTATAAACCATAAGTAAACTCAAAGTCAACATGGTACTGTACATAAACATGAAAAATTAGCCATAGTCTGATAAAATTCATTCCACTTTAATTTATTTGCAGTGAACTAATCCTGAGTAAATGGCAAAGTAACAGTGATTAAGAATGATTTTTATAACATCAGAATATTTCCAACAGGTTGTCAATGAAAGAAAAACAACATTCCAGTACCTGACGATTCACAGCTGCAATTCATGGAATAAATCACCTTCAAACTCTCTGGTCTTTTATTTTGTCTTGTTTGGATACTGAATTTGGTACAATAAAATTCATACTGTTTATCTCAGAAACACAGCAGAACAACCTATTTACAATGCACTTTATCCATAAAGTATCCTTTTGAGAAAAGTTGATTTGCCCACTGGATAGAACACCTTTGTGAAAACTAGTGTTTAGCTGAAAACTAGTTACCCATAACATACTCCAGCTGAATAACTTATGGTTTTCTCCACATTTAGTTTCAGTGTGGTCATGCCCAACTGATGCATGGCTTATTTGTTTGGATGAATTATTGTTAAAACGGGAAAAGAGAAGTGATTCCTCTACTGATAAGTGCTATTGCAGGATGACATTTAAACTGTTAGCAGTGCTAAGAACCTACAAAACATTTCTATACTTCCTTCTAAGAAGTGTTCATACATGCGGAATAGTTTGGAGAAGTAACTCTAAATACAAACAATCTGATACTTTCAAATCCCAGAGTATTTTTTGACAGATATGATTTTGAAATTTAAGAGTAAAATTAATAATCTTCAGGGCAAACAATGAAATTTCTCCCATTAAACAAAAAAAAAAAAACAAAAAAGTGAGACCATTGAACAGGAAGGCCAAAGACCCCCACTCTCTGTATAGTTTGTATTTCCTCATATCATTTCAGACTGCTACAAAATGGTGCATTCACAAAAGTCCAAGAAACATTACCCTTTATAATCTGTCTCCTCTGATAGGAAATTAATTTGCCATTATAATTCTTTTCTCTTCCATTCTCTGTCTCCTTTTTCACTTTAGAAAGTAAATCATGGTCATCCAGTATGTGACAGCTCTATCATGTGGGAATTTGGCCATATCTTCAAAGACTATACAAGCAGTTGAACGGTCCCGTTGCCATCAGTGGGATTACTCATTATGAAAGTCACATCATCGCCTTGCAACAAGGACAGAAAGGGACAATCAAAAAGTGTTCAGAGGCGACTGGTTTTTTGAGAGAATGAAAGAGATACTTAATTATTTAACTGAGAAGTAGACATCTGGTGCTGCACTAGGATTTGTTTCACAGACTTAAATCCTCTCCAGCATTTATGGAGTTAGGTAGTCCTTCCTGTATTACAAGACAGTGGAGGAAAGGTGACAATTACATTTTACTAAAGGGTAACTTGATTACTGTAGTCCTTAAGGATGGGTTGATGCAGTAAATCACACCAGGCAGGTTGAAATTATTTCATTTGGAAGGGTAAAAGAAGTAATGTTCTGTAGCTTTTGGGAAAAATTAATCAACTCCTCCCCTTTCCCCTCTCACATCCACCCCTCCTTCTATGGCAGTACATTATTAAGGGCTGGGTACACTACAGGCAAGATGGGAGATAGTTCCCTGATGTGTGGATCACAAGGAGACTTCAGTGTGAGTAAATGAGATACTGGAGACCAGTTGCCTGAACAGCCAGGGATCGCTGATAGACAAGCAGTATATTTCAGCCCTTTACTGGCTTGCAGGTTTGACTAGGACCTGCTTTTGCTCCTAAATTTGGGCCTTGGTGGCTGTTGCTTTTAGTTTCTAACTGATTCTATTATTTGATATTTTTTAAAAGTTAGAAATAGTTTTATTAATAAACTGGAAGGTTTATGTGAGAATCATCAGGATTAACTTCTACAGAAGTTGAAGGTGAAGAAGAACTGACAGTCATGAGGGATAACCTAGTGAGGAAATGCCAAAAGTGGAGAGACACGGGATGCCCAAGGATGTAAAAGGGCAAGGGCAGATAAAACCCCTGTTCTGAAAGAAGATGTCTTTTCCCACTGATTTGGGGGATGCTGGAGATGATTGGTAATTCTGAGGCCGAAGGTAATCTTTCTGTACATCACCTTTCGGTCATCTCATGGAGAACTGGTCCTTTCGGTTGTGATGACTTATCAAATGCTCTGTTTGTGGAGTCTGACTGTCTTAAATTCTGAGTCACTTAATTATTTAATTTCCTCCCAGAAAGAAACAAACAAACAACATTTGCTTCCTTCTTAGACCATCATTACTGATTTTACTTAGTTTCTTCAAAATTGCTTGCAGCCGGATCCATTAAAAAAAAAATAAAACACCCTCTCCTTTTTAAATCATACACAAGATGATTACTCTGACTACAGTGGGCTGCAACTGCATTAATTTCATCCAATGCTATCTTCATTTCCTTCCTTTCCCATTTAGTTACGTAATGTGAAAATTAGCCTATTTTGGTATTATTATGATGATTTTGAGCTTCTCATTCTTCTCTCACATAGTGTTGGCTGCCCAAGATGACCTCAAAAAAATCTGGTTAAAAAGAAAATTAAAAAACAAGGACTTAGCAGAAGCAACTGTTCTCTTGTCATGGCAACCTTTTGCAGAAGAGTATCAGCATAGCTCCTGGTTCCTGGATGCATTCTGGGGCCATTCTGGGATTGTGGGGCTCCCACTTACTCTGATTAATTTCTGATTAATGTAAAGAATGAAAGTACTTAAAAAAAGGGATGAGTTCTGTTTCCAGTGAATTGCTTTGTGTATGAGAAACCAGCATATGCTACAAACAGGGACAGAAAAAAATCTCTTTGGTATTTAGTTCTAAAAAAAGAAAGGCAAATTGCTATTCAGGCTGTAGGCTGGGTTGTATGCCCATCTATTTATTCCTGATAGTTTTGAAGTGGTAAGAACTAAGCTGGTGGCAGAGGCAACTCAGGGCTCTTCAGTAGAGTAGGGAGAAAATTAGTTTTATTGATCCAGAAGTGAGGGGTAAGAACAGTCACTGTGTCTGTAAAAAAGGAAAACCTGGACCTGGTTGAGAGAAGCATGATCGGATCATAAATTGGTTACTGCTTCTCAGGGGGCAGCTGTAGCCATCCTGGCATCCACAGAGGCACAGGTAGAAATGGGCGCTGGGGCCTGTGTCATTTCTCTGTGTGTACGGCGGCCTGCTGCCCTGTGAAACTGCTTTTTTTACCTGTGTCTGGAACATGCCTTCCTTCTTGACTGAACAGATTTTTGTAGCCCATTTAAGATCTGTATTTGTGGTATGTACTGCAACAGGCCGATATTTGGGTTGGTACAATATTGCCTATGATATGGGAGGACTAAGTTCAAACCATGGCTCTGCCAAACAAAGACTGCGCTAGAGTAGAAAAACAGCCCCCAAACCAATCCTACACTAGACATTCTGTGAAGCCTGAAATCTCAATGCACATTATTCTACACCAAAATTGTACCCTTGGATATCTTTCCTACTTTAGAGACTAAAAAAAGTTGCTTTTGTTCATCTACAGTATCACAGCCAAATTTCCATCAATGTGTGGGATCACGTTAACCTAAAGGACACACAGGAACAGCACCTGTGATGCAGCCAGGCTATGGAAGAGCAAATACACAGTGAAACTCCAAAAGAAAACAAGTTCTTTCTTGCAATGTGGTCTATGTTGACTCTCCCATTACTATTTTGAAAGATAATGTAAGTTTGCATTATGGCAACGAGCAGGAGTTTCAGTGAAACTGAATTTTGGCACTCTGCATATTGGGTTTTTAATAAATATGTTCTATTCAGGTTTTCCCCAAAATTTTTAAGTACACAGACAGCAGAGTTAGGACTTGAGCTAGGCTATGGAATCCGGACACTGAAAAAATGGAGATAAAAGACATCCTGGACATCTATAATTTGATGAAGAGGTCATTTTGTCCATATTCTTCCATTTGGGCAGAGGTCTACCTGAACCGTTCTAGGCATGTTTGTTTAATCTTTTTTTTAAAGTAATATTTCCATTTTTCTCACCTATCTATCTGCATGATACTAACAACTGAACTATTTGAGTAAAGAAATGAAATCACCTGATGAAAAACAAATAATGTACCGATATCGTAAACTGATGTTCAGGCAATGTAAAATGTATTTGCAGTACTCCTTGTCTTTGCTATTCCCTCACTTTGGACTTCATATACTGTTTGCACTACTTCTTATAAAAGACACTGGCAGGCAATATCAACCATTTTACATACATTTTATTTTATTTTATTTTTTTTAATGAACTAAATAACACTACGGCACTGTAACATACATAGGGAGTAAGGAACTGAGAATATGAAGGATGTAAAGTATCAAGTAAGTTGTTCCCTCTTGTCAGAGTCAGTAGTCTGGACATTATATTGGCAAATAACACTTATGATGAATTGCACAGCTCAATCTGCAGCTCATACATGTATATTGGAAAACTGAAGAGAATTAATGTGAGCGATTTTTTAATATTAAATTGAAAATGAGATATCTTTTTTGCCAACAGAATATTACGTCAAATTGTTTTCTTTATTGCATTTTTCTTCTGAATATGATTACTATTTTCCATTTTCTTTAAGAATGCACAATCCTATTGTTTCTCCATACTAACTATTTGGGCTTTCCTTTGATCTATAGCAATTTCATTTAATTTAACAGAACAGGAGTGGATTTCTCAAGCATTTTATCATTTCCTTTGTGATGAAATCTGATGCAAAGTCCATGACTTCTGTAGAAAAATGCACTGTTATTGACATAAATGTGCATTGTGTCAGGCCTTCACATTACAGACATTTTTTATATGTCCTGACAATAGTTCTTGAACTGTGTAGACAGTACTGATGGATTATCCATTCTTCAGCATTTCAAAATGGAAACAAAAAAGTTGGTCTGAGAAAAAATCTTGGTCCCATTGTAATCAAAGGATGCTCATTACAAATATTTCCAAATGCTTTTCTTTTGAACTACAATTCAAATATATAGACTTACTAGACTTCTTTATAGTGTAAAAATTAATTCCCTTCTGGCTGAAACTACCAGTGGTTGTCTAAGGATCAGTGAACCTGATTTGATTACACTGAATATAGGGTAGCCTTAATCCAAAACACAGTTACATTATATATGGTGAAATGAGATTGTTAGGTAGGATCATTCCACAATGCTGGTGCCTCAGGAAGTCAGCTGGGAGGAGTGCTCATGAGTTCCCTCAGTTGTTACAAAAGAAAGGCTGATAAAGGCCAAAGATAAGTAGGAATTACAAACAGCTGTTAAACACATGATGGTCAGATGTAGAAGGGGCACAAGAGATCACGAGATGGGATACTAGTGCCAACTGTATGTCTGCTTAGCTGGTTTAAAGGATTTGATTAGGAGAAAATAAGCTTTGACTTGAAGATGGCATGTCCACCATGCCGTTTTTACTTAACACATTACATGCTTAACTGACATGCTACTGTGAAAAAATTTAATGAAAGTGGTTTGTTCTCCAGAAAGGGATAAAGTAGCAAGTTTGCTCTTGCTTTATCTCTTCAGTATACTAACAAAGATGACCATGAAGAGACCCCAGAAAGTGAAATCAAATGAGATGTTAGGTTTATTAATAATTTAAGGAAAAGTACTGATTGCCCCATTCACAGAGGAATTACAAACTTGGGGCAGGGAACTGTACCTCTGGCAGGGCATGTACTACACAAAAGGTTCTAGCGGGAATTAAAGCTTCAGTAAGTGGAAGAGGTAATTTATGCTTATAGTCTTACTCAAGATAATTTCTGTGAATGAGATTTTCAGAAAAAGACCTGACAGAGTCAGACCTGGGAAATTCATTATGAATCAAGACTCATTACGAACTGAAGGCCCAGCTTGAAAGCAAATAACTATTATTAAAACAAGTCGCTTTGCTAAAAGAAATTGTGTGGAGAACAGCCATTTACAAAGGTAAGAGCAGGATCTGGGAAAGAACATATAAACCTTCAAAGTTCCCTCGTCACAGCAGCAAGCAAGAACCACAATGGCTCTCAGTTCTGCTGATTCTTCTGTGTCCCTTGCCCAGTTCATACACATAAACCACATAAGCTGTTCTTCTTTTCATACATCCTCAGTGACTGTCTTCTGTGGGACTGTCATTTTAACTGCCTGCTCCATATTTTAGGGTCTCCTGTCATACCAATTTTTCCAATATTCAGTCAATCGGGTAACAAGATTAGTAAGAAGCAACACAAAGAGATTTGGTTTGTCAATCCACTAACTCTCATATTGCCGCTGATTGATGATAATGATGTATACATGCACTCAACATGGCGATTTAAAGAAGGAAAAGTTGGTAAAATCCTGAACAAAATCCATAAAGAAACATGTGAATGAAAAGCTGGAATTCTCCAAAAAATCTCCATGGCCATAAACCATTTTCTGATGCAAGAGAAAGAGAAAAAAAATGTACTAATCTACATTTGTCATAAAAGACAAACATAGGATAAAGGACAAATAGATGTTGGATAATCTAAAATGTTTGGAAGGCTTCTTCCACCAAGCTAGCAACAAAACACGGCAGAGGGGAAGTGGCAGTATTATTTAGGATGCAGAAAAGTTCAATAAATATTTCTCTCCCTGCATTTGGAAATTAGGGGGATGGTATCCTTCTATCTGATGATGAGGTATATTACCAGCCTTCTTCATTTCTAAGGGAATAACAGAAACAACTCATAGAAAATAAGCGTCTTTTACACTTGAGGAAGAAAGTATAATTTCACTGCTCAGTTTTGAGGATTGATTGATGGGATATTCTGTAAATGTAATGGACTTTTCAAAGACCTTTGAATCAGTGGTGCATAATATTCTGATGATAGAGTCAATGCTATGCAACGCCAATAAAGAACACGTTAAATGGATTAAAAGTTGGCCACCCGACAGCTTTCAAAATCACAGTCATCAGTGGTCAATGGATAATGCTGACTTGCTGTTGAACAGTTGTATCCTAACATTGGGAAGTTACCATAAGGATCAATACTGGGCCACTACTGTTAGGCATTTTTGGTACTCGGAATCAGTAACTGAGAAGTAATGAACTGCAGCTGTGGAAGATTCTAGGCGACCAAGACATCGTGGAGACAGGCACAGAAACTGACCTGGATCAGTTGTAGCTAAGCTTGTTCAAATGAACTGTTTTGAATACAGCTAAATAGTCTTATCTAAGAGGAAAAACAGAGTTCATGACAGGGTGGTAGTCCCATTCAGACAGAAGTTAGGGTGCACATCTTTAACAGGACTGATCGGAAGGGATAAATTGACACAACAAAGCACCAAATCAAGATCTTCTGTCTTTTTTGAAAAGGTATTTTAATTAAAAAAAAAAAAATTGATCTTCGTACTGAGTAATGCGTATGGATTGCAAGGGCCTAGAATGCTTGAGAAATGAGGCTCTGATTTCTAGTGGCCTGTCTGACTTTTCAGTCAATAGATTTGTAACTTAATGTCCCCAGAATTTCAGCTTTCGTAAATTTCCTACGAATTTGTATTCCATTTTGGTGCTATTCTTATTTTTTGCAAAGCAATTAGCTCATGCCTTTAAAAAAACCCAGTCATGATTAGTAAGAGCTTCTTAAAAACATAAGCTGAGAAGGGAAATGAGTGCATCATTTGCCACTGGTTACTCCTTACTTTTAAAAGACATATCACCTCTTCTCCATCCCCTGTGCCACACAAATGTGAAGTAGTGCCTTCAAACTCAAGTCAGGGAAGTTTCTGGGAGAAATGCTGAACCTAGAAAAGTCAGGGTTTGGTGAAATTCTCTCCTCTGAAGGGATTAGTAGTATGAATATGTACTAAATTCTCTCTCTCTTTTTTTTTTGGCCTAATTTCATGTTGCCATTTTTATCTCTGCTCTTACTTTTTTATCACTTCTACTCCCCCTTATTTTTTTATATTTCAGGTGTCAAGTTCTCCGTGCAAGACACTTTTTTCCTTGGCATAACTAGATCCCATTGTAATAAATAAAAGTTTCCTAATACTCATAAGATTACCGAGCCTCCTGGTAGCTCTGAAGCATGGAAAATTTCAGATGTGTTTGTAGCATGTAGCTGATCCTGTGATGTTATCTCGTGCGCCATTATTATTGTAGCCCACAATTATTATTGTTGCCTGTCTCTACTTGCAGATAGTGATGAAGCAGTGAACAAAAGCTTTCTAAGCGAAGGAGGAGACATGGTACAATTTGAAATTGTTAACCATACAATATAACAAAGAGCAAGAGTTCTAAGTTTGAAAACAAAATATAAGGTTACAGTTTGAAAGGAAAGTAACAAAGTATGGAATTGTGTATAATAGAATTATTATTTTTTTAAGAGTTTGCCTAATTTAACCCCATAATCCCATATGTGAACATGTCATTACAGCGTATGGTTTATAAAAAAAGCAGTCAGAGATGGAGGTGGGTAAACTGTGGAGCAGTTGACATGAAGAGAGCTGCTCTTTATTCACATATAAAAGTAGAGAATTGGGTCTGATTTTGATATGAAATTATGTCTGTCAGAAGTGTTGGCAGTTCTGTCACTATTTGCACTATTACTGGATACAGGTCAATTTTAGGGGAGGGATTTTACTGAAAGAAAGAATTACCTCAGTTCTAATTAGAAGACCTTTTTTTTTTTTTTTTTTTAATAAGTATAGTTCCAGCATTACTATCTCATAGTGATGAAAGGAAAAGCCCTTATTCCTAGATTTTAGCTTTCTTTATTATGGAACCAGCATCTTCCTGTATATCTTGGGCTGATGTTAAAATATCACTAAGCAAAGGAATTCTATATGCAACCCCTTGATATTCCAGTAAATAGAATAGCGCAGACTTGGTCTTGTTTTTGTGTAAATAGTCCTTTGATGTGTACAACATTTAATGGAAGGTGAAAGAGTCCAGTGTTCCAACAGGGTGCATTTTTCATGTGCAGGAGGAGTCCACAGCTGAGATGAACCACGGTATCCTTATTTTCACGGTTTACCTTGTTTCTGCTTCCTTTAGGGCTTTTCTGGTTATGTTTTGAGCCAGCAGTAGGTGAGGAGGCGTGTGCTGCAGGAAATACTGTGCTGATAGACCTCAAACTGCCACAGGGAGTTACTGTGAGGACCTGGGGGAACTGGGATAAACCCTGTGATGGACCTAATTCTCCCTGTCCCACACTTCCTCTGGTTTCTTTAGATTATGGTTTAATGCTGTTGAGGTGTGCCTTTGGATATATAATATGTTTTGCATAAGCGGGTGTGGTGTCATTGCCTCTGCCCAGCTTTGCTAATGCGAACTGACGATGTTTGAATAAGAAAATCCTTATTCCAGTCCTCTAAGAATCTCACTAGAAAAGAAACTGGAAATATTTTTCCTTTGAACAGAGGGTCAAAGAGGCTCATGTAAGCCCAGAAATGGAGATACTACAGTAGGATTTTTTTAAATTTCCAGAATGGACCACTCACCTGAATAGTGCATTCATAGGTAAACACAAGAAAATTTAATACAGCTGCTTTTAGGATTGGTAGAAGAGTGGTTAGTCCCATGTTGCCCACTTTGGAAGCACAAGTAGGTGGGTTTTTCTATTCCATTTTTTCATTATACCACTGAGTAACAGTGTCCAACTACTTGAGGTGAATAACCAGCTAGAAATTTTATTCTAATCCAACATACTTTGGAGAAAAATCCAGTCCACTACAAAATGAAAACAGTACAGATTATTTACTTGGGGAAATTATTGTGCTCATACCTTAAATATAAATTTAATACAGAAATTTAACTTTGTTAGAAGATTTTTGCTTAAAAGTAAAGAAGTATTTTACTTGAAAGTAGTGATTCAATATGGTTAGGAATAGAGGCGAGGGTAATCAAGAAAATGAAGGTGAGAAAGGAGTTACAAAAGTCTTTCTTTTTAGGTAGCTCTAAGAAAGTTCTTATATTCAACAAGAGGCTGCCAACAATGTTAGTACTCAGCAACTTTCCGTCTTCCAAGAATTGCAGTAGATCCACTGATAATAGAATTTATGCTTGAGCACGCAGCATTGACTTAAGGTTAGTGCTTATGAATATATTAACGTTCCTTTCAAATTGTAAGGAACACAAGGACTTTAAAAATAATGAAGTGTATTTAAGAGTCTACTGCTGGTTTTACATGTTAGGTTATTTTGTTGTTTGGGGATTTTCCTCTGCTGGATTTACACTGCAGCACAGTTAATCCGCAGGCTGCTCACAAAATGGCTGTTCCATGGAAAAACACACAAGTCAGGTGCCACTCAGCCCTCCTTGCAATTGTGGTCTTCCATTGCATGGCCAGAGTATGGAAACTAAACTGAGGACTAAACTGATAAACTGAAACAAGGTGTGCTGAACAAAGAAAATAATGAGCTAGCCTTTTTTTTTAAAAAAAAAAAAAAAAAGTTTTATTTAAAAAAGTAAGATTGAACCTGCTCTTCTTCCTTTGTTATGTGTGGTAATTGAATCATAAAGGTCTGCTTTGCAGGATATTCCAACACCAATGATTAGAGGCTCAAAGTTTAGCTTTCAACCTGAAACTGTTTTTGAGGTGGAGGCATAACATAAGTACCTCTCATCTTCCTAGGGGAACAGGTTTATTTTCTTCTTTATATCTTTTTTAGACAGCTAAGTTTGTAACATTATCAAACTTTAAACAACAGCAGCAAAAAAATCTTGGAGCAACTTTGAAAGCTCATCCTGTATATTTGATTGCTTCTAAGTTCACTGTTAAGACTTATTGGTCTTCCAGTTTGTAGGAATGATTCTGGGGAAGGTAGATTAAATATTTTTCTGTACATGTCTCACCAAGACAGGAAAACAGAACACGATTTGTTCACCTACACATTCATGTGGTGTAGAGAGAGCTGACAACTCATGATGGTGTTAAGTAAAGTCGCGAGGGTATAGCCCAATATTTTGTGCCTTAGCTGTTCCATAAGTGCTATGAAGAGAAAGATTCTTTCTTGTGCTTGGTTTTGCCACTTCAAATTATAAGATCTCTGTGGTATGGGTTGATGCTTATTATGGACATATATATCAAAGCATTCACTGGAGACCCGTCACAAGCAGGACTTCTAGGAGTTATTATGTACCAAATAATAAATAGTATTGATGAAGGGGTATGGACTGCTAAGAAGTGAAGGAAAATACTACCTCTTCTGCTGTGAAGTAAAAATTTAAAAAGCATATGTGGTCTTTGCTTTTCTCCCCATGGGTGTTGTGTATTCTCACAGCCTTCAATAACCATTTCAGAGCAGGACAGCTGACCTTCGAAAGTAAATACGATTAAAGCTGAACAAATCAGGTAATTACAATAAAAACATGACTTGACAAGCAGCCTCTGGACAGAATTACAGTTCTATACACAGCCTTCTCATTCAATTAGGATGATTTGAAATGGTAAAAATATTTAGTTTACTTTTACTTGATATTTGTGGGACACTCAATTTCTGAGCTGTATTTTAAAAGTTCTTTAGAAAGAAAGATTCTTTAGAAAAGAAAAAATAGTTCAACTTAGGTATTGATTTCTTTCATCCATCACTTGAAAGGCTATTAACAAGGTTTTACCAGAGGTACCTGGACCCTTTTTCCACTCACATCTCTTGTGATACAGGCTTTCCCTCCCTGCCATGGCGTACTTCCTGCTCTTTTGCTACAACCAGTTAGCAGCTCAATAATTGTCACGGCTGCAGAGCTGTGCAGAGAGGAGCATGTGCTGGTCTCCTTCCTCTACCTTCTCCTTATCTCATTTGGGAGAAGTGCAGCTTCCCAGCTCCCAGCTCTAAGAGAACACACAGAAAGATACTGTGGAAGGTGAGAACCAGAGAAGGGAAAACATCATGTCCACAGAATGAGGGGGGCTTGAGACATGCTATGAATGTTGCTGTGGTATTACCACATCATAGTATTGGCATCAGCACTTGGAATCGAGAAAGACACTTCACCGTCACCAGTCACTAGTGCATTGCCCAAACTGCACTGATGTTCACAAAGTGGGGATGAGTTGCAAGGTACAGTAGAAAAGGTGAGCAGAGAAATGAAATCCAGAATGTGCCACTGAAAACATGCAGGTCAACCCTGAAACATAAGGTCAGAGAGGGGAACCAACACACCCTGCAGGACATCAATAAATTTCTATAGCCAGAGTAGATCTTATAGCATCAACAAAAAAAGGGTCAAATTCCTATTGAAACAACTTCTGAAAGCTCTTTAATCCCATTAAAACAAATTTGAGCAGCACCCTATAAAGCACAGAATGCTCAGACATACAATCAAGAAAGCACCATAATCAAGTTTAAATAGATTAGACAGGTAATACGATCTGGTGAAATCTCTGGTGCTACTTCGACGCATATAAATTTTTCAGGAACGGGCATATAGTGGAACCAAGAGTCCCAAGCAGGCAGGAGACCTGGGATGGTTTGGATGTGTCTGGCAAAAGGAGCTGCTTGTGCAGATTTGCTTGGCGTGCAGGTCACAGAGCAGTGTCTGCAGGGCTGTGTTTTTTAGCCGTGTCACTGTAGCACCTTGGAGGCTAAGTGCCATTCTGTCCTGGGATACAAGTCATGGTACAAAGGTTCTTGAGCTAGGGGAGATCCAGGCTGGCACATCTGGGGGGCACAGCTCCACCAACACGGATTCCACAGCAGCATGGGGGTGCTGACATGGTACAGCACCATCCTTGTCAGAGACACACGCAAGAGCCTGGCACTCTCTCAGCCATGCAAGCACAGCTCTGCGGTGCTGTAGCTGGGCTGCCTCTGCTCTCAGCAGGAGCTCAGGTGCTGCTGGCCTGAGCATCTCTGCGCTGTGTAAAAACCTCCCGTCCCAAACTTAGAACCTCATTGTGCAAAGTATTTGACAAACACAGCACAGAAAGATACCTTGCCCCAAGGAGTTTACTGTCTAAATAAAATGGAACTGGTGTAGAGTGCACATTGCTCAGTGTATAAAGCAGTGCTTGTCACTTTTTCTGCCAGCAATGTGCCAGAAGTCAAGCTATTAAATTGCAGTTAGCAGATGGGCTAGGTACTCCCGTTGCTTTTGCAGAGTGCCACACAGCAACCACGGCTCTTCATCATACACCTGACTCTATGAAAAATCCATGTTATGGTCCTAAAGAGTGATAGAATGTCTCTAAGCTCGATGAGTTATATGCCCCTCATTAATATACCCTTTATTTTCAGGGAGCTCCCATCTTTTGAAAGGGTGAAGATTACTTGAGGTTTTAATAAATGAACTGCTGCAAAGGAACATGTTGCCTTCCTCCTCCTAAAAAGATGCTATTTATATCAATAATCCCATTGTGAGTGTTACTCCAAACCTCAGAACAGAACAGTGACAAGTTAACCAACCACTTTTGTAATAACATTTACTGCCCTTTATGAAGTTAACAAATCTATTTTTCAAATTTCAGTCATTTAGAATACAAAGGAAAAAGCCATTTTTTCATATGATAAAATGTAGCTGCTGCTGGAATCAAAGAGTCAACCACATTTTTTTCATTAATTTGATTATTCTGAAATGATTGATAAGATTAATTAAAACTGGTTTGATTCAGAGATCTTCAGAGGACCCATCTACACAACTCTTGCAATTTCCACTTGAATAAAAATGGAACAGCATCTATAGGGAGACAGATATACCCAGCATGCCTCTTTTCCACTCTAACTGTATGATAGTTATTATGCCTATTATTCTCCTTGTGAAGCCTCAGTCCATCAGGAATATTTTGAGACTCTTTTTAGTAGTATATAGAAGGAAAAAATACAAACCTGTGAGTGAAAGAAAGGAAGAAAGAAGGAAAAGAAGGAAAAGAAGGAAGGAAGGAAGGTAGGAAAGAGAGAGAAAGAGGAAACAGGAGAGAGAGAAAGAAGGAGATAAAAGAGGGGAAAGAGAAGGAAAGAAAAACCTCAAAGCTAAAGTGTAGTTTCAACCAATTATAAAAGCTGAGCTACACTGCATTGAACCTTTTGAGGAATAGATAATTTCACCTCCCAGAACAAAATGCCTTAAAGACTTCCTTTAAAGCTGTGAATAAGCAGTAGTTTTTCACTGCTTCCCTCCCCTTTCCCGGTCTGTGATCTAGAGTTAAGGGTACCTAATAAACCAACAGTATTTGCATAAATAAAATCAAGCTTGTATTACCAGATCAAGGCTAAAGTCTTCAATATTATTCACATAAAATACTATGCTTAGGGAGGGCTTAATCCACTCTCTGGATCCACAGATGTTCTTCTTGAGTGTGTCTGTGAAGACCACTAAGAAGGCATTTATTTTCCCATTTCATAATGTGCCCTGCTGTTGACTAGTCTTCAGTCTAGCTGTCCTGCTTCTACAAATAAAACATCCTCTGGAAGGTCATGGGTGACCCAGAGTTCCCACCACTCTCTTCCTAACAGTTTTTTGGTCTCAATGTGGTCCCAGAAATGATAGTTTTGTAACATCTCAGTAGAATATCACTATTTAAATTAGTTTCAGTAACCATCAAGAAAACATAACCAAACACATTGCTGTGTTTTATCACTGTTATGATAGGTAAGGACATAATCCAGTCAAATTTTAGATAGGTGTCTAATTAAAACCCCCAAACATTCAGCACACTGCTTTCAGTAAATAGGCTTCAGAGGTCTTTGATATTAAACATGCATGTAGGTGTTTTGCTAAATTTGGTCCCATAAAGAACAATATCCTTAATGGGTATCATAAGGGGAAAGTTACTGTTTAAAGAAGTAAAAAGAAATATGTAGGAAAGTTCAGGAGATTGAAGTAACACTGTTGATTAAATAAAACAGTTCTTACTGTATCTTATGCTGATGGTGCCAGTCATGAAATATCGCAAGGCAGTGAAAACCTGTTCCTCATTCCAAGTCAATGAGAGGTTTTGGCATTTGCTTTATTGGGCCCAGAATTTTTTTCCAGACTTTTTCTCAGCCATTCATGTGATTAGAGTAATGCACATGCATAACAGATGTACTGTATGCCACCACAACATTATGGTTTAGTCACAGTGCACATTAAATCTGTCTTTTCAGTACTGTGCAAGGATTTCCATATCTGCATGAATCTACCTTTAGTAAGCTCATGTACAATATAGGACAACATTTGCATGTGAAAAGTCATCAAAAATCGTGAGGAAAAGTGCCTACCTCAGTAATTTTTAAATAACTCAGGCCATTAATTGGTAACCTTTGTTTCTCCTACTTTCACAGCCATAAATTAGTTTTATGGATTAAGTATATTTGAACTTTAAAAAATGCTTTTGTAGCTTAGAAAGCAAAATACTGAATATTTGCAATCACACTTCAAAAACAGTGGAAGATAGGTGTGTCTGGCAAGTGATTAGAACTCTAATATCTTGACACAACTTGTTACTGGAAAAACCAACCTGGTTAATAATTGTAGCAGCAGCCCAAAGGTTGATGGAAGAAAATATTACAATTAGTAAAATCAGTTTTCACAGCAGAAAATTCAGCATGTTATTCGTTTATAAAGGAAAGCTTTAGTAAAACAACAGCCATCAGGCACTGTATGGTACCTACCAGTTAAAACAGAGAATATGAGAAACCTTTAGTGTTATGAAAACTGTGACTTCCTCAAGTGCTATAGATTTCACTACCAGTTTGATGTCCTTACTTATGGAGCCCCAACATAATATTTTAAGCTGGAATAATCGCAGGTAATTGTCCACTTTCGTGACTGGTGTGGTGTTAACAGATGCAAAATGCATCCACAGCAGTTGGGTCTTAGAACCGAGTCTGGCCTGTGGGGGAGTGTTCTGCTGGTGGGGATGGACTTGTGTGCTGCATGGCTGAGTTTTTGCAGGAGCAAGCTGTGGTTTGAAACATATTTTGTCTTATGTTTGCAGAAGTGACCAGAAGGGAAGAGCTGGATTCTCAGGCAGTGGTTACTCAGCACTTAAAACAGTTTCATATGGTACAGTACAGTTCCGTGCCATAGGGCTCTGCTGGCCTTGCATCACCTCCAGATAGTGTTATCATTCACATAGTACTGGTATGAGGCAAAATAGTATCACAGCAGCAAGGGGTCAGATGTAGAGCTCATGAGAGTTGCTGCTGGTGCTTGCTACAGAATCCTCCGGAGGAAGCTCTCACTACTGCTGAAGAAAAGCATTCCTGAACTGCCTCCCCCCTTACCTGAATCATGCTATTGAAAACCAACCAGCCAGTGAACTCTGTGGTTGCCTTTGCTTGCCTTGTGCTCTACAGCCATTTCCAACTAGTCTTTTCAACCATGATAAGGCGAGGTGTTAAAAGAACAAACCATGAAACCATGAGCATTTTGCATAATTGCATGACTCCAGGAGATGGAGCCTTAACAATGCCATTTCTGGACGTAGCTGTACTAACTTCTGCTTCTCTCACAATGCTTGGTTTGAAACTGGCAATGTCTTTGTTGCTGGACTCTCTTCTACCAGGGCAGGCTGAAGATACATATTTTTTACAACACTGAACAGTTAGACATCTTCCCAAGCAGCACCATGTGCTCAGAACTGAAAATATTTCCCAGCCTGACTCCTTGCAGAGTAGTTTCACAGGTACATTTTTCTTTCCCCACCATGGATCTCCTGCCCTGAATTGGTGCTCAACAAATTTCAGAGGACATTTATATATCTGCTTGTGCTCTATATTGGAGAGAAATCAGATGGATAAACTTCTCAGTGGTGTCAATATTGTGAAGACCAGGGGCTTAAAAATTGTCTCTTGGCAAACCTTTCAAATCTACAGTGGTGGGTCCCACCAGAGTGGGCAAAGGTCTTCTGCTTCACTTAACCAGAGCATGTTTCGGTTCTCTTTCAACTTGGGCACTTTGGTTTCAGCTGCTAAAGCAAGGGAGCAGGATCAGCACTGCTCTCTCACTGTAACACAGTTGCTTGAGTTTTTCATCTTTCACCAGCTATGTAAAGGCTCTGGATCACAGTTCACCTCTTCACAGATGCTGTGAAACATGTAACACAACTGCTTCTCAAAGGGTTTTTATGCCATTGGCCCATGCTTTAGGAGAAAAGCTAAATGGAGCTAAAGGAAATAATGATATCAGTATATGCATTCACTTACCTAAGTTTTTTCCCCTGTTCTTGAGCATTCACCTGGGTCCTTTTAGGCTTTCAGGATCTTGCCTTTCCCCTTGCATATAGATTTGCCTTGATTTACCTTAAGCACCTGGCATCCCATCTTATTCCTGCAGCCACTAAGGTAGCAGAGCACTTCTTCCCAACAAATGAGATGACAGAAGAACTTAAGACCTTTTCCTTTGTAATCACCAGATTTCTTTGTCAGATAATCGGTTACTCAGTTACCAGCTCATGAGGGCAGGTGATTTTTCTGGTTGGCAGCCAGCTCCTCACCTCTGGCTAACTTTGGGTGAAGAGATAATAGAGGCTCAGCAACTTTCCATTGTTACCTCTGTCTTCATCATGTGAAATCCCAGCCCAAGGAGGAGATAAAACAGAGGGCTAGTCAACCTATTCCTAATGGATAGTTTGACAGAAAAAAAAAAATAGAATTCCACATTTCTCAAATCTATATGCAAAAATTCACCAAAAATTCACCGAATTCATCAAAGAGGAAAATATTGTTTGTGCAGTGAAGGATTTTTTCCAGCTGTTGTAGAGATCCTATTCATATACCACTAGGTTGACTAGTTTATTCAGATTAACGTTTTTACCTGTTTGGACATGTTTGTATCTTGATGCAGCAGAAGGCTGATAGAGCTTTTCATCTGTCAGACTGAATCAATCCATCAATCAAATATTGGTGCATGGCTAGCGAGTGAAATCTATCCTTAGTCTATCAGTCTTTCATTCTTCCCTATCTTCAAAGTCACCCACTCCTATAGACCAATTAATGCAGAGGCTGACAGTGGTACTCGTTTTGATTTCTTTGTGACAGAGTATCCAAAACTATTTCTTGGCTTGTTCTAGCACTTACTTTCCTTTGCTTAGTGGTTCAGCAACAAACATGCACACTATTGCTAATTAATATGTTTGAAATTCTATCCTGGCCCACAGCACTGAAAAAAATCTCAGAAGACTTTGACTGCAGTAGCTATTAATCAGCCCTAAGCCTTTGCATTTGTCCTAATTCAAAGCATTTGTTTCACAACATATTTTCTGCATACCACACCAGTGTTGATCAACATAGGTTTCAAAATCCTTGTTTATTTTATTTTACAGCATGTCAGTCTGGGAAGTCAGACAAAAAAGAAAAGAAAAAAAAAAAAAGAAAAAAGGCTGTTTATTCGTCTCATGCTGGGGAATTTCAGACTCCAGCAGGGTTCAATGGAGTGTGTGTCACCATCACAGAGTGTGCTAAGGAGGCACACTGAGTGGAAGCTGGTGATGAGAGAGAAGGAGCAGAAGAAGTCTGTGTTTGGCAGCAGAGAAGACACAAAGGAAAACAAACAACCGACTTTGCAGAGAAGCCTCTTTCATGCTGTACAATGGATGCGTGTTTTTGTTGGCCTGCATTGTCCATTCTCCTGCATAAAGGGAAGTAGCCTCTTGCCACAAAACTCAACCCTACCATGCACAGAAGGTGTCAGTTCCACAGAAGCTCTGCTGTGTGGCCTCTGAAGACCTCAGGAAAGATGCTAGGATGGTCTCCAAACAGATATGCTGCCTGGGATATGGGGAGAAGCAACATAATAAACTGTTCTCATCCAGTTCTGTAGTAATTCTTTTAGAAAAATGAATAAAACAACCATTGTGCAGGTACGGCCACCCTAGGACTCCTGACATGTTAAGGGTGGATCTGGGAAGCATCTCTCTAAAATTTTGCAACCTCAGTAGAGGGAAATTTGAGATGCTCTTTGCCTCAGATCTCTCACATACACACTGACTCTCTGGATAGAGGCTAAAACATTGCTGTGAGCAATGACTTATCCCTTCCTTTTCCACAATACTTCCCCATAAGAATAATTTTTGCCCCTGCAATTAATTGGATTTATTAAAATAGCAGGTATTTTTACAGTATACTGATATGTTCCACAGGGTCTGGTATCTCTAACATACATTGTACAATAATGCAGTCAAAATAATACAGTAATACCTGCCAAAAGTGAGTACATTTTTAAGGAAAAATACCTACCTATTTCCAGAAAAGTGTAACTTGGAGAGAAACACAACTACAGCTGAAGCTGCAGCTGAAGCTGGTCTGCCCATTTTTTGAAGGAGATTCATGGAGAAGATAGGGTGAAAAGGTCATAACGTCACTTAAATAAAAACTAGAAGCTGTTAAAAACACATATGCCAAATAGGTAACAGATTAAATAAATAAATAATAGCACACACCCCTCCCCCCAACCCGGACCAATGAAACAAAAATATCCCACCACTGAATTCCCCCCCCAAAAAGGAAAGGAAAAGGTTTAAATCCAACTCCAGTCTTTTCCACTATGTCCTTGCAGTTTCTGTGTTTGGCTTGCTATGACTCACTGTCCAGCAGCTAAACCTGCCTGATTTTTTGGGAAAGCCTTCCCATCACCTCTGAAGCAACAGCTCCTGTCTGTCACATGGGTCTCCTGGTCCTCTGAGCAAAATCAGCACCTCACTCCAGAAAGGAGCCATTTCCCCCACCCACCCAGAGCTTGTCTGACCTATTCTTACAATAATATATATGACTTAGTACAGATAAATCAAAAAGATACTCCCCTTCAGAGCAGTTCAATATTGCCAGCTTTCTAAGCAGTGGTTTCACCTCACCTTGTCTATGCAAAATTTTTATGACTTAAATGGCAGGAGATGTTACTTATTTGGCTGATTTCTCCTCTGCAGGAGCACTCAAGGACAGAGGACTTATTGGAGGCTGGGACAAAACCAGTCTTATCTATAGCACATCACTGCTTAGAGAAAATATTGTTTCTAGCTTCTGATTCTCTTTTTCCCCAAGGTAAGTTTAACTCTCATTTAGTTTAGGCATTTAGTTTGCCTTTGCTTTGTTCCCTCCCTAAAGTGCCTAAAAGCAAAACATAATGCTATGTCCCTGTTCCCTCTTGGTGTGGAAAGATTTCTGCATTTTTATCCAAAAAGAAAAACAGAAATAAAAAAGTGGGTGGTTCTTGTTTTGGTTTGGGTTTTTTATAGGATTTGTGATTTCTTTCTGTTGTACTGGAAGACTCAGACTAACACAGACGCTAACAGGGGTATCATTAACAAGGAAAACTGAACTTCCTCAGGCTCAAGATACACTTGCAATGCCACTGTTTTTAACCTTGCTGCCGTTTTTCTTCAATACAAAAATGTCCATCTGGAGTTTGAACACAGCTTACACTTTTACTTAAACAGCTGATTCACTGACGTTTTCATCTTAAACATTTTCAGGTTCCTTGGAGGAGAATGAAGAGTTTTATGTCTCTGTTTCCATTGTCATTATGTTATGATTCCAGTAAGCCATGCTTTGGAAAAGCTTATCATTTAGGCTTTAGATTCTCATTTCAGAACTAGACTCTCATTTCTGCAAGCACAGTTGAAAGGGGTGGGAGGAATGGGAAAAGAAAGTGAGGAGGAAAACAAAAATATATTTAAGCTTGTGTTTCCCAATGATAAAGATGTAAAATTTGGGACAGGAGTTAGATTTTAAGGAGATCATTTGGGACAAAGAAGGAGGAAGAATAAGGGTAAGTGAGATTTATATGTTTTGGTTTTTTTGTTCATCTTCAGAATAAGTGTAACTCAATGTATAGATGCAATGTATTTACCCACATTTAGAATTAATACATGACCATGGTAATAATCAATACTTAATTCTTGCACAGATTATTTTTCACCATAGCAGTAGATCAGACAACAAAATGCAAAGTTTGGTGAACAAGTCTTTTATCCTAGTTACAGAAAAAGGATTCTTTTTGGTGAGGCAGCAAATGTGGTCCTGACTTCCTAATCTTCCAGATTATTATGTGTACCTCTAGACCATTAAGAGCTACAAAAATCAATGAACTACATGTTGTAATACTACAGTAGGAGTGTCTTAGAGCTTGTCCTTGAAAGATGTTTGTATTGACAGCAAACAGCCCAAAAGACAAAGCCTGCGCCATGACAATTCCACAAAATCACTTAAAAAACCAAAAAGAGTAACAATCCTCAGGGCTTAAAACCTTCCAAATTAAGGAATTAAAATCCCTATAAAATGTCTAACCCCGGAGGCTTTTTACTGTAGAATTATCACAGGTAAATATATAGATTATTTAATTAATCCACTTGGTTTTAAGTTGTCTGCTCTTTTATTTTCCTTCTGAGCCTCACTTTGGTGGTTTGAGCCTCCTGGCACCTTCAGAAATTGCTGAGAGGTGTCTGGTAGAAAGGATCAGAAGTTCACAGGCGCAGGTGGATGTGGTGTAAGGGACCTCATCCCAATGTCTCAGTCCCATCTCTGCTCAACAGTTGCCCCCTGGATGCAGTCCTGAGTTCAAAGGCACACCCAAAGTGGCACCCCAATGGTACAGTCTTGCCAGCTTTGCTTTTTTTTTTTTTAATGAGATCAGGGTTTCACTAGGCTCTGGAGTCTGTGATTCAAACGCTCTCCTCACTGTTCAGTTAATGGGATCAGAGTAGCTCCATCTGTAATGTGCGGGTTGTCTCCTGGGTAATCTGCCTCAAGGAGATGAATTGAGAAGCTTACACCTTTAAATATGATGCAGTCAAGGAGAATTATAATTATTGCATGTATTAACACTGTGTACAAGGCCCAAATTACATGGTACAGAAAATAAGAAATAAAATGGAATATTGCAATAGCCAATAGTCAGGGAAAAAACCCCCTCATTTATTGAGCATTATCTATGCTGTTGGAAAACTTTGCTGTGTAGAAAAGAAACAGAAGATCCATTCTCCCTGAAACTACTGGAAGTCCTCTAGGGCCGTGAGGCAGATCATCATACTTAGCTTTTATGTGGGAGTTGGAAAGAACTCCATCGGCTTATCCTGTCATTTCTTCTTCCTCAGGATCAGTCTTTTTCCTCACTTTAAGATCAGAGAACAACTTTTGCCTCTTTTGCTGTCCAGCCTGGTTCATCCATCTAAGCACAGTTTAGTTAAAATGGTCGTTTTTTTAGAGGAATTGTTTCCAGAAGGCATCCAAGCATTCTCTGTATTGGTAGAGAAAGGAAGAGGCTGAGTGAATTTGGGGAAGTCATCTTTGAAGCTGACTATAGGATCTGAGTGCCCAGGTTATTTTTCTCTTACTGGGAAGCATGCATATAAATCCCTAAGCTTTCAAAAAACATAGCCCAAAGGCTTAACTTGTCAGTCTTAGCCTAAAGGAATGTAGGTGTCACCAGTTACAAATACAGTTGTTGGCATCTAGCTATCAAACTACTTGATTTGCATGTATAAAGATTATTTCAACCTATAAATATTGGATCTCCTGGTGTTGCCCAAATTGAATACTAAGCACAAAACCACACATACAAGATCAGGCTCTGATACCTCAAATAGTCTTCAGTAAACTGAGCGTTTACCTACTTAATGTTGAAATCAAAGGCACTGAAACTTGAAGAGAAATATATTTTAAAATATAGGTCTAAGTCCTATTTATTTGGCCCAATAAATGCTGTTAGCTGACAGCGCTGATTTTAACTGCTTCTTTCACCATTAAAATGTCTAAATTCAGCACTGCATAAGAGACTGAGTCCTCATCAAAGAGATTTTCTTCCCATTACAAGCAGTTTAAAAATCAATGTAATTTCCATGGTAACAAAACTCTTTCTATCCCTACACTTCCCCAACTAATTCATTCTTCTATATGAATTAAAATATAGCAACTTGAACTTGTATTTCTCTGCTTCAGAAATCTGCTCTGAAGAACAGAAACACCATGTTTTATTGCAGGTATGAGTAAGACACTTTCACTGCTTTTCTTAAGGGCTTCCTTCATTCTGCATAAAATAATATTTTTTAACCTGACTCTTACCTCGTACCACACGAATGCCCAAGTCACAATAATAAGTACCTGAAACTACCTAAACCCTTTCCAGTTATTCTAGTTTCAAATTTTTTACTGAGGATCACAAACAAGCACGTTAGGCACCTGCTTCAGAAAAGACTCGTGTTTGCAATGAACCTGAGCATGCTGTGCAGTTTCACTGACATCCAGGGGACAAGAGTTCAATACTTCAAGTGTGGGTGAAAGTTTCAGCTGTAATGCATCTTTTTTTGAAAGTTATAGACTCCATGTTTGCGAGAAGAGAAAACAGGGTCTCAAAACTGCACTTCCAGACACAGACCTGTACGAAGTTTTACAAGCCTGCAGGAGGTGGCATGCTGAGTTAAAGAACTTGATATGGAAGTAATTAGGTAGCAGACAAGATGCAAAATAGAGAAAATAGTGGAATAAGAGCTTTTAAGAAAGTTAAATGATTGCTCAAATCTCTCCTCCCCTTACCATTCCTGACCTCCCTTAAGTTAAGGCAGGCACGATGAAAGATCTACACACTTTCTTCTTCTAATCATTTCCTCAGTAATCAAGGAGTGGAAGTTGTTAAGTGTAGTATGATCGATTGGAAGAGATTTGCTCCAGCATTTGGCTCTCATGCCAAGAACATAAAACTGTCTAATAGGAAGTCCTCCACACATGAGCAGGGAGTAGAGCTGAAGTAGCAATCAGCAGCTGATCGAGGCTATCTGAGCACACAGACCAGCTGAACAAGCAGGAATTTCAGCAAGTGGTTGCTGAGCTGTTTTAGGCTAGTCCATGCATCTGATCCCATCGGCCCCGATAGCTCTACTCTTGGACCAAAATCCTGCAACTAGTTGCAAGGCTATACAAGGACCACAATGCAAGTAGGTTTGGAGGTAGGATAAGCAAAAGAGTCTCCCAAGAAAAAAAAGGTGACATTTTGGTGAGACTTAGACACTGGGAAATGGAATGGATTACTTGGTGGGATAGAAAGCTATGGAAATGTGATCTCTCTCGTTCGTTCTGCCATCTTCTTCTACCTCCCACCATGAGTAAGTAACATGTGGGTGGATAAGTGGATCCTCTGGCTTGGTTTAATGCCAGCAATGAGAACATTTGTGAAGCAAAGCCAAGCGTGCTGGCAAACATCCATCGATCATTCTTTCCTTCATTAAAGTCCTCTCACCTTGTGAGAAGAAATTGATTATGCTGCCATAGACACGCTTCCTCCAGCACTTCAAAGCCTGCAGAGGTGGAAGCTGGATTTGGGCCATAGTGCCTGGAGCCTTCAAGAGTTAATTAAACATAATAGTAACCTATATATTTACAGGTCCTTTTTTGATGACAGCAACAGAATAGAGGTTAACCCCACTTTTCAGGTTCTCCCTCAGGATTTGTTTGAACTTTGCTCTTCTTCCAGCTCTCCATCAGGCATGAACTGAGTTCTGCAAGTCAGAGGGAAATGAGTGCTGAATCTCCAGCGGCAGACATGGACCTCAGGGGTGGAAAGACTGAGTGATTTGCCAGAGGTTATATATGAAAACTGTAGCAAGGTGCAGTTGTATTATTTCATCCTCTTCTTTTCTCAAAAATTCCCTGCCACGCTCCCTCTTCTGTGATGAATCATGAGAATACCAATACATAACTAAGTATAAATGACATGTAGGCACTGGCTGAAATTCTGCAAAGCACCTTACTGCTGCTGAGGTGGCAAAGAATGAGGAACAGAAATCCTCCAGATTTACTAGTCCTAAATGCAAACAGCATTTATTTAAGCTGCCACATAAAGATCAACTAAGCAGCTTTAAAGACATCACTAAAACCTTCAAGCTGCATAACACTGATGAAAAATTGACTCAGAATCAACATGCTGCACTGTGCTTACTAGCCCTGACAAGGTGGATAAAAATAGCAAGGAGACAATGGTGACGTCAATCAAAGACTGGGTGAGCCAAAGAGTTTTGCAAATACTCCCACGTGGAATGAGTCAGAGATGGAGTAGAGAGTTTGAGAAACACAAGGCAAGCAAAATCTCTTTAAAAGAAGTTTCACTGTGTGCTCAGAAGCCTTAGACAATTTAAATTTAAAGCAACAGAGAAATGTTGAAAAGAGGGGGTAAAAAAGAGTCCTGAAGGTATTTCAGTCCATTAGCATGGTGAGAGGTTCTCTTACAATTTTTTTTCCCTGGAAGCTTTCCAAATAAAATGCTAGATGTGATAAATAAACCCAGATCTTTAGGCAGTGTAAATTTCCCAGCTGACATTTGGCAGCAAGAAACCTGATCCCTATGCCTTCATGTTAGGATGTGATTGGCACCCTCCAGGACAGATCTGGTGCAGAGTATTGATGTCCCCTGTGAGTAGACGGAGACAAGGACAAGTTCTGCAGCTGATGGACAGACCATGGTGTGACATTATATGGCAATTTAGGGTAGGAAGTAAAAGAGCATATTGCAGCCAATTGGAAATTATGAGAGAATTTTGGGAGGTAGATGGTCATGAAGTTATTTGAATGTTTTCCTAAACCAATGGAAAGTAATTTTTAAAAAAGAATAAAAAAAAATTAGAAACCTACAAGAGGCACATCTCTAAACATGCCAAGCAACAAAAATGCCCTTAGGTTTATGGAAGATGTAGTCTACAGTTTCATATACATGACAATTTCAAGTCCTTTTCTGTTTACTTTTGTGAAATATAAAACAATCAAGTTTTTTAAAATCTCTAGTTCTGAAAATCCACCAAAAATGTGTCTTTTGCAACATCTGAAAACCTACTCCATTATAAAAATACTCAGCTTCTTGACAATATAAATAAAGATCTCTTGGATTAAAGGTGTCATGAGTGATGTTTCCTTTTTAAGCTCATTACATCCATTAGTTTGATCATCTTGATCTAGAGGGCATAAAGACCCTGCATTTGCATGCACAGTAATCAAAGCAAGTATTTTCCTATCTTCATTAGGCCTGGGACCAAGTTTCTTAGCAACTTCATGCAAATGGCTTTTTTTTTTTTTCCCATCAGGAAAGGTGCACAAAAATGGTGCAACACAGGAGTTCCAAAGGTCAGCTCATGTCACAATGCACGTCTTTCCCAAGGTGAGGAAAGAAGTTTCTTTCACAAAGCTTTCATCCACTCTGATTTTTTCCCCAAGTCAGGCCTTTTCCCCACAGACACTTATTTTAGCAGCTGTTTTTACAGCATTTGAAGCCTGCATAATGCAAAATTTACGCAATTTTGTCCTGAAAAAGATCCTCACTAGTAACCAATCTCTTTTCCATTTCAGAATTGATTCTTCTTTGTAAAAGGTTCCCAGTCTTTTCTTTATCTGTGACCACTTGTGGACTTGGGTCTGAAGCTGGAAAACAGAACATCTCTAAGGGAACAGCTAAGAGAGAGCTTTTGTCCCTTTTTTTTTTCTGCTATATATTCTTCATCTTTTGCTTATATTTCTTTGATGTTTCAGTCTTTTGCAACAGTTGAGCAAGGAAGATTAAAGCCATTATTGCTTTATTAAAAATTCAGTGTTCTTTGCCACTCCTTTCCTGTTTTTTTACTGAAAAGCCAGCCAAAACTAAGATACTATCTGTGGGTAGGAAGCATCTGAACAGAAAATGCCATGGTTTCTAATGGTTATGAGGAAAACCAAATATTTTGGTATACACGCAGCCTAATTATTCGCTCTTTTAAAGACAGCAAGTACTCACTTGCAGTGGAAGACCCATCCTAATATTACATATGTAGTCATACGCCAATTCTTGAGAGTCCTTTAAATGGCAGAACAATGAGAACTTTAAATAAAGACTGAAAAAGTACTCGTATTTTTCCTTTTAACATCTGGAATGAGTGTAAAATGATGTTTAACTTGCTTTTTGCTAAGTTTTAGCTGTATGAAAGGATTTTATCCTTCCTCTATCAAAATCATGAAGTACTGGGAAATCATAACTGCTGTCACATTATGATTTTGGAAGAAGAGTTAAGCACCAAACCATAGTTTAAGGAAAGATACATAGGCCTTGTTAATTGATCGTGTCAGAACAACTTTGCTGCTTATTGTTGCAGGCTTTTGGCTTAACTGAGGACTTTGGTTAAAGGCGGAAGCTTCATTTTGGCCTGGGGATAACCTCCGAAAGACGCTGCAACTTCACAGCAGAATAATTGCTTATCTGCAGTGCTCATTTAAATACCACAAGATCGTGACCTATCACTGTACTGCTGTGGTAGAGATACTCATGGAATTGCACGTGCCCCACTTAATAACGTGACTTGTTAGTCAACAGACCCTTTGCTGGTGGGAGTTGACTGTGTAGGCCTTCATGGAAAAAGTCATACTTTTTATCTAACTATGGAAAATAGAGATATTATTTTATTCAGTAAGACTCGTACCATAATTTAAATGGTGACTGCTGAAGGATTTCTGGGTGAAACCAACAGTTACCATGAAGTTCAATGTTCAAACGGAAATGATTGCACGTGTTTTATAGCTATAACATGTGAGGATACAGAGTATATCTGACTGATTTCTTTCAACAAATCAAAAGTTTACTATTCACAAGAGTAAGTCTGTTGGAAACTGCCATCTGGATAAGGCCCTTCGGTATTGCAAAGTAAATGTCTAAATATAATCTGACTAATTAATGTATTTTGTAAGCAATTACTATCGTTTGTCCTTTGACAGGGCTTTCTGAAATATTACAGAGAAATGAAGAATACTTTTAATTTGTACTGTATTAAATTATACTTGTATTAATTATTAAATAAAGATTATTACTAAAACTTAATGAAAGAAACTATCATTATTATATCTGCCACAAATAAAAAATCTACCTATTGCATTGTAGAGATGATGCCATCCATTAACTAGTTTATAGACCCCCAAATCTAAGGCAGTGCCAGAAATTTCCAGGATTTCCCTGACTCTCACATATATGTGAGATTTCTGATGAAGTTGAAAGATATGTTCTGTGTATTAGTTCGAATGTGTCTGCCTTTACTTCACTCATGTAATATCTTCCTCTTTCCAATCTACTGCAGGAAAAGCATCAGAGTGTGCTGGGCAGGAGACGGACCTGTCGGGCTGTCTGCAAAGGAAGTCTGAGGGCATGGAGATCCGCTGTGCAGAGAGTGAAATCAAGCCACATGCTGAAACCTGCTGGCCTCTATTGCTAAGCTCTACAGTACTTTTCTTCTACAGGACAGGAGGGGTTTTTTTAGGTGGACCTACCTTCAAAGCTGTGTATCACTGCCCACAAAACTGGCATGGACACAGTATCAGCAAGTGCTGTCTGAGGGGCCCCCACCAGACTAGGGGAAAAATCCACTGATCTCATCTTTGCTAATCTTTCTGTCTGACTATTACTTCTCCTTCTGCTTTGCCCAGGCCCTGGGGAATTCACCCTTACTAAAAAAATTCAAAAATGTGCATGTAGGACACGCAGCTTTACAATTTTGATGTATTCATAAAGTCATGCAAATACTATACGAGTATGTGAGGCACTAGTCTGAGAGACAGTTTCAGTTAAAATAGCTGACATGCATATCTGGATAGACAGATGAACTATGCTGGGGTGAAAAGTATAATCGTGCCTTTAATATTCATGAACGGTATATGGCTATACAGGTCTTTAGGGACAGGACAATACAGAGCCAGATATGTTCAGAACAGTTGGATGTCACTGGACAAACACATGATGTGATCCCAGAAGCCATGCTTCTCAGGACATTATTTTCTTATAGGGACAATGTCCTTGATCTTGAATGACTGCAGATTTTAAGTGAATAGTGTGTCAGTACTTTCTACTGAAATCATTTGACATGACAGCTTTAAAATACACAAAACGTATTCTGCTGAAAAAGAAATACATAAAATACTGGAGCCCAGAAATAAATACCTGCTAAATAAATATCTGGTAGCACCTTATGTGAATTGAAAATACACAAACATATATATGCACATATATATGTAACAGTAGACACAAAGGCATTTAGATAAAAAAAATATATAAACATATGCATATTTACATAAGATTACTACACATTATTGACAAGAACAAACTATTTAGAAGGTATCAGGCTTACTTATTCAAAAAAAGACATTTTATCACTACATTTTACTTGCTCTTGTTTTAGTGCTTTGTCTGTCTCTCTTTCATATTGTGGTAAAAAACAACCTCACATTTCTTAGCTGCTGACTGGAAAATCTAGTAAGTAACTTGTTTGAAAACATGCACAATCTGATCTTGTAAGTCATCATAGTGGGAGCTGCAGGTGCTGAGCAAGTGAAGAGCTAGTGTAAAGAAGCCTAAGCAGAGGTATCTCTGCCTTCAGGTTTTGATATGGTAACTGACACCTAGCTATCAGATCTTGGACATCTGTTTGACAGTTTTGACTTGTAATTATTATGATGAATCCTTAAACAAACAGATCATAGTAGACAGTGGAAAGTATACTAGGATAAGGTAGAACCTGGCCTGTTACTAGGGCTGAGGTGTGTAGGAGGAATCAACAAATAATTTTTTCTTTTTTACAATAAACCAGCAGTTTTTTCTGGTCTTCTACCTACTGAAAGCACACAGTACTATGCATTTGGCACTGCCAGTTTAAACCCTGAATTATTTGGTAGAATTAAAACCTCAAAGCAAAAGATGTTATTATTGCTTTCACTATGATGTATTTACTGTGGCACATGCTTGCAAAACGAAGAGCCTAAAGTAATACTCCTAACACCCTATTCAGACACTCAGACGTAAGCAGACTGAAATCAAAGCCCCTACTGCTCTCCTTTAATTCAACAGGATTTGTGAGGGTAGGACATGTTAAGAATATAAGGTCGTTTTTACTTTGATTCCTTAATAAATGGACTTAGGATCCTCGCTGGAAAGCTGTAACGTATGTGCATAGCAAGGGGGTTAAGGTGGCACAGGGTTAAGGTGGGAAGGCATCAGAAGTCTCTTTGCTCTGTTTCAACCTTCTGAAATTTGATGCCATTCACCAGAGGTCTCCTAAGTGTAAAAGTTTGTCTCCTCTTGTTAAATTGCCACCTGCTCAGGGAAACGCTAATCCATTAAGGTCAAGCAGTTCTGAGAAGGTGCTGCAGTGCCTGGGGCAGCCTCTTGAGTTTCACTTCTAGCAGCTGCAGGAAGATGAAGTCGGGATGGTCCTTGTTACCGAAATTAGACAGATCAGGAAGTAAACAGAGCTTGCCTTTCATCTGATCTGGCTTTGAGATGGGAAAGGTTGGGGAGGGGGGCAGAGCAGAGGGTGAATTCCTCTTCTAATTACTTTATGGGTCAGTTCTCCAGACTTTGTGTCAATGTCAGACATGCATAATCTTTTTTATTTTTAAATGAGAGAAAAGGAAAAAAAATCTCATGAACTACTGAAGATTTTAGGGTTTACTATCACTTAGTTCTCAATACCATGACTTTCATGGGGATTATTATATTTTCCTTTGGGAATGAGCAGCCAACAGATCTGAGACAGCCATACTGCCTGCACAAACTTCTTGTCCCTTTACACTGTGAAACCTTTGCCTTTTGTGTTCATTGCTTAGCTTCTTTTCGCTGAAGTGGATTTCAGGATTATGAAAGGCACTGGACTGACAGTACGGGCTGAAAACCTCTTTTCTTCATACCTGAACTGCTGGGATAGCAGCCCTATGAGACCATCCCCTCCCCACAGATCTGAAGAGACAGACACCAACAACAGAAGAGTCAGATGCCACCTCCACAGCAAAGGCTTCCCACATCGTCTCCTCTCTCTGCAGCCTATGCCAAAGACCACCCTGCACAAACCACAGCCCCTCTGGGGGGCATTATCACTTTGCAGAACTCTCTGATTTGCAGATGGTGACTTTGGAAAAGACAGCAAAAAGCCTGAACGATGGAAGATCACTGAGGAGCAGTGCCTAGGTGTGCTCAGCATGAGCTTTAACTCGTAGCAGTAGTTCAGATGTGCTCCGGCAAATGAATGAACCAGACTCAATCTTGTTTTGTCTCACTGAGAGCCAGTATTGTCTGGGATCAGCTGGGGCAAAAGCAGACTTTTCAACACCTTTTTTGGGTAATGTAGACTGTGATTATATGAATTCCATAGGCAGAGGCAGCCTTATTGCTTCAGTCCCCACTTCTCACACACCCACTTGGAGTCCTATTTTCACAGGATTTTTAAGAGCTGCTTTAGAGAGCTGTGATAATCCAGGGGATTAGTGAGAGCCAGAGGGGAGCCAGACACATGATGCCCCACAACTGAAACATGCAGATGCTTTTCTTTGATGTGATAAGGCGCAATGAAGCCTTTTAAAACTGAGGTGAGTGTTTTGTAGAGCACTGCAGCATCCTAACTCTAATAGGGCCTTCAGAAGCTGAGATACTGTAAAGACAGCTGGTCAACTACTCTGTTCAATTAATTTTTTGCCCCCTTGATTGTGCTCAGCCAAAGCTCTCTCCTTCACCTTGCCCCACCCCTCTGCTCTACCAGTTTATGGGGCAGTGGTGGTGAGCAAGCAAACTGTATTTTACCTCCGGTATCCCCAATGAGATGGAATGATATCCTCCTCCGGAATCAGTTATGTCTACATTATAGGTAGCCAGAAGGAGCCTTTTGACTGGATGAAAATAGGCATGTCCTACAATCCTCTTTCTTCCTCTGACTTGCAGCAGGCATTTGAGCCTCCCAGAGCCAACGGTTTAATGTGAAACTTTTCTCTCTTCTTCTAAACTAGGCAAGACACTCAAGTGCCTGCCTTTCCCTCTGTAAATTCTCAGTGTTTTTCCACCAGAGACAAATACATGTAGCTACATTTCTTTTTGCATAATTGTTTCTCAAATTGTATTCAGAAAATCTGCAATGTGCATGCAGATGCAAAGTACATATTTAATCATATATCTGTATGTCCCTATATATATACTTACAACTAACTGGGGGACCAGGACATTCACTTGGCAATTTTCTTCCGTGGTTGAAATCTGTATGCACACACTTGATGTCAGTTATGTCATTAGGCTCTAATGAGGATTATATTGTGCTGAGCATTTTATAGAGGTCAGAGGAAAAACAATCTCTATGCAAAGTAGTTCCAACTTACAGAGTGCAAAATAACTGGATAAGGTGATGGAATAAAACTTTTTTTCTTGTTAGAAGATGCATTTTTCTAAGACTATGTTGAAATTTCTTTTCTTACCCGATATTAAGAAAGCACAAATATTTCGCAGCACTTGAAGCCAGTAATTCATAAATTCATCAGCAACTCTCAGAGTTTGTTTGAATCTCCAAAGATGCACATCATCAGGATTGTTTAAAAATATGACTCACTGATTACAATAAGTCTGCAGACCATAGGTTGCAAAGTGTGCTCTAAGGTACCATCAAGATATGTCCACAAGCCCTGCAGACTGAATTTTTAACTAGAAAATACTAACTTAAGTGAAACAGTGATAAAATACCATCACAGCCCCAGATCCTAAAGCTAGGCATCTTTGCTTAGATCTTAGAATCCATACAGATTGAATTCTAAATGAAGTTACTGAAAACAACCTTTCAGCCTCATGACGGCGGGACCAGAATGCATTCAGAAGCCATCACATGCTACAAATCTCAGAATGATGGATAAGATATTGAGAGACACTACTGTCTTCTTCTTTGTCATACTTTTGCATTGTTTTATCTCTTTTTTTCCTCCAACATTTCATACTTCTATTTCTCACATCTCAGGTGAGAGTCCCAATAGGTAAGAGAGAGACTACTGTGGAATCATTGCTTGTGTGTGTAAATAATTACTGGGCGGTTTGGTTTCCTTCCGCATTGTTGTGAAAACAAGTCTTGAAATTTCAAAATTTGTCATTAAATAGAATTTTTTGGGAGTTTGGCCAGCCTAGCTTTTCTCCACCATCTGCTTGGCAAACCATCTTGTCTTTGGGATGCAGTTGGAAGAGATCTGTTAAGATTAGTATAAATGCTGCTGGAAAATAAACATTTTAATGGAATTTTTATGTTATTCCACCAGACAAGGACACTCTTGCTAATTAGACCTTATCCCTCCACTGCCAGTTTCAGTTAAGAAGAAGTGTAAGCAGTACACAGTTGGGAGTTTGTCATTGTGATTAAACACGTAGTTATTTCAATGCAATCTAGAGGAGATACGTCATTCAGTATATCTCTAGGTATAGTTCTTTCCTTGGCACAAGTGTTTGCCTCTTGTTATCTTGGCACAGACCTAAAATGAGTATTTAGTCAAAAATGCCGACTGAATTCTAAAAGAGAATCCAGTCAGGACCAGGCGCAATACGAATATTTTTCAAATAATGACAATAAACCACCAAACTAACCAGAAGTATTGTTGGAACAGATCTATTATTGTAAAGAAACTGCTCTTGACAAGAGCTGAAATCTGTAAAAACTATGTTTCATGATAGCCTACATCAGCAAATCTCTTCAAGATGCTCTTTTTAATCTGCAATATCTTGGTTTCAAACTCCCTGCAGAATAAGGGATTATCTCTTTCATTTTAATGTTCCAAAGGTACGGTACCACATATTCTTTCAAGAGTCACTTGACAAAGAGAACAGAAGATGTTAGCCCTTTTATGAAGTGGAAAGCTTTAAAAAGCTCTTATTATTATTCTGCAAAATGCAAACACAGCTCAGGAGGGGACCCTGTTAGGAGGTGATGTGCATCTCTTGGAATGATTTAAAACTGATGAAGAAGAAAACTTGAGTGACTTCTTACCCACTGTGGACCTTGAAGGCTTAGGCAGAAAAGGAAGTTAAATATTGAAATTATTTTGCTATTGAAAGACGCAAAAGCTGATCTGATATTTAGGCCTTCCGTCCCTGCTTCTGGGCCTTTGTCACTTTGTCGTCTGTGACCTTGACTCAGGGAATCACTGATCTCCATTTTATCAACAGCCAGTGGCTGCACAGTCTCTCGCTGATACTGACAGCACATGGAGCTGCTTAAAAAATTGCACTGTCTCACTTCTCAAGGAGTTAGTTCTTTTAAAAGATTGCTTTATCTACTGGCAACATTAAGATTTTCTTTACAACAAATTCCACATAGCTCTAGGACAGCAAGCTGGATTCAGTGACAGAATCATGGGGAAGCAGATAAATAAGTGGGTTTGGGCAACTGACTCTGGGAGTTCAGCATGTGTTAAGATATCCTAAAGAACAGACGACTTTCCTGAACTGAAGAAACCATAAATGGGAATCAAAGGCAAATAACAACAAAGAATGCATTTAGAAGACATGTTTTCCTTATAGAAGACCAACTTACCAACAACTAAAGCCACAATTTTAGATAAAATTTATTGTATACCAAAAATAACATAATATCTTTTACAGAGAAGCCCATAAGAAATGCTACAAAAATATATGGAAGATCAACAAGTTCTTTGATCATTAGATCTGGCTCAGTAATCTGCAGAGATACAAGGAGATAACTCAGATTCTTACCAAGAATTACTGACACTACTATTTGTTATATAACACAATTTGATGGAAATGAACCAAAAATTCTATCATATTATTCTCCTCTAGAAGAACAGAGTTTGCCTGTGCAGTCTGTGAAGCAAACACTAGCTTCACCATTGACTTGGTAGGAGCAGAATAAAACTAGTGAGGACAGAGAAGAAACAAAATGTGAGCTTGACCAGTCAAACACCAGAGAAACGACCCACGTAAATGATCACATAAAGAGCTCTGAAGGAGTCCCAGACTTCAGTTTCCTTTCCTGGATGCAGTTACTTTCATGATGTAACTGCACAGTTTTTCCTAAACTAAAAGCACACTTATAAAGAAGACGCTGTAAAGGCCAGCCAGCCATGGACACACCGTCTCCTTTGGGCCTGCCACACCCAGCCTGGATCTCTGGCCATCAGCCGCAGACAATGAGTGTCTGGGCCCATTGAATTCAACGTTGAGGATGCCGCTGACTACCCCAGGGCCCATATTTCACGCAGTCAAAATTGTCTGCACAAAACGGAATAGCTTTTTAAGCTGCCCCTTTTAATCTTCCACTTCCTGTCTTCTAGAGCAGTGCATTTTGAGGTAAACTGGGACTGATGGGAGCCAGTGGAATATTTTCCAGTACATCCTTTTTGGTGGAGTTGCCGTCTTCTGGCATCTGTGCCCAGAGATGCAGAGGAAACCCTGTTTCCACCAGGAACTTCATGGCACTGTGGTTAACAGCCAGAATAAAGGAGTCCGTAATTGGTAGGCTGACAGTGATTGCAAAGGGATGAGATATTACTGCTTCTCCTTATTTGAGATTGAATCCTTATTTTAGCAAGGTGATAAAGACCCTTGCGATTTGGAAGATAATTTTCAGTTATTCTGGGCTTTGGTGAAATGCTAAATAAAAGCGCAGAGCACGTTGGAGTTCTGAGCTTGATGAGTGCCTTCTAGGGACTAGAGCAAACAAAATTAGTAAGTAATAATGATAGCAATCAGTGGTTCCTATTAAAAGATTGAATATTCAGAAAAGCAACAAAGAAAGGCATTCTGAAGTTTATGTCCACAGTGTAAGGTGAGAAGAAATAAGACACGGAAAATACTACACAGCGAAAGTTTAACTTTTCAGATGGACCAGGACATTGCCTCCAGCTTCACTGACAAGCTCAAAGTCTCTTGAATTATATATCTAGAAATTTGGTGGCCAGCCATGATTGGGTAATTAAGAATAAAAGCAGTCTCTTCTTGGCAGCAAGAATACAATAATGCCTCTGTTACTACACTCATTTTTCCTCCTTATGCGAGGCTTCTTGCTCATATCTGATTCATGCTGAAAGAGTAAGGATGTGCACTGAGATCAGAAAGCAGCATGCAGGAGCAAGGATGTTTCTTTTGCAGAGGAATGGCACTGCATTTAATAAATGTCCTCAGCCTTAGTTCATTCAAAAGCATTTCATAATGAAGCCCATTGTTTAATCTTCTCTCCTCCCATAGTTAATAATATTCTAATTATAATAATTATTATTTCTTAGCATTTACATAACATTCTCTATCTTCAAAGCATTCTCTAGCTATGAATCACACTGCTCACAAGTTAGGTTATAGAACCAGCCAGGATTTCCCTGCTAATTTTTTGAAAGGAAAACAGTTTTTAAAAGTCCTGATTTTATGATGTGGAGAGGTATAGTTCCTATTAGCTCATATTTGAACCTGAATATCTGGAGCTTTTTGTCTGACAAAGTAGCCTAGTTCCCTTGGGAAAAGATAAGAACCACAACTTGTCCATCAGTGGCATTCAAACATCTCAGAGGAATACTGAACAGAGCCCAAAAGGTATTGGTAGATTTGGTCCAACAAATTAAAATAGAGCATTTAGTTGACTATTTTTCAAAAACGCTTTGGCAATTATTAAAAAAAAAAATAAAATAAAAGCCAGAAAAAAATAAAAAAAGAATAGCACTGAAAAGCATTTTCAATATTGTAATTTAGAACACATAAATTTTGAAGTAATGGATTTTCCTTCAAGGTGAATGTCCAAGTTTTCATCAGGTCTATTAAGTCCAAAACTGTGACAGATCATTGTGCCATTTCCCTCACCTCTAACCGGTTGCTGTGTGAACCAGGGTCTCAGAAAGCAAATGGGGAATTCACTGTCTCCAGCTGAAGAAAGAACTCAAAGAAAAGAGGCAATTGTGTTCTCAAATAAGGAAAGGCCAGTGCTGGGACTTGGATGCCCAAAATTCAGATGCATGTAAGTACCTTGCCAGCACAGGAGCACAAGACCATTCACTCATCTTTGGTCACCAGTGGTCACAGATGGAGAAGGACATTTACTGGTGATCTCTGCACAAGATGCATGACTGACACAGACAGGTCGAAATCTCCCCAAATATGTGTGTTTCACTTCACTGAGTGCTGAAGAAGTTCTTTTTCTTAGGTCAGAGCTCTGAGATGGCTCTAGGTAGACAAGATTAATCCCTTGTGAATGAGGAAAAGTGGCTCATATGGCTTTACTGTTAAAGAAACTTGTGTATTGACCAAAAAACCAAAGTCTCCTTTCTTTTAAATTTGCGCTACCTCTGACCTCCCCACAGAAAGCCATGACTTTTCACCTTCTGATGGCCTCTCTGAGAGGCACACAAGCTTGGGTTTGGTCCATAGATGATATTAAACCATTATGTTCAACAATAAACCCGATAATCTGCCAAGAAAATAAACACTGCTGCATTTAACTTCATAAGAGATGGTTACTCCTGGACTATGTATATTAATGAGTTTTGAATGAGTGACGTTTGATAAAATATTCACCATCTCTTCAACTTTCTTTCATTTCTTTTCTTGCTGGAGCCCTTTCATATTTGAAAATTAATTATGCACACCATATTTAACCAGGGTGAAAATGAGACTTACATGGAACCTTTCCAGCTCTTTCATTACATATTTAATTGTTAAAATAATCAAGCTATCCATCAACATTCTGCCACCCAGTCGTCTGTCACCTTGGAATCAGTCAAAAAGATCATAGAAAGAGAAGCGTAGAAACAGAAATTTCACATTTCTTGAGCTGAGCAGTTTTGCTATTGAGAGGAACAGTCTTGGCATGCCGGAACTGTATCGTGTTTGCAAAAGTAACAAACAGCATCTTCATGGCATCTTCTATGCTTTGGGTTTCCTCCCATTAAGCTGAAAAAACTATCACCATGTTATAGGAAAGTTCTTTAGCACAGAAGAAATTCAAGTTCCTGTGTCTCCTCATTGATTTTAGAGCCTGGCTAAAAACACTTTACAAGGTGCACAGTGATCCGGCCGGCATTTAATAATAGCTACATGCTATGTGATGCTTTTCATCAAAAACTTGTCCATGGACCTCACTAAAATGCTGGGTAACACAGACCTTGTTTAATGGATGGTGAAACAGGAACTCTAGAACAGCATCAGGCTACAGCAGTAATCCATCAAACATAACAAGGCATTTTGTGAAGCCAAGTCTTTTGTCCCAGAAAACCACAAGGCAAATATAGGAAGAAGGATGAAACTTCCACCTCCTGAGTTTGACCACAGTGCTCCTTTCACTGAGTTTTTCACATACCAAGAGCTGCATGAAGTCTGCTGGGATGTTTCATTTAAATATGGGGCTCAGTGCTGCGGGATCAGAAGCCCTTATGATGCCATGAATGCACAAAATTTGAAAGATGTAAAGTACAAAGAATTCATAGATATTCAATGGGCCCTTGGATTTTTAGAAAGTAGAGGAGTAAAGCTGTGAAGAGGAACAATGTTGTTTTACTTACGTGGGTGTCATTCCCTGATTATCTCACTTGCTAAAAGTTAACAATGTCGCCAGGAAAACAATACTGCACACAGTATTTTTAAAATATAGCTATATTTCAGTAGTCATAAAAACATAACCAGGTTACAATTCACAAAGGAGCATAGATGAGGTGCAAGTTTTAACTTTTCATATCTTACTGAACTTTTATTTCACTGTGTTCTGAGCTAGAGACAAAAGGATCAAAAGGAATATCTAATTCTTACAGTCAATCCCACAGAGGTGAGATTTTCAAAGGCATTTTGGTGGGAACAGAGTAGCCCAGTTAGTTTATTTAAGCCCAGTCCCACTATGTATTTCTCTATAAATAAAGAATGATTTCAATTTAATACCCAATTTTACATAACCAAGAGTGGGCTTATAATTAGACCTGTCTAACACAGCTCAGCAAAACTGTAGCTTTAAATGACTATTATCTAATGCTTTAGCAGTCCCTAGCAGTAATTGTGCATTGCCATGTGGTCTAAAGGGAAAATAATCTTTCTCTTATTTCATACACAAAGGTAGAACAAATACTATTAAAATCTAACTGGAGAGCTTTCTAGAGAGTATTAAATAAATCTCAACTCAGGCAGGCTGTGATGTATTGTGAAGGTCACAGCTGATATGAACAGTGAAGTAGCTACTTGCAGGGAAATAATGCATTTGGATAAAGAAGTTGTGCCTATCAAATAGGGATATGAGCTGGAAAAAGAAGAAAAAAAAAAACCAAAACCAAAAACAAAGCAAATCAAAAAACCCACAGAAGATGCAAGAATCACAAAACAAAAGTCACCAACACCAGCCATAGCTTGAAAAGTATCAAGGACAGAACCAGTGAAGCGAATGATCTATCTTATAAATTAGACTTCAACTAGTGTAAAAGCAGCCAAAGTGAGGGCCCAATTGTTTTTGTAGCCTGTCGGAAATAATTTCAAACCTGACAGGATACCATGGCTCGTAGTGTGATCTCACAGATTTCAGTGGTCATGCTGAGAGATAAGCAGAGAAGCACAGTAAAAACCCTGATAGCAAAAGCACTGCTGCCAGCTTTGCTATACTAAAAAATTATCATTCACTCCAAATAGAAGATCAGGCAAGCACTGAATGACTTACCTTTCCTTCTCTCCCTCCTCCTCTGCCTGTCTCCCTGCTATCACCCTCTTTCTTTCCCTTTCCACTCCTTGGAAGGACATGAAATGTTGTGTTTTATAGTATCAAAACCAGCTGTTATATCCAGTAACAACAAACATCAAAAGAATTACACTGTCATCAAACTATCCTATGATATCATTAGTGTCCTAAATTAAAGCAAGATGATTGCCCCAGTAGAGAGCAATCAACCTTACACAGATACTAATGCTGCAGGTAGGTTGTGGAGTTCCACTGGAGGAGAAGGTGCCATGCCCTTGCTCTGTAATTATGCCGGTAATTAACTGACAAAGCCATTTCTTCAGTTGCAGATGGCAACAGGCAGAGCCACACACTTTGTTTGCCTGTCTGAGATGGGGTGCCTGTGCCAGCTCCTCAGATTCCTGGCTGCTTGGCCCAGGAGGGCTCTGCAGCCTGCCACACTCAGGTGGGAGAAGGGCAGGTCTTGTCAGCCCTGCAAGATCATACAAGTACTGCCTGGACCAACATGGAGCCCCAAGCATCAAGGGAAGCTCACGGGAAGTTGTTTCCATCTCTTTTGCTGTTAAAACCCTGGAGCTTCCTCAATCAGGGCAACAAAAGGGACCAGCAGATGAAGGGAGGCTGACAGAGGCACCTGGTTTGGAGGGCAGGGCCCTTGGGTGGGGGGTGCTACTGACTGCTTAATGCACAAACCTCTACCCATAAACTTCCACTTCTGGCTATTGCTCTCTTTTTGGAAGCTGCAGTGTTGGCCTGTAGAATGGGAATGCCTCTGTTTTCTGGGTCAGGAAAGATTTATTCCCTCTGACTTATAACCTCATACACTTGGAGTAGTATCATTACTATTTGCATTTGCGTGATACTACAAGGCCCTGTCCAAAACATATTCCCTGAAGATTAATATTTTCCTGGCAGAAACACTTACTAATCCCACTAAAGATACAGTTTGAATCCATTTAATTTATGTGGACAATCTTCAAGCTGGTGGGGAGGAAAGAGAGTCCTCTGAGAAAAACACTAAGCAGGGATTGCAGGGAACTGAATTCAGTTCTTAGTGTTGATGCAGTTTCAACTGTCAACAAACTACTTCATCAGCCTGTACCCACTGTCCCAAGTGGAAAACAGAGATATTTTCTTTGACCAACATATGCAATCCTAAAGTAGCTCTTCAGGACAATAGTCATTTAACAAATGTTTTCATTTCTAGAGTCTATCACAATTTGAGTCCAAGAGTAATTTGGCCGTCTAGCTATGGTGCTGTAAACAACAACTGTGCTGGTGGGGCTCATGTGCAACTAGAAGATGGGATACTATTCCATTTAGCTTTTTCTCAGTAAAGATGCTCAGCTGAAGCTTTCTTGCTTCACCCCAGGTCCCCAGCATTATCTCCTCAGTTCAGTACCCACCAATTCAGTGATCTGATCCAGGTTAAATGTCCATGACTTTTTTTTCACCACCTACCAGATCCTACAAACACTTGTACTAACACAGCTAAAGGGTTGGAAGATGAAGAGTAGGAAGAAGAGAATTATTTTACTTCCAAAATTTTACCTTGCTGCTGAGAAAGGTGCTTGGCAATGTACTCCTGTACACGGGCCAAGGCAATACCATCTTCGTTTTATAGTCAGGGAATGAAATCACAGAAGTATTAATTGCTTTGTCCCTGGTCACACAGGAATCTATTGAAGGGCCAGAAATATAGATCTCATATATCTCAGATCAGTGTCTTAATCGTGAAATAATCACCAGAAATTTGAATAGCTAGCTTGTCTGTGGAAATGGAAGGGGGTTTTATTGCTATGGTCTATAAAGAGAGAATTGGCAGCAATGCATTTCTAGTTCCTAGAAATCTTCAAGTTAACTTATATTCTGATCCGGGGAAAAATGGCACTGTGGGGTTCCCTGTTTATTCCCTCTCAAAAAAGGTAATAAATTGTGCAAACTTCATATGAAAAGGTATTTTCATATGAAGTTTGCACAATTTGCAGTCTAAAGGAAGATGCTTGCCCAACACAAACTCTGTTGAGGACTGAAAAATCATACTCTAATTTTCACTCTTCTGTCATCAGTAGCCAGGAAGAGTTTTCAAACATATTCCAGAACTCAAAGGTCCAGAAAAAGAGCCACCTGTTTAATTTCTCTTACTCCTGCTGGTGGCAGAATGCTGTCCGAAATTTGGAGGCCTAATTTCTTTCAAACTTACTCTGAAATAAAAAAAAAAATCTTCCAGTCCAATTCAAGCTATCTAATTTCTAAGACAGAGTTACCTTCTAGAATACATAAATATTAGTACTGATAATAGAATAATAATATTCCTTCACACTTGATTTCAAGCAATTATTTAATTTTATTAATCCAAACAGAGCAAGTAGGATTTCACTTGCCCATTTCACTTTCTCTTTTTGTGATGAATCCTTCTGATTGCAAACTTACAGTGTGCTGTCCTGCAGGTGCCAGACAGGCCACAGAACTGCTCTGCTCAAACACAGGTGTGAGGCAAAGGGTGAGATTTTTGGACACTTTTCTCCACAAACACAGTTGCAGGAGGCAGCTCTCTGGCATCCACCAGCACTCACTATACTCAGGCCGTGGTTCCATTCCTGCTGGAGCAAAGGGCCTTTTCACCTAAGGGCAGAAGCAAAGGGGTGTGATGCTGCCAGGAACAGGGCTTCTGCCAATGAAATGCTAGGTCAAGCCCAGATTTAGCTGATCCAGCACTGGCAGGCCTCAGTCCCATCAGGAAAGAAAATGATCGTGTGGGCAAAAACCCTTTCTCTTTCTCAGATTTTAAAATAAATGCCCAGTATTTGTCCCTCAGACTCACACTGGCCCAAAATTTCATCCAGCTACAAAGTCCAGCCACTTACTACAGTCTTTGTTTTCTCCTTCAAATACTTCATAGATTTATTTGTTGTTCACTGTTACTCTGTTCCATGTAATGTAGAAAAAAAATGAATGCGTGTCTCAAAATATTGACTGGTGTTTTTTGGGAGTATCAAAAGGCAAACTTTCTTTTGAGCATCTAGGTCCAAGACAAGGCTGAGATTTTAGTTTATGGACCACTCTGTGGCCTTGCATTTGCACAAAACAGCAGCACAGTGAGACAAATCCTTCCTTATCTCTGGGAACTATGTACTGCTCACATCCCACAGAGGCCCCACACGGAAAGGCTCTATATATGGCTGGAACTCACCACAGGTATGTGTTTCTAATATAGTGCTATTGCCTCCCTATTACTACATGACTTTCCCTTTCCTTCCCTCCACTTTGAAAGAGCTCTCAATTGCTTTTGTGAAATAAATACTAAGAGAGCATGATGACAACAAAGGCTGGGAAGGCATAATAAAATTTAAATACTGTAATAATACAGTAGGAGTATTGCAGTAGTGCAGTATCTTTCAACAGATATTGTAGAAGAAAGCATTAATTAAGCTTCAATCATTTAACCTTTGAGGTAAATAATATTACTGTACACACTTCACTAATGAGTAAACAGAGGCCTTGGCATGTTACAAGCCTTGTCTGAAGTTACTCAGCAGGTTAGAAGAAAGGGAAGAGATGCAATGAAATTAAGAGCAGCAGAAAGTATTTCTAGCACGACATCATGCAAATTCTCTTCCCTACTTCCAGTAGCACCATTGTGTTTCCCAAACTATGGTGGTTTTATACATATAACCCATATAACCATCTTCCTGTCATGATGTAGGAGTTGCACTCTTTCCTGTGGGTATTATTCCAGGTTTCCCCTTTTCTTCATTTGCATACTGACTCCCTTCTTCCCTCTCTGCTTTTTCTTTCTCACTTCCTTGCTTCCAAGCTGGCAGCCAAGGCTGCAAAGGTCAGAGGAGTCATTTTTCAAGCAAGGATACCTTTGCAAAGGTGAAGGTTTCCAAAGGGTTCATTTAAAGCCTGAAAATATGGCAACAAATTGTCAACTGCCTTTTATAAAGTTCCTAACTTCAGCATCATCTGTGGAGAGGAAGCCTCTGTATGCATTTTACTTGTTCAATCTGCACTTGATCTTGGGATCAAGTCACATTCAAGGAAGTCACCCTGCAGAAGGAGAACAAAAAAAGTGTGGATTTCCCAAAAGACCACCTTCATGTAAAATTTCCTCAATGTCTTCCTGGAGGAAACAGAAGAATAGGAAAGTTAGGATGGACAGCTAGGTCTACAGGGGAAAGAAAATCAACCAACTTATCTTTACAGACTGGACTTTTGGGGATCAAACGTAAGCCTCTTTCTGAGGCCTGGAGTGGTTCCAGACAGCTGTGGAGTAAGGGGTGGGAGAGACAAACTTTCCTCCCAGTGCATACTTATTTGTATTTGTGAGCAAAACGCTGCACTACTACATGAGCAGCACAGATAATGTGCCTTGGAGATGCAAAATCAGTTAGCCTGGCACAACTTACAGACCTCTACAAAACAGAAATGCCAGCAGGAATACTAAAGAAGGTAGGTAATGAATGAAAACTGTCAAGGATCTGCCCCACAGTTATTTTTAACCTTCTTTTTTTCCCCAATCTCTGCCCTAGCCAGTGATGTTTCCTTTCCTCCTCGTTTTGATTCAATAGCTGTGACAGAAGTCCACAGCTCCCCCTCTCTCCCATTTATTCCAAGATATAATGTAATAATTATACTTACATTTTTAAAGGTAGACATTTCTCCATAGGCCCTATCAACCTGTGGCCTCACAATTATAATTACTTGATCTACAGACTGTTAATTTTTTGTCTTTCATAGGAATAAAATAGCACAGGAATAGGACACAAGGAAATGCGGAGAAGTTGCAGCCAGATACCAGTTAATATTCTCTAATGACTACTGTATATGACAGGAAATACAAATATCAGGGGCATCAGAACATACCTGATTTTACTTATATTTTTTCCTAATTTCCTATTTGTCAACAAGTCAACAGACTCAGTGAAATGGATTAAATTTCTAGATGGCTTCCCGGGCTATAAGCAGCAAGAAAACCATCCAAGTAGGTTTCTGTTTATTACTTTTCCAATTAGATTTGCATGGCATTGATGCTTGCTCTCAGGAGTCTATTTGCAGTATTGGGAAAGGGTGTGAGTGAAATGAGGCCAAATCCACGACAAGTTTCTACTTAGCCTAGTTTTCCCTCAGTTACTTATGACATTTCTGTTTTTCCAGCCTGTAAACAAGATGAAAACCAGGAAAAGCAAGACTTGGTAATAACAGTGCTTACTCTGGCTGGAAAAAACTGGTCCAAAACAGCAAGCCTGGCTTTGATTACATGTGGTAATCAAGCTGTGTTCATAATTACTTGACTTAATGTCTCAGGAAATGTTAATCTGCACATGGAAATCTTGGTTCTAGAGACTTTATGATCCACTGACATTGGGTAAGAAGTTAAAGTACTTCATGCTTCCTTTTTTTCCATTGTAGTTTCATGTTGGGGGAGGGCTAACAGAGATAATGGAAAAGCTTGTTACTAAATGAGCATTTTTATCTTCTAGGCCAGGATGGTAACAGTGCTAAACAAAACACCACAAAGAAAACCTGTTAGAGAGTCAACGAAGCTAGGTATAACTTATTTGGTAGGGTTTGGTTTTTTTCCGCTGTACTTAAAGTACGCTAGCCTGACAGCATATATTTTAGTATACTTTAGAGTTTAGTGAACTAGAAAAACACTTTGCTGAGGATATCACAATGTAGTAGAAATACTCTGATATCAGGGTGGATCCCAATGGTGACTGTTTAGGGTAAACTGTAACTTTTCGAATACTGTTTCCTCAACATCTCCTAAAGAAAGACATACATTAGATGTCAGGACTGTTAACTATGCCACAGTGAATAACACAATTGCACGTTGCATTCAAAAATAAAATAAAACTGCTTTGGGACTATACAGCTCACTGGGATTGGAAGGTGTGGGGAAACTAAAGGAGCTCATGGGATGTGTGTTGTCTTGTTTCCATGACAGGTAAGTATTGTGGTTCTGCAGAAACTCTCCCAGTCCCCATCAAGAGTTTGACTGCATGTGGCTAAGTTACTTTCACTTGATGGCAAATACCAGTTTCTTTTTGTCCTCTATGAGTGTCTTTCCTCCTTACAACTATTCAACTGCTTCCCACTGCTGCCAGTTAGACACACAAAGAGCTTGGGGAGGGAGTGGACAGAAGCTTGGGGAAAAATCATAGTCATTCTGCAACACAGGTGAAGAAGTGCTTAAGACTATATTTAGGTTTAACAGACCAGCAAAAGTATGAGTAAAATCTGGCAATCTGGAGAAAGAGCCAAAGAAATTGTTTGTGATTTTTTTGGCATGTACTTGAATACTTGTCTTCAAGCATTTCAGAAGCCTAGGTGCTATTTCATCTTGTCAGCAAAACTTAATATGTTTCTCTAGATCAGAATTATTTTCAACTCTTTGACATAGGTATGGATTTTCTACTGAGAACCCTGGATTTTATTCATTGTCAATTCATCCTAGGCCTCCATTTGCCTCTTCCACAGGATCGGCCTGATGGGTCTCAGCCATGATGTGCTTGACTGATTGCACACCCAATTCTTTCCCTTCTGGTATTTCCAGGTAAGAAGCTCTAACAAAAAGCACTGAAAACTGCTGTTGCTTCATGGGTAAGTGACCAAGCACTTCATGCTACTGCTCAGATCTTGCATAGTATTCTCCCTCCATTGATTAAGACTCCCATCCATGCTGCCTTTCTGGTATGTATGCTAAATGTCTCTGCAGCCAAGGTTTCCCAAGGTTAGGAAAACCTCAACAAATTTCATTAGCACTCTCTTGCTTTATATGACACGGTCAATCATGCAAGTATTAAGTAAAACATGTCATAAGACTGAGCCTGCAGGAACCTGTAACTGCAATACCTACTCTTTCAGCAGAAAATACTGTCACATGCCCTTTAACCTGTTCTGCCCCACCTCAGAGCTCTTGACCAAATCCTCCCTTTATGCCTTGGTAATTTTCCACCCCTGTGATACCAGTGCTTCATGCAAGTCCAGTCAGACAAAATCTTCTGCACTTTGTCTAAGAAAATCTTACCAAGAAGTAGTATCAGTTGAGTGTGGTAACAATCTACCTTGATGACCCCGTGCTGCATTTTTCTCCCCTTTCACCCACTTGTTTCCACAATTTTTTATTATTTTCTCTGAAAACACATTCCAATAACTTTTATAATCAAAAGTGCTAGACCTGTAGTTAACCAGATTTTTATTTTAAAACCTTGAATAAAAGTAACAGATCATGACCAGCTAGTTTTTAAAAGTAAGATTATAAGGAGTAAACAGTATTTTTCAGATGCTATTTCTGGAAATAAGCAGCACGGAAAATAGTTGACACCCACAGGTGTCAATAGTGGTCCATAAAATTTTATTCAGTTATCGGAGCATGTGATAATTTAAACTGATTCAAATCATACTGTCCATGGTAGAACCTCCCCGTTATGTATTATAGGTGAACAGCATTATCACACACAGAGTGAGTTTGGCAAGACTAAAAATATGGTGATCCTTAGATTTAAAAAGTAAATAAAAGGAAGATAGCTGGCTCAGACCTCCCCAAATCCTTTGTTCTTTATAGCTAGCAATATAAAAACAAATAAACAAACAAATCAGCCCATCTCAGAGGTAAGCCATGCATAGAACTTCGTCCCCACATATTTCTGCCTAGAAAATATCTTGCATTTATTTGCTGTATGAAAAATGCTGACTGGCACAGCAACCATAGAGTGACTAATATATCACTGTAATCAAGGACAGCTGGTTTTCTTGTGGAGTTACCAAATTCTCTTCAGGAGCCCTAGCTTCTAATTATCTCTAACTAGGAGCAGCCTCCACCTTGCCGTCCCTCCCCAGCAGTACAAGAGACCGTGGTGCAGCACCCCCAGCCTCCAACTCTTGCTCCCACACCACGGGAGGCAATGTATTAAACATACAATGCATGTTCTAATAAGTGGAGCCAACAAGAGCTAAAGAGCTTGCAGCTGCTGGTACCACCTGTGTCCCTTCGCTTCCAGCCAGAACAATCTCCTCCCTGCAGTCCCTAGTTGTGGCGAGAGATAAAAGAGGCAGAAAGTGAGAGTGACATGTCTGGCTCGTGTCCTGCTCTCGTCGTGAAGGAGCCAGTTGATCTGGAAAGCTTGCTTGCTCCCTCTGTGAATGTAGATGATTGTGCCTCTTTCCCCTACAAGCAAGCAAACACAAGGTGGCCATGTATGAATTTCCTACTTATTCCTCTGTGCAATGTGCCACACATGCTTGTTACCATAGTCCATGGAAGTGCAATTTCATTAGTCATCCCTGTTGGCTGTCCTGAGTCATGAGGATTGCTGTGAGATGGTAAACTTGGCTTGAGCAGGGCACAGACCTGGTGGGTAAATGTGGCTTTGGCAGACTGAATGGAATCCATCCTGAGATCCATTTTTTTTTAAGAGACATTTTTATAAAGGTTGTTGACAGAGAGCTGGGGTGGGTTTTTTTACCCTCCTCTTTTTTTTTAATATGCTGTTTCTTTTTCCCTTGCCTGACCGAGTGGTGATATGAATGCCTTTCAAAGTTTAGAATTATCTGTTGGCTACTTCACTGCCTCAGGACAACTGGCATCCATTCGGGGATCAGAAAGACCATCAGTTGTTTGGATCTTTTTCCTTTCACATGGAGTTTTGTTTTGCTTTTTCCCTTTCCATGTATTTCATTTCTGAGCTGGCTGTTTTGAATCTATGCCCGTCTTGGGCCAGATTGTGCCATTAAAGCACTGGCCAGTATTGTAGCCTGGACAGAAAGCAGGGTTGGCAGAAATAGGCACTCACATAGATTCACACTAGATTATTACCAGTATTAGTTATCAACAATGAGAACTGAAACTGTTCTTTACATAATTTCTTCTTTATTCTCAAACTAGACTCTCTTTTCTTCAAAACACCATCTGCAGTTTATCCAACTCATTTTAGATAGCCTCTCTTAGCTGACATTCCAAGCATGAGTGCTGGAGAAAATTCCCTCAGTCAAATTTTATGAGCAACACCTGTACCCCTACAGTCTTGCCCTTCTTACTTCTCAAATTCAGGGGCCTTATTTCTTCCTTTCCCTTGCATCATGTCAGAGTGTTACTGCCAGACAGGATGTAACAGGCACAACAGAACAAAGATCTCTCTTTCTGGTCCAACATGGACTTGGCTCCTTCTGTTTCAATTTAACATAAACTAATGACACAAACTGCAAAGATATTTTAGCTTTGTAGTATAAAATCTGGGCTCTTGAAGCTATCAGAAGGCTCTGGTTATAGCACCAATTATTTCTGTATATCTTCTCTTCCCCATAGAAATACTGCTCACAAATATTTTGAGGATTCCTTGCGCTTGCCCAGAATTTTTGAATCCACCACAGCATTGGCAAGGAGGCTTTTCCCAGAGTTTTTTCCTCTAGCTAGGATGACTCTGAATTTGAATGTATTTCTCCCACAATTTAGAAAGGAAACAATTGGATGTGGGGCTGTGATCCCTGTTCCAGTCATTGCAGCAGTTGTTTTCCTGTCACTACTTTACAGGAAGTATTCATACTACCCACATCAAATTATCTAGCACAAACAGTGGAGCAGATGAGAGGACTTTCTTTTCTTCTCTGAACTGCCTCACGGAATAGCTTTCCCTCCTCACTGACTACACAAAGAGCCTGGGACTCCTCACCCCCTAACTTAGCAGTGGCTGAGGTTGGTGGTATGAATATCCTGCTGTGCCACTGCCTATTTACTGCTCCGTGTGTCATTTGTTTCTTAGTCACAGCTACAGGCTTTGCTCTCCTTTGTGAAATACCCTGTAAATCCTTAGATGCTATGAGAAAAGATTCTTGCATTTAACAGCCTGATTGATTACGACTGGTCTTGGAACAGAAGGAGCACAAGGGGTACATTGAACACTTTAGGGGACAACGTGATTTGATATTCCTGCTAGTAAATACATCAAGCAGAAAGTGACCATGTTAAACAAACAGCCTGATCTCTATCTATACCATTAGTTCTGATAGTAAAGAGGGAATAAAAAAGTTGACCCTCCAGCTTTCCATGTTGTCCCATGGCAGCTCCCAGCATTTGATTTTGTATTTGCACTGTAGCTCTTTCCTTTCAATCATTGCAACACTGGCATTAGACCAATTTCATTTCTTTTGGCCTGCTTCTTGCTTATCCTCTGCATGCACTGATGATCCAGTCCTATAACGTGACAGATGCTGTCCTGAAATAGACAGAAATTGAATAGTATTGCTCTGCACCTTCCACAAATGAAGCAAAAGACAGCCCAGACTTTTCCAATTGTTACTAAGATGTTAGTTCTATTATTTTTTGTAAAATTATTATTACAATTTTTCAGACATTGGACACATACAGTTAACAGTATGTGGCAACTGATACTGTAAGTCTACCAGAAAGTGTTTATTTTCTTTAGGAACAATCGACTCTTCATTTTAATTGTGTTCCTGCACTCCTTTTACAAACATACTATTTATACAAACCACTAAGGGAGGCAGATATCCATCCATCCATCCATCCATCCATCCATCCATCCATCCATCCATCCATCCATCCATCCATCCACATTTCTGCACAAACATGGTTTGCATGTTTAAATTCAGATATGTTTATGAGTGCACGAGAGAGAAAATATTAATGTACAAAGTTGGGTGTAACTCAACAAACCACATTACTTCTTTGAAAATGTGATGCAGTATTTAAAATACTGTTGACATGCTGACATTCTAAATTAAGAAATGTTTAAAAGTATTTAACATTTCAAATATATCTTTATTTTCTCTACTTAGCATATTAAATTATAGATTCAAAACTTAAATTAAAGGTGTTCATATTGCCATCTCCTGTGTTTGGGAGGTTTAGAATAGTTGTTCATAGAGTGGGCTGCAGCAAAATTATTTTTCAATAGCTCTGTTGTGTGGAGCTTGACTAAGAAATGGCAATAATTGTCAGTAGTTACTCATTAGGCAGTGTTTGGGCAGAATTGTTAGTGCTATTTTCAAATCACTCTAGTTTAATTATTTTTCATTGTAATAATGTTAACATTGGCATTCTATGGAACTGATACCTTGATGGTTATTTGGGAAAGATTCAGGTCATCTCTTCTTTTTCTTGTACGTGTGTGTGAATGTGCTCTTAGTCTTTCCCTGCTCCCAGATTTTCTTCTAATCTTTACTGTATGTGCAGTAATGGCCAAGTCAATGAGGTCTCATTTTAACTTCTTATGTTTCAGCTAGTCCTTTGTCACAGGAAGGAGGGACCTAGAGAGCTACTGCTTGTGAAAGCTTAAATCATGGATCCAGGTAACTGTGCCTCAAGAGCCACCCCGGGGCAGCAAGTAGATGTGTGGAGCAAAATTTTACCCCATGCACAGGTGATTACAATTGCAGTGTAGTGAAAACACCCAGCTTCTCAACCAGCATTTTCCTCTCCTCTTTGCAAGAACACTCTCAGAAGAGAATTTGAGGGAATCTTTCCCATGAGATTGTCCACTTTCCACCTAAATCAAGTGCAGAAACACAACCATCAAGCTGCTTTTAATCTTATGCTTTGTATGTAGGGTATACAGCAAACAGAGACAGAGAAGAAATGTTTCAAAGCACTTCAGTAATTTAGGAGTGTAACTCCTGTTGATTTGTCAAGTGTATGAAACCCACTACTAAAGAAACCTGGATCATGGAAAATATTTTCCTCATCAATATTATGTTTGTAAGTTGCCTAGAGTAAGTGCAAATAGCATGATGCAAAATTGTATAATTTGTTCATACAAACGGAAAATTCTCTTTCCGGCAAAGATTCCTAACATATGAATCTTTCAGTTACTCTTGCCAGTTTCTTATATTTTAGTATTGTATTTGTCAGTTTGTATGTATACTTCACTTGGATTCTAAAAAGATTGACTCATTTGTATTGTATTTTATTCTTAAATGCACAGGTATAATAATTTCCAGCCTGGATTTATAACAAATATGTAAACGTACAAAAAACCAGAAAAGACTGCTGAAAACGTTTAGCTATATTGTATTATTTATATCCTTCTCAAGACAAAAGGAGAGACAGAGCAGCATTTTCACATCATTACCAATGCCATATTACAGCAGAAGTTTTCAGTAATTATAGTACACACTGAGATACTAATGTAAAAAGACTGGAGAGAAATTACAGGTTATTTAGATAGTATGACATAACCAGAAACAAAGATTTGTTGTGTTGGAATTCCCATTTGTAGTAACCATTTTCTGTTGAACTGATCTTGTGATTTCAAAAAATGCATTTTCTTATAAAGTCATATGCAAGTCACCTGCAAAGCAGACAATAAATTCAGTCTTCATGTGAGGTAATATACATAAAGAAAAAAAAAAAAGAAACAAGGAGAAAGAAGCACACAAAGACAATTATATGAAACCTGGGCCTGATTCACTGCAGTAGCATTCCAGCCAAGTAATTCAAAAGAAATTAAGCCAGCACTATATTGGAAGAGATTCACAATGTTAAATTAGGACTTCTTTTGGCACGCTTATGTGCAAAAGGGAAATTTGCTTGTTGGATTCTCCCCTCACTTTCACAACATAAATCAGCAGTAATTCCACTGAAATCAATGGAGTTAAGCCAGGTTAGAATGAAGGGGAGATGAGAATCAGATTCACAAAGCACAGTTTGCCGTGATTTAGCACACAAACGAGTGCCTTATAATCTCTTTACTAACAATGGATGAAATATGCAAATTGTCTTTTTGGAAAGCAACCGTGAAAACTGAGCTTCACAAAAGGAAAATGAGGGATGTGAATGTTCTTAGTTCCAGGCATTCTCATCCACGCTCAGAGGTTTGATACACACACACTGTCTAAGTGAGAAGAAAACTGCCCAGCCTTCAGAAAGCATGCAGAAGTAAGGTAGATTATAACAAGATGTCAGACCATGATGTGGAATGGCAAACATCCCTCACAGACACTGGGATAATCCAGCAATCAGGCCCTGAACAATGTCCCTCCGAGCAAACCCAGGCAGGCCAGCCATGCCATCTCACAGTACAGGCTGCACCCTAAATCTACTGCAGAGCCCTACAAATGTGACTGGGTCCAGGTGGATCCCGAGTCTGGTGGTCTAAAGAAGGAAATGTTCACAAAAACCTGCCACCTTTATGTTTTCAAAACCTAAGAATTTCACTGAGGATTTAAAAATTTTGCAACTGAGAATTGGAATGTGTCAAGTGACTGAACAGAAGATCCCAAAATAACTAGAGACTGAAATGCTTTCATATTCACTTACCCATGGAAGAGACAGGAAGAGTTAACTTTTATTGGCTCTGAGCAAATGCTCATTTTGGGTTTCTGGATGCAGAACGAGCCTGGTGAAACTGCACATCATAATTAGAGAGATTATTTCCTTATGCTAAGTCTTTGAGATTTCCTTCTTTGGATTTTATTTTTCCTTATGATTCTTTTATTCTGATCCGGGCTTAACACAGATATTTATGTTACCTGTGAGAAGACATTGTATTATGACATTCAGGACTGGGCAGGACATGCAACACATGGAGAGACTGGGATTTGTGTTAAGCATATCCTAAAGCATTGCCTCAGGAGCACTCCAAGTTCCGTAGGAGATCACAATGAAGGAGGGCAGAACTTATCTTTTCCCAGCAAGCTGATGACCTCACACCCCTAATTCCTAACATCTGTTAATTTCTAATAGGTGTAAGAAGGACCATCTCACAGTTTGAGATAACAGGGAGGAGAAGACAGGAGGAGCTGTCTCAGCTCACAGGCTTACAAATCTTACACAGCTGGCTGGAAAATAGTATGAGGGAAACCAAAAACCTGTCACAGCAGGTTCTGGAACCCTATTGCCCAGAAGAGGGCAGACCTACAGTATTTTTCAGTAGATGATGGCATTCTTGCAGATCTACTTCTCTTTTGTCTGTCTAGTCTGCTGTGTGGGCTGAAAAAATTAAATACAATGCAAACATACAAACAACCACAACTCTAGGAAAAAAAATCTTACGCATTGGTCTCAGTCCATGGGCTTAATCCTTTACCATTTTAGCTAGTCAGAGTTCTTAGGTAAGTATGTTTTTCTGTCTACCTAATAATTATTATGGCCAAATAAGTGAACTAGATCCATTTCACCACTGTAGATCTAGACAAAAGGCCTGTAATGAGTGAAAACTGAACCCTAGGACAGAAAACGCTAATTTTATTAAAGTTCTCCATTTCCCCCCTCAAGTAAAATGAAAACTATCACCCAACTTTCACCTTATTAGTTTTCTCCCTACTTTTCTTCCTTCTTTCCTTCTGCTCCCCCCAGACGACTGAAAAAGAACACCTGAATACGTGATGATTAATTTATTAAAGGATATCTAACTCTCCAAAATATTTGAACTGATATTTCTATTTCACTGAAAGTGCATAGCAGAAAATACAGTGAGTTCTTGCTCAGTTGAACCTAGGAATCATAATATCAACATTAGCTATGGCAGTACTGAATGACATACACCTAGAGAATGACATCTCTAGGAACACAGTCCTTAAAAACACCCATTAACAATAAGCACTTATCCAACTTTCTTGGCTTCCAAGCATTTTCACCTACTGTCTCAGAGTTACAGCTATGATAAAAAGACACCACTTTTTGCTTTAAAACAAGCAGAAATTCTGCTCTGAAGTGGGCTGTGCTGGTAGTGAAACCTCTGTTTCCCAGGTCTTACGTATCTTCCCTTTTTTGCAGTTGTTCTTGCTATAGAAACCTCCTGCTCATCAACCAACTCTCACTGGCTCTTGCAGTCTGCTTAATGCCAAGTGTCATAGGATACAGCTCACCAGGGGGGTGTGACTGGAGCCTGGGTACTCCAGCAAGAAGCCTGACCCAAACAGACCTCTAGCCAAGCTGTTGGATAGTGAAACGTGGCACCAGGAGAGCTCTTCAAGGTTCTCACTGTCCTGTGATACTGATCTCCACCTCCTTTCAGGCACCTTTACCCAGACATCATTTTAAAACTAAGCAGAATCTGGTATAAAGTATCTGATATGAACCCACACTTTCCTATGTACACTCACCACTAGATTTTTGCAAATTGGTCATCGTTGGGGTTCCCTTGAAGCTGGGTGGAAAACTGCTGTGATTGCAGAAGGTGACTGCTCCTTCACTGTTCAGACAGGTGTGTATGAATCAGACCTGCACTCTTCTTGGAACACCACAAATATTCTGCTCCACTAATGCATTAAAACTTAAAAGGTAAGAGAAAAGTACACGTAGAACTATCCTTACTCTTAGGTTGCATCAAAGCACTTGAAACCAGATGAGCTGTTTCTACTCCCGGCTCCAAGTTTAGCACAGACCAGGACAACACGAGCATCTTGTTAAAAAACATCCCTGTGCCATTCTGTCTCCTAGAAGAAGAGAGATGATGCCACTGATCAGCAGTGTAGGAGACCTCCTATAGATTAGGACTCTACTGATTCAGGAAGAAATAAATTATGATACTAGAAAAGTAAAGCATTCCACAAATGGCATGGAGAGAATGGATAGGTAACAATTATAATTATTTCTCATTTGGAAGAATGTGAAATTATTACAGCCTGTTTAAAGTTAACAGAAGTAAATGCTTTCTCATTTGACGTATAGTTAAAATATGGAGCTTATTGCTACAGGAGATTTTGGAGCCAGAAATAATAAAAGGGATAAAAGAACAATTAGAAGTGAACCTAGAAGAAAAGTCTGTCAGGACTATGAAACACAGAGATGTGTTATCTTCTCTAATTCTGGAAGGCTTCTATGTGTTCAAGGATCTTAGGATGACAAGCTCCAATACACATATTCAAATAATAATTTAGAATAAATTTTCACAAAAGGGAAACAGTATTTTCCAACAAAACTAGCCCAGCCACCATATTCCAAAATGTGTTTATGAAAACTGCCTGAGGTAATGTTCAAAACTGAACCTAACCCCTTCAGAGTGCTGTTTAAGGAAGGAAAACATTTATAAAATAGCATTAGCTTTCGGCCTTGAAACATCTTCCAGAAAAATATCTCCCAACTACTTAAGTCAAACAGTCATTGAGATTCCTAATTTTTTGAGAGAAACTGTTGAACAGTTTTATTCACAGCTCACTGTTTCTCCAAAGCAACAGACACAGTTCTAGAAGATTAAAAGTTTAGGAATATCCCTGTTAAAACTTAGCATACTGTGATTCAACCCCAGGTACAGCGGCTGCTGTTTCAGAGGCAGAACTAGCTGCTGATGCCTGCAGCACCATGCATGCCAGGTTCCTCAGCCTAAACTTTCCTCCAGCTTAAAGATCTGGGCCTGTCAACATTTCCACAGCAAAAGACTTGTCCCCCCTCACGTGAGGAGAAGACCTTTGCTCCCCTGCCCCTTCTCATAGGGTAGAACAGGTAAGAAAAACTAGGCAACGTTTTCAGAAGCAATAGTTTAGCATCCATGAAATTCGGTGGGGGCAAATATGAGCATCAGTGAGATGCTTGTTTAAAATGAGCCCCCTCTATTCCTGGCTCTATTACAAAGGCAGAGCTTGCAGAATGACTAGGTCATTATTGAGAGACAGACTAGACTGAACAATGGGGACAGTTGACCTCAGACCACACACATACTCTCTTCACTTGGTTCCCAGATGATCTCTGGATACAGAGTAATCACTTTTCCTGAAACACGAGTCTCTTCCCTCCCCAAAATTATCCCATCCCTTTTCTGGGCATCACCCTCAGTGAGTGCTTCAAAAAACATATCACAGATTTTCAAAAAGTGGATCCAGCAGAAATGGGACACCTTTTTATCTGTGTGCCAGGAACCTGATTTTGTCAATTATACGCTGTATATAAAAAGCCTCTGCTATCTGCTTTCCCAGTACTCTGGGGAATGCATATGAATAATTTTAAATGAGGAAAATGCTGTTGGGAATATTGTTTTATTTGGGACTTCTAAACTTTGAAACATATCTACAAAGACTATTTTATAATTAATAATATTTATTTTTTATATACACACATATCTGCCTGTATTTTGGATTAAAATAAATAGAGGAAGGAGACTTCATTTAGATTTCCCAACACTAACATAGATCTTGAAAGACATGACAAAGTGCTTTAAAAAGAGATATCTTTGGACAAAGGTGGTAAGTGTGGGAAATTCTCTGATCACCTGGGTGCAGGCCAAAGTGAGTGACATGTGAGTGACAGATGTGGTAACAGTGGCACAGAAATTATTCCTTTTATCAACTCTATACTTTCCCTGCAACATGATAGTTATGGAACACGAATAATTCTGGAAAACTCTAATATATGTCAATATTTTAAAAATTTCCACCTGGCTTTCTTAAAAGTATGAGAATGCTACTAAGCTGCAAGGAAAAAAAAAATGCTCTTTACACCATGAGAGTTACTTTAGGGTGATAATTTAAACCTTTGCAGTCTTCTTGGCCTCTTTGATGACACCTCACCATTTGTTGACATAGTTCATTCTCTTTTGAACTATGTCAGTTAGAATCATTCATCTCAGAAACTTAATGGTGATTTCTTAGAGACTGCTGATAAAACACTGTTATTCTTAAGGGAACAATTTTCAGAGCAACACAGAGGGGAATTACACTGTTTCCAAATTGCAATTGTTGGCAAGTTCTTTTGTCTTTCATGCTATTCTTTTGGTGATTTTTTTTTTGATGTAGCAAACAAATTGAATTCATCTTGAAAAATAAGTTACAAACTGGGAGTTTTCTGAGCTGTCCACACAGTATCTGTTTCATCTTCCAGCATATGTTCCAAGTGTATCACTGGGACTGACACTAAGAAGGAAGGTGTTTGCCAGCTGTCACCACAAAGCGGTTTCTCAAACGGAGTATCATTGCGGGATTCTGAGTGCTCTTGCATAAGAAAAAAATATTAGCAACAGTTGATCTCTTACTGGTGACCCATACTTACTAGTGATCAGAGAGAAGTTCTGAGACTTTTTAAATGCTAGCCTTTCTTTTATATGGATGTTTTTGTATTAAAAACTAAGAGGACACTTTTAGTTTTATAAATCTCTGCAAACTCTTCTGCTATTCCATTTTTAATCAGTGGAAACAAAATACTTGTTATCTGAACTTTGTAACAGTCACATATATTAATTTGCCTTCTTACACTGCTGTACCACAAGATGTTTTCTGTCTTCTCTGAGCCCTGGATTATTTCTCTCTCAGCTACAAAATTCTGCAAAACATTTCAAAACAATGTTACAATAGTTATTATGTTAAAAGACTTAAAGTAGAGCCATCTCAATCTACCAAAGGCCCCCTACATATTGCATTATATTTCTTTATTTATCAGCATTTACTAATGCATTTAACTTTTTAGAAGACTGAAGATTTTCCTTGAAAAGTAACACATAGATTTTCAAGACTTTTTTCCTGTTACAATGAGATATGTTTAGCATTTAATTTACAATATTTACAAAAAAACCACACACACCGCTTCAAAAGAACTCAGAGTCAAAATATTAAAAACAAAACCAAAAATCACAATTTTTGGTGGGGAGGGATAGATGACAGACTAGCCAAACATGACTTTGAATCTGGTCTCTAACTTTGGATATAAACTTGAGATTTTGTCTTTTCCAATGCTGTAAGTATGAATACATTTATGTTAGATGTAACTTTCACCACATCTTCCTGACTCAGCATCAGCACAATTCAAGGAACTTGACCTCTAGATGTCTTAATGAAAATGCTGAATGATGCTAACAAGAAAAAAAAATCCATTTTACTGAGGACCGTATTAGGGTGTCTCATTCTCATGAGCTGCCATGTACAGATGATGTCCAAAGCTGATGAAGAAGGTACTGCTCTGAAGGGAAAATACACTGCTGTGATATGGCCTCACATTTTTCAACAGAGATCAAGAGTACAATAGTGTGTATTCACACACAAACACATTCATATTTAAAGTAACTTGCATTAATACCCAGGACACCTGTGGTAAAATATTGTAATGCAAAATATACTTTAGCTCAAAAAAAAAAAAATCAATGACAGAAAGAAGTTTTAAAAACATTTCTTTATAATATGAAACCTACAGTGGTGTCTGTTGTTAAGTATGTCCTCCTTCAAGATACGATATTCCTGTGCACGAAAACAGGTTTATTGCACAAAGAATTGGGGATGCCCTGATACTTATATAATGCATTAGAAAACAGCCGGTACAAATTATTAGTTTTACCCCTTCAAACACGAGTAGGAACTCCAAGTTGTTTCCCAGCTTCAAATTTTTTCTCCATCTTGAGATGACTGAAACTAAAGAGATCAAACGCTCAGGGTTTTGGTTGATCTGGCATTTTTCAGGTGTCTCATGCTGTACACATGCAACCATGACTCACTTTTTGAAATTACGCTGGGATGGGAAGCACTTTCAAACCTCAGCCAGATCTCTGGAATACTAGCAGGGAACCCTGCCTTCTCTTTCTTCACTCACCCTGGACAAAGCAGGCAAAAGTTTGCCTTCTGACCTTGGTGATACTGGATTGCTTAAGAGTTTCAAAGTCCTGTCTTTGCCTTAGAGAAGTCTTTTTATCTTGTCTCAGCTGTGCCTCAGCTCACTCTCACCAGGATGCCACAGAATTGCCTGGGTTGTTGGCATCCCTGCCAGTGTCCCAGTCTTGAGGAACCTCTTTGTCTCCCCAGCCCTGCTTTCGGGTGTCCTCTGCACTCACATTTCCACAGGGAGCTTTTATCCAAGGAAATTCACCAGAGCTAGAATTCAGTATTACCCCAGATCTTCTTACATTGCGTTAGAGAGCTAGGATGCATAAAAATCTTCCCTTAGAAGCAGAAAAACAGGTACATTTTAATGCAAATATTTGGCCAAATAAAAAAATTGCCAATTACCTTAAGAAGTACCAAAAGTAAAGAAATAAGTGTCATCTTATTTTTTCAACAATGAATTTTGACAAACCTTGCCTAGCTCCTACAGCATTCCCCATACCTCTAACTTTTCACCAGCTAAGATTTTGAAGGTCATCCAATATCTCAACCATTCAAACGATTACCATGTTAGCACATACGATTCACAGCATGCAAGTTTGCAAATAACATATATGTTGATGCAACTATTTATTCCATATGGGATTTAAGATTCAAAACTATCTACACATTTGAAAAGGATAAAAATTAATAATACGACACATGTTCAGTCATTTCTGTTTGCGTAATGATTTACCCATAAAAAAGAAAATGATAACCAAATTGAGTCAACAGTTTTGTACTAAACATTATTTTGTCACAAATTTGAGACAAAGATGTAAATATTCAGGCATTGCTAGATACAAGTACATGGCAGAAAACAAAGATCCTTGCTGTCAACATTTAAAATTACTGTAACTTCAGGTAAAATTATTTTTAATATAGACAGAGCAGGCCAGATCTCTAGCTGGTGTAAATCAGTGCAGTGCGATGGAGAATTTGCCTCAGAAAATTCATATTGCTGTAAAAAAATCTCACACTGAGAAATAGAAGTAGATCTTTAGAAGTCACTTTTTAAAAGTTAATTGTCATAACTTAACCTTGCACTGCTATGTTGTGATGGGTTGAACCTGGGGTGATGGACAGATCCTTCAACCAGTAGTGAGTCTCGAAATTTACATATTTAAGCCCTATGGAGACACAGGAACCTCTCTTTGGTTTTGAGCCTTCCCACAGGTTGGCGGGGGGAAATGGGCCCCAGAATCCACTTTTTGGGCGGCCCCAGGCTTCCCCACCCCCAGCGCTGGGGCGCAGGCCCCGGGTGCCTGCGGGAGAGCCCCTCAGAGCCGCGGGCAGCTGAGGAACAACCATAATGGCTGCATAGCCGAGACCACCCGGAGCAGCTTCTGAGGAACTCCCCCCCACCCCGATGTGGCCCGCGCAGACCGAGCGGAAGCTGATGGAACTTTCTGCAACCAACCCAGCCTATATTGAACTGCAAGACAACATCAAGTAACCAGCAGCACAAAGGGAGCGAGGCTTTCTCCATCGTAAAGCCTGAACAATGGAGACTACTCGTCAACATGGCCTCTTCAGGGTCAGAGAGAAAGAGGAAGTGAGTGAAGCTGAAGATGGCAGCGGGGAAGAGAGGGCGGAGTCGTGCCTTCCGCGCAAAAGCTTAGAACTGCTTTCTGCAGACTGTGGTAAAAACTGTAATATCACAAACTGTTTTTCTCTTTAATCCATTTCAAGACGTGGGGGGATGAGAATTCTGTGTGCAGCCTGTGAGGGAAACAAAGGTGACCACGCCAGGTTACCCAGGAGCTGTGGGAGGTTGTGAGAGACTTTTAGAAATTTCTGTGAAGAAGAGAGCTGTTGTTTTTCAGACTGGAATTTGCCCATCCTTAAACAAGGAATACCCCGTGTGTTGCCCATGTTATTGCAGTGTGAAAGAGACTGATTTCTTTTCATGGGAGAGATGGTTTTCACGGTGGCAGATTTTCCAGGCAGGGCTGTTGCTAGTGCAGTTTGGAAACCATGAGAAGCAAAAGAGACCTCCATTTCCTTAAATAGTAGAGAGACTTCTAAGAACTGTAAGTCCTGACCAAGAACCAGCCTTTGTTATCCTTTGTGTGAGTTGGATAAGAGGGGGGATGCTGGAGAAAAGGGGGGGTTCTGCTTTAATTTCTTATTATTTCTTTTTTACTTTTAGCTCTGTTAGTAATAAACCTTTTCATATTCTTTAAGTTTTGAGCCTGCTTTGCACTTCTGCGAATCTCCTATCTTACAGAGGGTAAGAAATGTGAACAAAACCGCCACAAATAGTATACCATAGTATACTACAACCATTATAAATAGTATAGAAATTTTTGGCATAGTGAAATTTTCAACAAATTTTGTATCATAGCAAATAAAATAGCCAGTAAGGAAGTATTTGAACAGACTCTGTAATCAGATCTTATAATCTTTTGCAAATAAACTTTTCATCCCCAGAAATTCAATGGGATTGATCACAAAAATATTGAAGTGCCTTACAAACACATCCTTACAAAGCATCTATCTTTTTATGGGAGATAGAACAGATGTAGAGACACAAGGATTTGTACAAGGTGACACCAAAAGCATGAGATAAACAATAAATGAACTAGAACTTGTTGGGTTCCCACCCGGAGCCTGAAACAGGACCACAGACTTCTGTCTCCAGCAAAAGTCAAGTTCTCATTTCTTTATAATTTCCAGTGACTCCATCATGTTAATTAAAATAGTTAATCATATTAGCAGAAAAAAGAGCTGCGTTTATAGGCTCTGATCTCTTGCACTCTTACCACAGTGGTAAGAGACTTTCAAAGCTGGTTTCCCATTCTCTCCCTTTCTGGAAGGGATTTGCACAAATGCTATTTTTCCTCCATTTATACTCTAAATGAGGACACGACTAAATGCCTGTCTCACTAAACACTCTATTTCCAATCATGATCTGTTTCCTATGCTGAAGGCATTCACAAAAAGTAAAGGAAGTAAGTTTGTGCTATGCCATCATTCACTCGCATGGACTTTTCAAAGAGTCTGCACTGCTGCTACAAAATTTTAGCTGTCCCTGAAGAAAACCAAAGCATTCCTGAACAATGATTCAACAGAGTGTTTTTTGCTACCTGAGGATGTTCTGAAGAATGTCTCTGCTGACAGTTTTTGCAGGATCTGTGAGAGCGAGGCCCTCAGCTGACTCTGAAAACATGTGGGGAAATCCCAGGGCCATCATCTTTCTGTAACCATCTAAATGCTCAGAGGGTCTTACACAGCATGGGCTTAGAAAGAATTGCAATTTTAAACTCGGGTTTTTAACAGATGAATTTTAAAACCTTGCATTAACTGTCCAACTGCAAAACGGAGTCTAAACTCAAAACAAAGAAACTCCTTGCTAAACAAGATGCCAGCTGTAAAGAACAGAGTGATAATTTTCCTCTCGATTCTTCATCAATGGAAGTCTCAGTATCTTCCCTATCATCCCATTGAATGTCAAAAACCAGTAAATTTTATTTTAGGAATGACATTATTATAAAATACATGGCTTTAAAAAAACCCCACCAAGCTCCTACCCTGAGAGTGATAGTATTTTTAGTCTTGACTGCTGTATCAGGAATTTTCAGCAGTAAAAATTCATATTTCTTCTCATTCTGTGAAATAAAAAAGGCTTACAATTCTGTGAAATGTAATGTACAGGTTTAATAGGATTGTACTCTTGCCTAATGTCACAGTAACAAATAAATGCAATAGAGAGTTGCTGACACAATAGAAAACTGCTAGTTCAACACAAATGAGTCTCTGTAAATAAATCTGAAGTAATTTCTCTATACATCTTGGCTGCTGCTTTAAACTCTGCTTACAGGCAGGGGTGAGGGTGTGGGGGGAACCTTACAGCAACCTCCTCACTGTGTTACAGCATATTGCACCTGAAGGAAAGAGTGACCTGGTGGTTTGACACCAAAATACCTTGTTTAGGCACAAACTCCCCATAGCAGCCCACATGTTAAAAAGCACAGAATGGCACATCCTGATCTGATGGAAAAGGGATTATAGAGGTACAGTGGTACTGCCATGTGCTGAGCCGTGGTCACATGCTCAGAGCTATTACCACAGGGTTGGCAGCACATAACCCAGGTACAAGAAATGAAAGCAACACCTTACCTCCATAGTCAGCAGGTTTTGACTCATTCTGACACCATTTCCTTTCTGGCACAGGCTTTCTTCTGACTGGCAGATCCTGCAACAATTATACTGGGAAAATACGTGTTGCTCCTACCCCAACCGCTTTCCATCCTGCTTATGCTGAGTCTTTCTAGCACTATGAGTTTTAACATGACAGCATATCTACTACATGTTGACCGGTCAAGGGGAAAACGTACCATAACAGAACACACTAGTTAACAGGGTTGTATGTTATGCGTTGTATAAAACCATGAGAGAGCATTATTTTCAACGAAAATAAAGGAAGGGGAAAAAAAAGACCAAAAAAAAGGGGCAAACCAAAAAAACCCAAACAAAACCCCAAAAGTGGCTGTTGTTAGTATGAAATGGTAATAGATAAAACAATAGCTGTCACCCTTTTTCCTCACCTTTCCCTATGTTGGCATGTTTCTTATTCTAATTTTCTCATTAGTCCCATATGGGATACAGTTCTAGGTAGCATGTAACGTTAAGCAAATTGTATACTATCATATTTTTCAATTCAAGGTGTCAGTACTCCATCCACTCAAAATGTTGTGCTAATAGCACAGAAGGAAATCACCTTTTCTTTTTCAACATACACAAGCATTCATTAAATAAGATGGCGAGTAACTCTTCCTAAGGGATACGTAAGCATGCCAAGAAGATTTGGCATTTTCTTCAGCGCAATATAATAGCTTACACACACACTAGATAGTTTGTTCCAGCTATTTATTATAAACTATCATATAGTCATAGGTTGCCTCCTGATATTCAAAAATATTGTAATTGTTTTTGTCAAGGAAATCCTCTTATATACTGCTATCATGACTTTCCTTCTGCCTAAGTTTGGCCTTGGCCAAGCACTCCCTTCTCACTACTTCTCCTCAAGAGGACAGAGAGGAAAAAATATTGTTTGAAAGCTTACCAAAAATTATCAATAAAATTATCAATGTTCATGGGCAAAACAGACTTGATTTGGCGAAAAGTAATTTTTTTCATTAAAAATAAATTATTAAGTTACTCTATTAATTATTTATTGCCAGCTAAAATAGAGTTGAAAGGTGAGGAACAAAGGCAAAAAAAGTAAAATACTCTCACCTTCTGATTCCCATTCTTAACTTCATTCCTTCATTTCCAGCTCCCCTAGCCCCACCAGGGTCTCTCCAGTGGCTGCAGAGGACTCTGCTCTCGCACCTGGAGCAACTCTTTACTCTCCTCTCACTTTGACGTTCAGGAAGCTGCTTCTCACACTTCCTTCTCCTCACCCCAGTGTTTTGCCGGTGCTTCCCTCTCAAACACATTTTGGCCATTCTTAAATAAAAAACCAAAAAGCAACAACCCCTTGCCAGCAATCTTCAATGATCTGCTTTCAGTTAACGGCCTTTACGGAGTATGACACGTAGGAAATAAGGAGCGGCAGGAGGACCTGGTCCTTGCACTGTGTATTGACAATCTCCCTGGGTGGTTTGATTAGCTGAGGAGCAGATGCTATTTTTCCCCCCTTCCTTGGTCTATTTTTGTTTGGAAAACTTGAAGCTGATTGCACATATGCTTAAAGTTTAGGTATGCAGATTTGGAAAAATCTAAACATGTAAATGCATTTCATGAATATTACCAAGTAGGCACCAAATATTTATTCTAACCATCGGATTTCCATGCACAAACGTTTAGCTGATACAAACAAAGGGACTCAATTGGTCAGATTCTCTTTAGGTTATGAAAGGAGTTTGTCTTTGTTTCTGTCCTGGTTAATTATCTTACTTGGTCCAGATGCCTTCATTGAGCTGCATCTGCAAAATATTTCTCGGATGAGGTATGACTAAATCTTTCCTGTGATATGCCCCCATGGCCAAGACCCAGGTGAGCTGAACACCCTTACTGCTCTTCCTGAGGTACAAATTGTGAGTGCTCAGCACCCTAAACTGTTTTATAGGCAGTTTTGCGTTATCTCAGTGGTGCAAAATTTCACAACAGAAGAAACTGCTTGTGGATCACTCCTCGGAACACAAATATACTTACATACATGTATCTTTAATACTTCATGGGGTTAGACATGAAGTAGAAGACAAGAAAGGACAGGACATTAATATTCCTTGCAGGAATGGATGAGAAAGAGGAAGCAAATGCTGGCTAAAGCGTCTGAGAGGACTTTGTAAGGCCAAGCTGGAAGTATCATGCTAGTAGGGTGGCAAAGAACCTTCTCCACAGAAGGAAAACCACAGAGGGCAGCAACCAGAAGGAGGAGACCCTTTACTAAGGACAATCGAAGGGCTCCCTACAGCATGTTACCTCCTGGGAGGAAATATTTCTGACTGATCTCTGTTTTCAGAGGACAAAAATTAGGGCCCTTCAGAAGGCAAGACAAAGTGTCATCAAGGATCACAAACAACAAAAGCATCAGAACTGGCTTGACAGAGAGCCTCCCAAGGTCATCTCACTCTGATTCTGAGTCACCATTTCGTGTGACGCAAGGGCCTGTGATTTCCACTGGATGAACACAGTCCATGTTTTAATGCCAGGAGGCAACTACTCTTCCTCCATAACAGTCTTTTTATTCTGGAGGAAAGGCAGAGGGGAGAGGTCAGGTGATAAGGCAGGAATATTTAATTGATATTTTTAATAAAAGGAATCATTCTGGTACGAAAATATTTTTTAAAAGGTTAGTACATTTTCCAAATTACACCAGGAATTAGAATGATACATGATTTGTTTCTGTATAATGTTTTATTTTGGTATCTCCTGATCAGCCAAATAGAAGCAAATACATATTCTTTCTTCCTGTGCTGCGTACACTGACCTGAGTGCATATATTTTTCCAACTGTATATACAATGGAGGAACTGATGGTAGGAGTGTTGGCAACACTCATATTTTTAAGTCTGGAACAAGTGATCTATCTATGAAATTAAGTCACAACTCCATTGGAAAAGTACTAAGCAGGAATGTTCATCAGTAAGAGTCAGTACACTAGCAACTAAGACAGAAAAATTTTGAGCAAATCAAAGAGACTTTGACCAGAATTTAAAATTACATTAAAAAAATTATCAGTATTCATGTTGTACCACAACACATCCCTCCATGGTGAGTCCACCAATAGTGCATTCGATGTCTATCGCACTGGTATTTTTAGATTAGAGTACTTTTTCCTTTTGGTGGGTCACACTCTTGTTTGCAGCGGTTAGTTCACCTTTTTTTCTCTTAAATTTCAGGGAGAAAATTCTGTACTCTAATCTGTTTTTGTAACACTGAATCACTAATAAACAGGAAGAAACTCTTAAGACATACAGACATAATAAGATGCACTTTGCTTGTTACTAATGGCTGTTCATTTAATGTAGACCTATGTATGTATAATCATGGCATTTACTGTATTTTTGATAGTCACAGACATCAGAGACTTCAGAACTCAGAAGGAACTTTTGTTTCCAGAGTCTTCAGCTACCTGTGCAGCTGAGATCTGGCTGGATTATACACAGTGAATTTAAATTGAAAAGGTAATTCCTCACAAATTCAGTGAGTCAGACAAGCATTATGACTGGAGCTATTTTGCATCATCTTCCACAGAACCAAGTGTTATCTTATCATCTGCTGATTTATGTTTTTGTCTCCATGGCCATAACTTTCTTTTCCTTTTCCAAAATTAATCCTTATAGAAAACCCTGCTTCTTCTCATAATACTTTTGAATGAAATTTGCTATAGCCAGGATGGCATTATATAGTTTACCCAGATGGTCTGAATAATACTGAATGATTCAAGCCACTCTAATTGCATACGATGTTGTTGTAGAAGTTGGTTTGTAGGAAAAAAAAAAAAAGTAACTCATTCCACTGCATTTTTTTTTCCTTTCAGAAACAGACTTATTGAAAATTGGGACAAGAATTTAAAAAGCAACCAGTAAATGTGGGTGCAGAGCAATACCTCAGAGAATTCACTCTCCTGGATGCACCCTGGCTGAGCAGACTTTTGAAATCATGGCTTAACACAATCAGACAATGGTTTTAAATTGTGGTTTATGTGCAACAACAAAGTAAGCAGCTATCTGATATGCCTACCCTGTTCTATGTTAAACGTATTTAAGGGTGAAAATTACTCGATTTTTCACCAAAAAGAAAAAAGAAAATATGCTATTTCTTCCAAAAGACTCCTTTCTTGCTTCTTTTTAACTAAAGATTTCAATTTTGAAATATCTGGGGTACTGATATTTCTGACTTCATTTCCTCTGGGAAACCAATGGATTCCATAATTCATTGCAGCAGCTCAGCAAGAGGTGAAAATTATATGCAATGTAATCTGTTTGGGAAGAATTACACAGCAAGAACAATGGTGGGATAAAAATCCAAAATATAACTCTCATGAGCACTGTGGAAGTATTTTTCAAATAAAAGTATTCAGTTTCCAATTTTCGGTAAAAAGGCAACATATTCTAAAGAACAGCTGCCTACTCCAAACCAGTCTGGTTAACTCCTGTGTAACTGTGACAGCAGACACAGACACCAGTTCATTTATCTGTGTAATGCCTGCATACACAAACATTGCTTTTTTTAAAAAAATTTATTTTTCAGTGTTGTGGCAGATTACGGCATTTACAAAACATGTATATTGTTAGCCAACACAAAAGGTGGTAGAAAACCCACATAAAACATAAACCCACTAAATCCTCTGACCTACCACTGTAGCTTAATGGTAGTAAGCAAAGGTTGTCGTTAAAGTCTATCTGATTTTATATTCCACTTACAACATATTCTGTAGTTCAGTCATGGACTGTGAGACTCTATGGCCCCATCCACAGGAGGAAGGATGACTCTACATTTAGGGCATTAGACCTGAGTTTAAGAGATTTGCCTTCAATTTCCAGTTCTCCTATGGAATCTTGGGCAAATTATTTAATCTGTCGCTTCCTATCTCCCATCTGGGAACACAAGAATGCTTCTTTCACGGCTCCTGTGGTTTATTCACTTAAAAAACACTTAGGGGCAGGAAGTGGCCTACAGTGGGTGTCTGTGTGCAGGGCTCAGCACTGCAGAAATCCAACCCTGCTCGAGGAACCACTGAGAGACCACAACAATAGCAGCAATAATTTATATCCCAGGGATATAAATACACATGCAGGTTGGCTGGAGCCTGTGCTTAAGCTACAGTGGAAGGCAGGCCCACCAGCCAAAACGGCATATGCAGTGCCTTTGAGGAAATCCCAGACTGGCCATAGCTGTGAGATGAGTCATGCTCCATTTTAGCCTTTTGCAGCAGTTGTTGGAGCAGCAGCAGGGTGATGCTACCTGTCACCTGCAGGCTTCTGAAGCCTTGCTGCCTACTGTCTTCACCTGCTATTCAGAGAGCGCTTGACTGACAGGAGCTGAGCAGTGTTTCACCCTGTGGGGTTCGTGACAGCCACAGTGTCTGTCAACACATTCTATCACTCTCTGCTTATGCAGACAATTTTTTTTCTTTTTCCTTTCTCTCTCCTTTTTTTTTTCCTGATGTATTCATCACTAGGCTGCAGACACCTAGTTAATCCATTTAGAACCTATCAGCTCTGTTCATCGGCTCATAAACCCATTACCTCGGAGGCGCTGTGCTCAGGGACACAGGTGCCAGACCAGTGCACAAAACCCAATTGAGTTATGTAGCAGGCAGCAAGGCCCTCGGATTCATGATTCTGCCTGCATGGGGAATTGCACGCGTTATGTGGCAGCAGCCACTTTATTAAATATCGATTTAAATCACAGCCTTTAATCAAATCTGATAGAAGACCTTTCTCACCTCCTGTCTCTCCTCCCCCTCCCCATGTCTTCTCAATGCTCCCCCCTCTCCCCCAAGCCCTCCCCAGTCCTCTCCTGTCTCGCACAGGTCTGCCTGATGACAGCAAAGCTCAGGAATGAATACTTAGCAAGTAGTTCAACAGCAAACCCTTATCAACAGTAATGAGGCATTTGCGATAATCGAGTGATGAAATGTAAATGGGCAGTAATGAGCACAATTACATCCACTGGGGAACCATCAAAGCTGCTTCTTTCCTCGCAGATGGATGAGCTCTCTCGCCGTCGCTGCCCATTGCAGCCTCCACTCTGAGCACGGCATGGGTGCGGGACCAGTGGGAAGGGAGGTGGCACTGGGAAGAGCAGGATCTGGTTGTGCCTTGATGGAGGAGCCTGCTGTCCAGGTAGAAGCCGGGCTCCTTCTGTGCTTATTCCACCTTTGATGGTTAGCCTTCGCCTCCTTCTCCCCCACCCTCCCTCCGCCCTCTCCTCCCTCCCGCTCCTTAGGGATGATTTGATTTGCTGCAATGTTTGAAAACTGCCTCATTGTGCTAACAAGATTAACTCGAGCCTATGTCTGTTTGATACACTGGAAATGTGCAGGGTGACTCAGACTGGCTTTCAGCTGGAAAGAGCCAAGAAATGGGACGGTTGCCAGGGAACAGGCCCGACGGCAGATTATGTCATCCTCGCCGGCAAGGGACCAGTGGGGAAGAACACCGACATGTTCAGGAAAGGGGGTAACTCGGCATTTCCGTAATCCAGCCGGGAAACATTAACAGATCCCAGAAACTGCTCACCCAGAAATAAACACATCAAACTGCATAATCTGGCCCAGTTACTCAGTTTATCCTGGATAATTTGTACAACTAAATAGTACGGGAGAAAAGGCAAAGATGCAGGGTTAAAAAGTAGGGCTGCAAGGAAACCCATGTGGAAAATACTCTTGTGCCTGCTGTGTGTTCACCAAACCACTCTTGGCTCTTTATTTCCTGGGTCTCACGGGGTTTAACTGTGCCATTTAACCTAATTGTCAGCATCCTTATTTCCCTGTTTCCCATGTTATCAATGGGGAATTATCACAGGAGTTTGTTTAAGAAGAGATCCGCTAAGGAAGGCTTATTAGTTGTGATTTCTTTTTCTTCAAAGTCACAGTAAAGCTTCTGGTGTGCCTGAGCTCTGACAGGCTGGCCAAAGTTACATTTCTGATACTTCCTTGCATTAAAATCCTCCTTAATTATACATTCATTGTATCCTATGAAGAATTCCTATGCAGACAAATCTCCTCCCCGTGGATCACACTCTTGAAAGATAGGCATAGTGCAGATGGTCTATGAAGAGCACGCTGCAGGACTTCTGACCCTTGGCAGAACTGCAGAGTAGAGAAGGTGTCACGTTTGGCATGGCCAGAAACACGCCAGTCCGCTGGGGGTGCAGAAAGGGGCCACTGGCAGAGCTGGAGGCAAGGAAGAGAAGTTCACCAGTGGCTGTGAACTGAATTTATACGCTGCAAAGACGTGGGTCTCAATTACAATAACACCATTTCATAAACTGACTAAAAGGGCAGGCCGTGTACTTTTTGTTTTGAAAGCATACACATTTTGCATAATTTAAATGGCTGCAAAGTCTCTGGGATGACTAGAAAATTTCACAGAGCTAAATAGTAAAGCATGCGGTGGAACAAATTAATACTGGTGGATAGGGAGTAATGAAATAGGAAAGGGTGAATCTTTGGATTGTAATAGGCAGGATCTGAATGAAAACAAGGTTTGTAAAAAGAGAATACAAGCTAGAGAGCAATAGGCTCAGGGGAGGAAAAAACTTGAGAAGAGACTGGCAATATTCACTAAATGTTTTCAAACAAAGTCAGGGTAGCAGATTAAGGCTGAGCGTTCTGAAGGCTACAAGAATGAAAGAGTTTTCAAATATGACTGAGTTTTTCTCTCAGTTCTCCCTTTCCAGCTCTCAGAACATGTCACTTTGTGGCAATGAATTCCACCAGTTAACACTTATGCCGTACAAGATGGCCTCAAATTGAACCAGGCGACATTTAGATTGGATATTAGGAAAAATTTCAAGGAAAGGGTTGTCAAGCATTGGAAAAGGCTTCCCAGGGAAGTGATTGAGCCACCAGCCCTGGTGGTATTTAAAAGACATGTGGGTGTGGCACTGAGAGACTTGGTTTAGTGGTGACTTGGCAGTGCTGGGTAAACAGCTGGATTCCATGATCTTAAAGGTATTTTCCAACCTAAATGATTCTACGATTCTAAGAAACACTCCCTCTCACCACACTTTAATCTGCTGCCTTCTAATTTCAGAGAACATTCCACACTTTCTGTGTCAGAAGTGGCTCCAAATGACCAATCACTGTGCAGAAACCATATGAGCAATCCAAATCTTGGCCAATGAATTGCATCAACTCATCTGGGGGACTAATCACCTAGTTGCTGCATCCGGAAATAGATGACCAATGCATGGGTTTAGGAAAGATGCCACAGATGATGTAGCCTGGTGCAGTAGTTCACCCACCCACCTGCTCTCAAGCCAGGAAGCAACTCAACCCTGGACCGTCAGAAGGATCAGGAGGGTCGCCCCTGCTGGCTGCCACAGAAGATCCTTGTGATGTCCAAATGAGTTACTTAATATTATAGACTTCTATCACCCCCTGTGTTTTTAACGGCACTATTTTTGATGCACGCTGCATTTAGAAATACACTGGGATCTTTTATTCGTTAGAGATGCAATAGCTGTTAAATTGTATTAGTTATTGACCTTAGCAGCAATAAACTGTAGCAAGAGTAGTCTGTGGTAAACACTGCTAAATCATAATCAGCTGGCGTAATGCTGGCATTTCTGACCATTTGTCCCGTGCTCTGTAAAGTGCATTTGATCACAGTATATAAAAGTGTGAGAGTACTGTATACAGTTTTGGAATGGACTGGGTTTAAAGACATATTCAACCAATTTATCATTTAACTTACAGCTTCACAAAAGCTATTAAACAACACGGTGAGCCTGGAGGCCACACATATGCTACAGCCCTAGAAATGTAAAGAAGTTCATTTGAATCCGTTAATAATGACCTTGACCCATCGAACAAGGTGTACTTATTGTCAACAATTCATCTCACTCTTGACCCTGGCAAAATGCCTAACCTTTGAATACTTCTGGTGGGGGAGGAAAGGCTTGGGGTGGTTTTTTTCTTTCCCCTGGTGAAACGGGCCAATTTTTTTCCCTGTTTAGCAAAATCTGGAACACAGATCATTAGAATGCTTTTGGCAGCTAATTTGAACATCAGTGACTCAACTTTGAGAAGGAAGCCTTTTTCTGCCCTAAAGAATCTCGGAGAGTTTTCAGACTACAGTAATTGAAAAATCCCTAAACACTCACTCACAGAGGAGATACACATTACTGCAGGAACAGTCTACAAATTGTAAAGTATTCAATTTACATTCTCAGTACCTCAGGGCAGTTGTGAAGAATTTATATCTTCAGAAACCTTTGAACTAACAAAAGATAACATTTCACAGCAAAGTCTACTTGCATAAAAGTTTTTTAACTCCCTTCATTCTTATTCTGAAGGAAGTGTCTTTCTCACTTCTGGAACCACGGCTCAACACAGGTATCTGAGATGTTAAAAAGGAGATGGAAATGGAAATAGAGGTGTTAAAAAAATTTAATGGACATCCTGCATCTCATTTAGAACATGAGTTCATTATTCACCAGTCCACACATGATGTATTCTTGCTCTGAACTTGATGTCTTTTTAAATGATACTTCGGTTTGATCAATGTGCAAAGATTCTTAGTTATATTAAGGCCCTTTATGCAAAAGGCTTTATAAAGTGCAAGTAACTGGCACAGCTACACCCTGGATGAGGGCAAGTGACACCTCGATGAGAGCAAGAGGACATCTTTTTGTCCCTGAGAGCATCAGCTGGGGCAGTGTATAGTGCCACATCTAATGCAGTACACTGGCCATATCACCCCTCTGTTTGCACTGGGTCTTCATCTGCTTGGAGAAATTGCATTTAAAAACAAATTTTGATGACACTTCAATAATACCGAAGGGAGAGTTTTTGTCTTTAGGAAGTGGTTTTTTGTTGTTTTTTTTTTTTTTTTAATAGGGTCAATGCATAGATTATATCGCTTGGATATCTATCAGCAAACCAACATTTTCAGAGGTTCCATTGTGAACCACACAAAAACTTGTGTATTAATTCAGGTACTTCAAAGTACCTCAAGGGCTTCATGGAATACCCTTCAAGCACAACTTTAATGTTGTGCTCAAGCCACACAGAAGTGAGGGTTAACATCCAGCTGACCCTTGAGTCAAGAAAAAGAAGACAGAGACTGATAAGTTGTAAGGGTTCAAGTGTGCAGAATCAGGCCCTGTTTGTGCAGAGAAAATTGGTAATAGAAACAGGCATTGCATTTGCTAGTTAGGAAATGATCTTTCTCTTCCTCTGCCCCTTTTCTTGATCAAAGAACACTCAACATAATTACCAATCTAATGACATCCTTTCACTTGACTTTTTTTTCTAATTTCTACAGAAAAAAGAGAAGAGTGGAAGGACAAAAAAAATTTGCTTCAAGCCAACCTTAAATCTATGATTACCATATTCATGTCCAACACTAAGCATTATGTGGAAACATTAATGAAAGTTTTAAAATGCAATCATTGGTTAAAGTTTTTTTCCCCTTCTCTATAAAGAAATTGATAAATGTTTCTATTAACTAATAACCCAGGAATCAACAGTCTTATAAAACTGGTTTATTCAGCCCAGAAAATTAGGCAATCCATCATGACTGATTTGCTCACATTTTCCCCTGCAAATAAGTGAGATGAAAACTTTAAAACCAATAAGATAATGCACTTAACAAATTCAGCTGAGAGAGATGGATAAACTAAGATGCCACTGGCATCAGTTAAGGAAAATCTGTCGTGTTTCCAATTATTTGAGCAGATTTTGTATCCCAATTTGCTGCCAGACTGCCTGCATCCCCCACTCCCCTCTTTCAAACCAAATCATCTGATCTTAAATCAGAACAAGCTCATCATATCACACTATGGAAGGCCAACAGGGGATAAATGACACCAGATGTTATATGAGTTTTCTTTTAGGCTTTCATTTCAGACTTACTGCATTCCCCATGCTGCTTTTTACTTGTCAAAAACTAAAATGTGCTTTGATAGATAACAACCCTATTTTCTTCACTGCCTGAGCTTAGAGAATACCATTAAGTATTGATATTGATGGTGCTTAACTAGGGAATGCAACCTGGGACCACAGAAAGCAGGATCCTGGGATCCTGAGATATCTTTTGGTCCCACAGATACATTTTCTGCGAGTCCCAGGGTTTTTCTGTTGTTGCTGCTGGGGGTGGTGTTGGGATACATGCTGTGTGATTTTACAACACAAAATGTGAGCACTCAGACAGACAGGAAGAGTAAGGAGGGGCAGGCAGGCGCAGAAACATAACTCTTAGGCCCATCTGCTGCTGCTGTCTGAGCTGCTGAGGGAGTCGCTATCATACCAGAAGACTAACAATGAACTTCTGAAACTGAACTGAGGCCCGCTGGTGCAAAATCCAAGGCACATTTAAATTTACTTTGCTTATGGTCTTCCAGAGTCATTGTGGGCCCAGACCAGTAGTGAAAAAACTGGGAAATGGCAGAAACAAAGAACAGCAAGGGGAGAACAAGACATGCAGAGGAGATGACACACACATGGCTGCAGGGCACGCGGTACCCAACCAGCCTAGGTCTGAGCAGAGAAGCTGCTCTGTAAGGGAGAAACCTCATGACTCTACCAAGGTGTAGGCATTTTAAAACCCAGCTTGGCCATGCAATGTACTAGCTGTGTTACCAGGCCTAAGATGGCTGGCTAGAGCTGCGAAGAACCTGATATAAAGAAAATGTGAACCACCTTGGTAAAGGGCAAAGAAATAAATTAATGTATGTCAGTCTCAATTATGAAGGAAAAAGCCATTTCTTTCAGTAGTCAGAAGTTACTGTCTTTAGGTGCATTTATAAAGCTACACCAGCCTTTCACAAGTGCCACAAATATTTTCTCAGGAAAATCCGTAAATACCGAATGCATTTTAACTCTCAAACCCACCGTGACTGGTGACATCACATCATAGTGGTGTTTCCCATCAAGATAACACAGGTCTCTCCCAGTTGGCCAACTGTGTGTGCTTGTATGGAGGCACTACCATGGCTTTGAATACTTTAGTCTACTGCCTGGGAGTAGCTTGTTCGTCTCATGGGTGTGAGAGGTGGCAGCTTAATCTCATTCCAATACACCTTGCCGGTGCAGTGAGGGAGAATATTCACACATACTCTGACTGCAGCTGATGACAAGCAGCTTGCTCCACAGTGCACTGAAGTCAACAGGGTTAAGCCTCCAGAGCAAAGGAAGAGATAAGAGTACAATCAGCATGAATGACAGCAGCAGAAGCTCTCCTTTACAGGTCAGAAATGCTCAATCACAGATTCTGAAGCAGAATTCAACTCCATTTAAACATCAGAATAACTTTCACCCTTCACCTCTTTCTGCTGTCCTGGTGCTCTGCTGCTGCCTGTACATTTCTTCCATCATGAGTCCACTTACTACCACTGATAGCATCACCTTTGCAGCTCATGCAAAATATGCTTGGTGAACAAAATACACCAGTAAGCAAGCAGCTGTCAGAAACCATGACTTATAGCATTAAACAGCATCAGTTTGGTTTGGCTGATGCTGCAATATTTACCCACCACAGCACCACTCGATACTAAGAAGGAGCTGGCCTCTGCTCCCACCCCAGCAAACCTTTACAGGAAAGTAGAAATCCTCACCAACTGACTCGTGCAGTGATAATGCAAAATGATGAGGGAATGGGGAAGGGGCCTGGCAGCAGATACAACGTTTAGGCACTTCAGTCTGGAGATCGGTGCCCTTTGGAGCCTGCTTTCATTTGAAGACCTAGGCAAAAACGCAGTGTGAAGAAAGGAGACAACAGAAACTCCTAAGTCTGTCGTGACAACAAAAGAAACATCACTGAATATCTCACAGCAACAGCATTGTGCCAGCCTTGACTTACCTTAGCCATTTGTACCACTGTAGGACATCTAGTGGCAAACAGCAGCTTGAGCTGGTATCTTTATGCTCCCCTTCTAACATTTTTCAGTTGGAAGAGGAGCATCATCTCACTAGTTCATCCAGTTTCTTCAGAGTGTTTTATGTCTTTCATGGAAAACTAGCAGAATAGGGTAGAAGGTGACAAGCTGATTACTACACTAAAAGCAATTAACAGTGGAAGTCATTTAGTCAAAATGACGACTAAATCCATCACCTATTCAATGTATTGTCCCCCAAAAATATGGTGGAATAACCTTTTCATCTTTTCTACATATCTGATTGTTATAATCACAATTAGATATGCTAGGTAGCAGATGAAAGGAAAGGTCTCCAACCCTCCCATGCTCTCTCAATGCTAATTTATCTTCCTTCCAAGCATCTGCTCACATGCTTCACAGAAGAAGGACAAATTGCTGCTTTTGGATCCACGGTTACAAGAGAAAAATCCTGTGACTCAGCAATCGTCCAGCATCATCAGGAGGGGTCATCCCTACAGTCACCAGAAATATAAAACCTGTGGCCCCCTAGCAGCCAACTTAAGTGTGCTTCAGAATGGGCCGTGGTGGAGAGACACACAAGAGATGCCACCTCTGCTTCCCCTCCATGTCAGAACAGGACAAAATGGGCTTGGAAATGGATTATCCCACACACAGGCACTTGGTGTTTTCAGTCAACCTGAGCTGGCTCTCTTGGCACCTCTGGGCATCCTTCCTGTAAGAGTTTTCTCTTTGTACAAATTTCTCTGGTGGAAATTTTTGCCGAAGATGAAGATTTTAAGTGAAATTGGAAACAAATATCCGTGAAAAGTGTTTCTGAAACCTCTGTTGGTGGGCAGACATCGTGGAAAGCTCATTCCTCAAACCAGGAAAGGAAATTGACCCTCATAACAGTGAAATCAAAGCAGTTTGAGCTGCAGTAGCAAATGCTGACAACAGACTGCTCTCAACCAAACTCCAGGATGAACATTACAAGCAGAAATTAGGCAGCTAACACTTTGGCATGACTAATTGATTTAAGAAAATCAACACTCTGCTGACATACAAGTCATGAAAGAAGAGCAAAAGTAATCAAATCAATGGCTTTTTTCACTGTATGATAATCAGCACAGCTAAATCCCACCTATCCCTTGCTTAGGCCACCAAAACAGTAAAATCTCCATGTTCTGTCACTGGCCTGCCTGCCTGTGGGAGCAAGCTCCTAATTTAGTTATTGCATACATTCTGCTCTTACTGCAGAGCTATTTCCTTTTACTTTTGCTCTGATCTAAGTCATGCCATTTTCTGGACCAAAGATAAAAGAAACAACACTGAAATACCCCCAGCAGTAACTCTCTTAAAATAATAAGTCTGAGAATTAACAGCAGCCACATAGGTATCTTTGGAGATCACAGGAGCAACTCTATATTTCCCAGCATACAATTGTGTGAATGTTTGCATTCTCATATCTTTCCAGTTGAGAATGAGGCAGCCAAGTAACGGGATTTGAATGCATATTGGCTTGCTGCCTCTGCTGTTTTGATTTGCAGACTGGCCAAGCAGAACGCAATTAGTGGTTATTGACACCTTTACAGGAAGCTCTCATAAGGGAAATGGGAAATTGAAAATGTCCTTTAAAAGATGGAAGCAAAATACTGTATCAAAGCTTGCTGGTAAATAAGACGAGCCCAGAAAAGTGCTCAGTCAGAATATTTGTATTTCTGTATCATTTAGGAAAATCCTATTATGGCTTTAGCCACAGAGACATCCCTGGTGTGCAAGATAGAGGCAGTTCATAAAATACATAGCATTTTCAGCTTGAAAATAGGGCAACCTATTGCTTTCTGTAGATGGCTATGTTACACCCCAGTTCCCATCAATAGAACATAATCTCATTGCAGCAGGCAACACTCAATATCAATGAAACACTGGTATTGTAGGCATTTGCAGACTGCCAGTACCTAAAGGACAGAAAGACTTTGTGTTTTTACAAGGGCCAATATCTCTGGAACACATTTATGAAACAAGGCAGCACACCAAGGAGGCAAATGAGTTATATGCGTGTGTCCACAGAGCTGTCTGCAGGCGTTTGTTTGCTCTTTCTCCCCTCTCTTTCTCTCTCTCTTCTGGTACTCTGCACCATCCTTACCTTACATTCTCTAAGTTTCACTAACAGTGTCAGTCATGCAATTAGTCCCCTGCCAATTAATGACAAATAAGATGCCTGCTGTCAGTGTTCCATAGCTCTGACAGAGTGCATGGTAACAATCTGTAGCCAGGATAATGCTCTAAGGAGTCTGCATTGTTCTCTGGATGGCGGGGAAAAAAAGAAAGGAAAGAAAAAGAGAAAGAAAAAGTATGTTGCACGTTCACTTATGCCATCAGCAGTCAGTGCAAAAATAAAATAAGTTTTGTTGTGCAGTTATCCCAATGATTAAAATATAATAGGCTAATGAGATTACAAAGCTGATTGTGAACAAGACCAATTGTGTTAATTGGAGGCTCCTGAATGGCAATTTGAGCTGCTGCCGCTGCTGAGTTTTGAAATATAATCAGTTTTACTAATTTTATCTGATTTCTTAATGAAGCTTGCCTTGAGCAATTGTTCTATGTGTTCTTTAGCAAACAGCGTGTGTCATAACTGCTGACATTAATCTTGATTACTTTAGTTAAAATAAATAGTTATACTTGGGCGGCTTTCAGAAAATACATCAGAGCAAATGTAATGTTAGGAAGAGATGAAGTTTTACTTATATTTGTTGGTTTTCCTATACTATATTTGCGAAGTCCCAACTGTGAAACATCTTTCTTGTGTGACCTGATCTCTCTGAGACTCCCCTTTCTCCTGCCCTTCCAAAAGCATTTTTGACTTCCACAGAAAGAGGGATAAAGACAGTGTCATTATTACAGAAGAATCTTTACTAAGAGGGAAAAAAAAATTCACTAATGAAACCCATCTCAGAAAAAAAAATGCAAAAAGCTTTTTCATGCACGAATCTCAAAGCTGGCACACACATTCTCACCACCTCATGGTCCAGCTGCCAGTACTAACACTCGAGCCCTATAGAAATGCTCTCTCTCATATAGCTTGTTTATTTTTATGGAGGATTGATATACTTTGGATGGCTCTTTGGAGCTTTCACGGTGAATTTGATAGGATGCTTTACCATATTGCTGCTTGCAAAGGGACACATAAACATTAACAGAAATAAACAGTAGGAAAAGGGAAATGGAAATATAAGTGCAGTATGAATTAATGGCAAACATAGCTAGAGATTGTTCATATTTCAGAACTCCTATTATCTTATGGCCTTGCCTTTACAGGGATAATCCTTTCGTAATTAAGATAATGGCTAACTAGTCTGATAGGTATTATACATCTTTTTGTGCCTGTATGTTTATATGACAACATAATTTGCATGTACTTATTATTGGACTATAAAATCTGTGGATTTTATATGTAGTTACATTGATTAGGTACTTGGATGATAAATAGAAACCATTTGGGGAAAGATGATATAGGATATATTAAACATTTATTTCACCCTCTCTTTATAGCCAGCACTGGTTTGTTAAATTAAAAGTGTTTAGTCTGGCCTGGATAGTAATCTATGTCCAATTCAGATCTAAATATGTATAATAAACAGTCTAGCTTTTAATCCATATGCATGTAGTAATTTCTTTAGTCATGAGGTTTTAGAAAGAATTTAGGTGTTTTTTCTCTGAGACATGTTTTCTGGAACAGGGGAAGGTCATGGCCAGCACTGCAAGGACAGAAAGCAGCTTCAACACAGCACTGCCAAGGACCACTTTGAGTACCAAATAGCAGCAGCATTTTCTACTCACAGATGTAATGGGTCAAAGTCTGGATTTCTCATTTAAACCCTGCTTCCACAGTGCTTACACTCACTTCTGCTTTAAACACCACAGTTAGAAAAGGTGTCATCTTTTTATGGATGGCTTTGACTTTTATGGAAAAGCTGACACCTGACATGCAATGTTTTCACTCCCTGCCCCTGAAAGTACTGCCTTTTATTTAAAACTACTCCCTGTCCTGGTTAAAAATAGAGCCAAAAACTTCATGGAGAAAAAAACTCTCCAACAAACCGTAAGATATTTCCAGAATGACTGTTCCTTGAAATAACTGTAATTTGTAATCATGGTTCATAACCATGATTCAGACCCTCACCCAAAAGGCAGTGTCCCCGTCAGCCTAGGTCCCTCCAACACCAAACAACTCTTTCCAGACATGTTTTAAGTCTCTGGTGAGTAGGCTCCTGGCTTCTTTAGAAGGCCTGCTTCACTTAATGAGTACAAAATCTATGTGAATTTGAATTTGTGTATTCTCACTTCTGCTTAATAAATATGAAAATTTATATTTAATGAGAATCTACTTTCACCCCTCTCTTCCTTCCTTAATGAGAGCTAATTGAATAGAACAATCTTCATTTGGCAGGATGCATCACGAGGGCTTGTCTATACTTAGAAATTTACTGAGACAACTAATCTGAAATGGGTGAGAAATATCCCTACAGCTTTTCTGCCCAAATAGCTGTTTCAGAGCAATTATTTCAAATGAGCTATTTTTGTAAATTTCAAGTGTATACAAGTCTCCAATCTAATATCTGGCTGGCATTACATGCCCAACTAGTTTTTATGGATCAACCTATTTGATCTGGTGAGTAAGTCACGCTGTAGGAACAAAACAAAAAAAAAGTAACTTTGGCTCTGATTTGCCTTTATGCTAATGCATGACACGATAAAAAAAGCATTACTGCCAATGATAATTTAACTATATATGACCTGGATATTGATTCTTCAGTACCAGGAGCAAATTCTAGCCCCATATACTTTTAAAGGTACCATACAGGCTGCTTTTTATTAAAACCTTTCACCTTTTTGTTTCTGATTAGGACTCAATAATTTATTTCTCAAGTGCTTTCCCCGCAATTTAGAGACAGCTAGGCTGCTGTAACTTTTAGAGGTACACTCGTGTGTGACAAGCCTTATTTTAGGTCCTTGCTGTGCTCAGTCTAAGAATGTCTACGAAGTTTCAAAGCTCACCAGCATTTCTTTGGGGTCTGGCAGCACACCAAAACAGCAGACTCTGATAAAACAGCCTGGATTCGGCAGACGTGGATTGATCCTTTCTTTTTCTGTGTGAGAACCATTTCCCTCAGCATGACCACTGCTTTAATCTTGTATTTTAAACATAAACAGAATGGCAGATTTTACAGTATAATCTGTTAGGCACAGCAGCCTTTTAGAAGAATGAATCATTAACCTAGAAGCTATGTTTAAGTAAAAAGAACAGACAACAAGAAAGGGGGAGAGACGGAGAGGGAGAGAGATTGGTTTTGTTCATGATTTAACACACAACTGTGATCCACTCGCCTCTAAAATGCATTGCTGGAGAAGAAATAAACCTCACTATAAGCAGGGCAGGAAAAAGTGTCATTACAAAAGAGCTTGCTTGAGGAGCATGGGGAGAGAGAGGGAGGAAAAACCAATTTTTAAATTTTCTCTCCTGCTGTATTTTTGAAATATAACACATATTTTTATGGTAGTAATGTTCTTGTTGCCATGCTGGCATAAAGAGACAGAAGAGAAGGCATGTTGAGAATGGCAATGTCTCTCATTAGAGCAACTGATATAAGTGGGAAAAAACAAAGAAGAGGAAACAAAGATGTTCTGGTTTTCCTCGTATTCAAGTCAAGCAGTTTAATAAAAACTTTCATTCCCGTACAGCATCAGGCCATTTCTGTTTAGAGGATAACTAAACTGCAGCTAACGCTGATGTATTAAACAATTTGCAGAGGGAGAGTTTCTAACACACTTTCTCATTTATACTACTCTCCATCTTTCATCAGGCTGGGCAGACTAAATGTAATTTGCACCCTTGTCCAAGTTTATTTTACATTGCAATGTTATCAGTGTAAGCAAGAATCAGACCCTTTGCTCTTAAACTACTCCTGAAGGTGGCTTAGAGACTCAAATGTGAAACTGATGCTACTCATTTACTGTCTCCTTTAATAAATCTTCCTCTCATTTAGGAGTATAAATGTGTGTGTAAATGTATTGACATCACAGCTGCATAGGTGGACCAGGAGAATCGGTGTTAACATTGCTATGAGGTATTTATGTTTGTTCATCATGTGTACACATGAAGCTTTCCTCCTCCTTGATGACAACAAGAAGGGTGTTAGATTGACCCATTATTATCTTTCACATTTTGACTCTGTGTTGCATTTTCAAATTTGACCTCTTAAGAAGAAAGCATGAGAAAAAAAGGATGTTTCAGCTTGTGGTTGGGGTGTTTTCCAGCATATTACTTAAATCCTTTGTGTAGCTTGAACTTGTGCTGCCCAGTTGCTCACTGCAGTTGGTATTCTCAAATGCACATGCAGCCCATGGGAACAGAAGGTTTCTTCAGCCATTTTCTGGGAATTGTTTTATACACCTGAGTCACCAGAAATGACTGAGCTAGATCAAAGTAGGGCGAGAGTGAGGTCATCCACTTGGGTGGCTGCTCTCATGTGTCCTAATATAATTTGATGATGCAGTGAAAGAACATGTTACTGTGACAGGATACATCAAAAGGAAGAGAAATATGCTTTCAGGGAGATGATGTCACCAGAAGAGCTTAGGCATGGCCAAGTGCGTGTGTATACATGGAGCTACCTGAAGAAATGTCCACGGCCATCTGTAAATGACATCCTGCTGACCTGCCTGTGATGGAGGACCATCATCAGATGCATTTCCTATTTGCTTGGGAGAATTAGCAGCAACTCTTTTTTTTTCCTATTCTTCATTCAAACTAAGGCATTTGTAAACAAGAAGCAAACTCAGACCAGATGGGACCTTACTTTTCATAATGCAAAGACCAAATTGTTATTTAATCCTTCCAAATTGATTTACTGTGTCAGGCATCTCTTCTGTCGCTAACGGTAGGAACTGAAGAATTTGGAGGTTTACCACCCTGTCCCAGAACACAGACTGGTCTGTGTCCCAGTTCTTACAACTTCTTTCACAAGTACAAAGATGAAGCCACAGATCAATCACATTCTGGGTGTTAGAAGTCTTTCAGAGACGACATGCATGCCTTTGCCTTCCTATCCTCCTTCAAGGCATCTCTACATTTTAGAAAAAAAGTTGACATTATGATCCCTTCCTCTAGTTCTTCAGAATTACCTTTTTTACATGCTGCAACACTTGCACTTCTGAGATTCTTTGCCAACCTTTTCCTTTTCATCCTTAATTTCTCAAGTGGATTTGATGAAAACAGACAGCTGTTATTTTTTCAGGCAATATTTACTTAAATTAAGTCATGTAGTCTACGTTTAGATTTTTCTTTCAGAAGAAAATATTGCCTCAGTCTGTATCTACATGTAGGTAAGGTGTCTTTGTATTTAGGTTATTTATTTTTTCTATAGCTAGTACTTATATCTTTCCACATTGTTTTATATACTTCAGTTTCTTTTTATTAAATTTTTTAACATATTATTCATGCATGACTGTGGCTTCTTCTGTACGCTTTTAATATATAAAGGAAGCTTATTTTACAACAAATGTGAATTAGCTAATTCCACAAAACAAAAGGGATAGAACCCCAAAAGATTAAGGTGCGCCCAAAGTCTAAAATTTGCCTATAAATGCAGTCTAGCACTTACATAGACACATAGTTTTAACTCTACGAGTAGTCCCACTGAAATCTAGGACAGGGGAACTGTATTTAGAACAATTTTTAAGCACTGTTGAGACCAACTGGGGTTATAACAAGTTTTGCGTTCAAGCATAACATGAGTAGCAACTACAGATAAGGAAGAAAAGTAGACTAAAGAGCTATCCTGGGTTGTCTGTAGAGTGATTTTATTCCTGATGCCTTCTCTCAGTGGAAAAACTATAGTCAAAACACACTACTGCAGCAGAAGGACACTGTGAGACACCTTGCTGGGCACCCAGCTTAAGACCTTGGTGCAGCCAACATCAGTCAGGTTGCTTTCTTACCTTCCTTTTCCTCCAGAGTTAAATCAAAACTCACAGAGTCAGGAAAAGATTAACACATTTGGAGCTCGGGAGCAGAAAGGTTGACTCATTCTTGTTTATGATACTTGCCTGGTTTGTGATTTGGAGCACAAGAGAGGTACCCAGCAAGATTTTTCAAGGACATACCTAGCATGAAGTGTTGCCGGGCTTCAACCTTCCTTGTGGCATTATATGAAACTGTGTAATTCCTTGGAGAAAAATATTCACAGAGGTCACAGCAGTTTTTCAGCAGCTGAAACCTGCTTGCTGTCCTCTAAACAGTTTTACATTTGGAGGAGGGTTTTTGATAATTATCTAAATGAGGTATGGAAAATTCATGGGTTGTTCATAGGTAAACAGTGAGGACAGCTGGGTACAGAGATTAATACACAGGTGTGATCTGGTGGCAAAGTGAAAAGCAAGAGTTTTCTATAGATGGCAGATCCCGAAGTTCTCCTTTATCTTTCTTCCAGAAGAACATGCAATCTTGTGGAAAAGTAATAAAAAAATTTAACAGTTCTTTCTTTCAACATCCTATAATCTTAAGGTACCTGTCACCTCAATGCCGCACAGATCTACCCGATCCTTGTGTGTTTAAAATTCTTATCTGTTTTCCTGCTGCTAACCTCTTTCAGTTAGTCTGGGGAGCCAGCTGATTTATTCGCCTTGTGGAACAACAAAGTTGCTAATTTAATTCCACTCCAAACTTCTGCCATACTGCTAATGTGCATACATGGAAGAACACCTTTTACCTTTCAGATTCCACACTAAATGTAGTAATTGACCTGTTTTCCTGACATGGAAAAGCTGAATCCATATATTTAGTATCTTATCCATTCTGTGCCATTTCTTTTGCTTTAAAGAAAGTTTTCAGTAACGGGAACTAATGCAAATTCTTTTGCCTTTTGATAAATACAGTAATCCTCTATTTTCAGACTACAACTTTCAGATCTGCAGACTTCAAGCTTGAGTAAGAAACTTATTTTTTTATTATTTTTGCATATGTGTTTTCCCTATGTTTTTTATCTCTGCAATGCTGTGATGATTGCAAGCAGTGTCAATCTCACACTTAGGTTTTAAAAAAAATTCAAAACACTATCACGTGACATCACTAGTCAGAAATACAAAACAAATTCAGCAATTTTTTACTTCAGTTAAGAATTTTTGACTGCAGAAATTTTGTTTTCAGGAATTATAAAAGTTTTTATCTCTATTTCAATGTATTCAATTAGTTCTCCTCAATGAATAATTCAATCAGCATTAGAAACCAATTAGAAGCTTAAAAGAAATCTTGGTTTTGTCTTTATGTTATAAGACATAAAGTAGATATGAAATTAAGTGAAAACAATATCTGTTTAAGTGAATATATTTTTGCCTTCTACATATCCATTGGGTTTAAGACAGATTTATTTACTTAGGGAGAGCAAAATAGCTCTCCCTAAGTAAATAAAGTGGTTTTTTCCTTCAATTGTAAAGATTTTGTGAGGTGCTTATAAATATTTTCTGATAAAAATACCAACAAAAAGTAGTATTCACCTAATGAAAAAGACTTACAACACTCACCATATCCTAATGTTCTGTACTGTGAAAAAGGGAGAAGTTAAATTATATTAAACTAAAACCCCGGTTAATTGAATGGACAAAGATAAAAAATATCTTTCTGTTCAGCAACAAATATACAGAGTGAGCAGCTTACTTAGTAGGATGTATTTAGTCACATATTTTACAGCTTAAGAACCAATCAAAAAAGGGAAACTTTCTATAGGGCACAAAAATGACAAATGCAAACAAAAGCACAAGATAACTTAAACCAAGTTAACCTCCTTGAAGGTTTAAATCATGAATTAAAACAAACCATTTAAATCCTCAGGAATTAAATCAGATCAATGAAAGCTTTGGATTTGCAAACTTTTCACAAGTATTGCAGTGAGACCCTGACAGACGCCCGCAACACCAGTGATGCTTAATCACAACTGCTCTCACTTTGGACCTCTCTCCTGGTAATCAACCTTGACAGGCACCCCTGTCCGCCACACGGTTGAGCTCTGAGCCACAGCTGGATCTCACCCATAGCATTTAAGGACTGTGCAATCCTAGAGGTTTTCAAGCTATGACCCACTTATGGGTGATAGGTGACACAAGGCTGGGAGCAGCACTGCTACCATGGCTGCTGGTACCCAGAGAGATGCCTGCCCCTGCTCAGCCCTAAAATCACTGTCAGGTGACAGTGACCAGCCCCCAGCCCTCAGAGCAGAGAAATGAGACAAAATAATTTTCTCCCAAGGTCTGTAGTGACCAGTCTTACAAAGATGACCATGAACTTCAGGTTCAGAGCTATTGGCTGGACCTTTCACGCTCCTTGCAATGAGGAGGTCCCTGTCCATTCCTGCCCAGGATCCCCTCATAACTGGAAAGCAGTAAGTATCACAGAAAACATCAGCTGGATTTTGATTGAACAATAACTAATCAGTATTTACCCTTTCTCAAATATTTCTGTCTCATAGAGTGCTTCTACAATGGCTGCATCGAGGGAGGTAATGGCATCCCCAGATTTTGTGCCTTACTTTTTCTTCTGCTTCAAACCAGCCACTCTGCTTCAGGTTGAATTTTTCTAGCAAAGAGTGAGACCTTGCTGTAATAAAGTTAACCATGGGGTAGTTCTGGTGGAGATAAAGAGGCAATTTCTTTGATGCTCTAGATGTGTAACCTGCAATGTGGTGATGAGGAGCGATTTGGAATTTCCTTTTTACTATAAACCCACCAATTTTAACTCATTGTCTGTCTTCCTAGGCTTAAGAACTGAGAAAGAACAGAGTTCAGATCTCATAAAAGCCTCCAGCCAAGGGGCAGGTTCGATAGCTGACTATACAATAGAAGAAGTCTGTCTGGTTTTATTTCTGGTAGATGAAGTCACTTTTTGAGAAATTGGATCTATGAAACTGCAGGGCATGATACAACGATAATAAATGCATAGAAGCTTTCATATTTATTAATTGCACATATTATGAGATAGAAACCAGCCAGAGCAGTTTTCTAAATTGGGATCAAGATTTTTTAAAGCAGCAGCTCTTTTAGCTGCAGATCCTCATAAAAAAACCCACCAGTGAAGTTTCTAAGCCTCAAGAGACTGAAAACTGTGTATTTGAGACTGGGTAACAAGACCATCATGTGAAGTGCTTAGCTGCTTTAAGTTACCTTGCCTATATAGACAAAGATGGACATTAAAAAAAAAAGATAAGAAGTGACACTTCTAAAGCCTTTTCCCAAACTGGTCAATAAAGAGCAACTTCTAGAGATTACTTCCTCAGAAATTACGTGCAAGTTTCCATCTACTGTTCTGAAACCGGAATGATAAATGGCACAAAACTGCCCTTATTCCTAGCTTAGAAAGCAGAAACTGAGGCACCGAAAGTTTATGTAGTTTCTTCGGAACTGACAAAGGACTTGGGAATACAACTCCTGTCCTTACTCTTAAGATCCTCTATTCATTTTCCAGAAGTGGGAGATGTTCTGTAATGACTATATTGTTTCCCTTAGAGTGAAAGGCAAATCCCCTCCCACATGATTTTGTTGATATTGTTTGTTAAATTCCTTCTTGTGGCTGTCAACAGGGCACTTAAAAACCAAAATGTGTAAAGGAAAAGCTATGCCACATGGCAGGTATAAAAAGCAACAGTTCTAAGGATTCATGCAAATATTAAAATGTACCTCCTACAGTTAACCTAGTGTTATTCATGTTTTCTGTTACACTGCCCAGAGGTGTTTCATTGTTTCCTACAAAAGGGATATTTGAATTTTTTCTTTTGCTTTTGTCCCAGTAATTAGTCATGACTGACATTTAGAGATATGCAGGACGAGATACCCCAATGCATTTTCTTTTGACTTTCCTTGAATTAGACTCAGTGCTAAAAGAAAACATTTCCCTGCACCCCTCCCCTGTATTTTTAAATGAATGTCATCCAAATGGCATTGCCACTCAAATCTTACAGCGAAATTCCTCACATGCTGATAGTGCAATGTGGGAATCTCTAAAATTGTCCCCCGTAGGTAGGAATTCAGCCCCTGAAGGTTCACTTGAGTTTAATTTCACTAATCATACGGGGACAGTTATTTTTTGCTCTTGCTCAGCTTCTCTTTCACTTGCGAGCATGCACACACACACACACCACTCACACTGCATCCCTCCCTTTCTGTTGCACTTAAGTCCAGATTCGCTCTGACCATTCCCGCTCACAAGCGGAGAGCGACACAGCACCACAGTGCCTAAAGACCATAGGTAGGTCCTTTGCTTCAAGCCAATTTATTCACATTTGCGATGGTAAGATTGATTTTTATCCTGCATTTCTGAGTTTATTTAACTGATTTCAGAAATTGCCGCAGAGGTGGGGGCAGAGATCGTCTTCAAGGTTGTTGTCATCCGGAATTTTATGTCCTTCATTTTCTTTCACTCTGTATGCCTGTCACATCGGCTTAACTGTGAGTAGCGTACTAGCCAGTACCTCTGGCATACTGTATATTAATAGAATATTGATATAGCCCAAATACTGTTGTGGGATTCATCATTTGGTAAATCCTCTGCCGTCTGCAGTTTTACAGAGCCGTTTAATTAGCAATTTTACAACCTCCTATTCTCTCATTAAATTAATTAATAATTAAGTTCAAATATAGGCATCTTTAATGTCATAATTATATTTCAGTTTTATGGTCACCAGAGTTTAGCTCATTAGGCAAGGTAGTCATAAACCATAGCTCTATTTAGGGTCTGAGGCACTGATGTTCAGGTAGTTTGCTTCTGTGTGGTATTTTTTATCCTTCTCACTTTCTCCTCTTCTTCCCCTGTCCCCCTCCTCTTCCCCCTGATTCTCCAGCTCCCCTCCCTCTCATTGCTCTCTGCTAACACTGGCATTTTTTCCTGTAGCAGCTCTTTCTCATTCATATGTCATGTTAAAAAAAATCCCTGGCACACATCCTCACAGCCCTCCCCTCCCTGTTACTCTCTCTGGAGCAGTTCAGCGATGCTGGCCTGCTGTGAGTACTGCTTCCTTGCAAGCCCTAGGGACCACCACCTCCAGTGCTGGGCACCTAGCAGTAGAAAATTTTGTGTAGCATCCTACCAGGGATGTTGTATTCCTTTTTGACTGTGAGATTTACCAAAGCATGGGATGTAGTAATGACATTTCACACAGTATGATATGTTGTGCGTTGTTTTATATGTAGTGGATTTATTTCAGTCATTATCGCTGATTAAACCAGCTTAGTTGAAAAGGCAAAGCAAAACTTGGCTTTGAAATTGTTCTTATTTAATTTTGTTTGTGCTCACATAACCCAGGACAGCACTAATTATCTCTTTAGTGTAGCTCATATTTCTAATGTAATTCATATGTAAATTGTAATTTAAATCATATGGGAATGTTTGTGTTCCTTGCATATTCTCAGTAAAGAGCACAAACAGTGAATTAAAACTGTTTGGAAATGAAAACTTTATGTTGCCTTTTTTGAACTGTCTTTGATTTCTTTTGGCTTGTTGTTTCTCTAATGAATCATGATTCAATTGGGTGGCTAAGGCCAATGCATTTAGTCTCCTCTCTCTGTATTTATGCAGCTTGCTCACTGGCCTGCTTTTCCTTCTGAATTTGGAAGGGAAGGGGGAGCTTTCTGCATGCTCACTATCTTTGAAAAAAACCATCATGGGGTGGCTATTATTATTATTAATAAATAATATTTTTTATGACTAGAGAACCTATGAGCACGGCATGGCACTATTTGTGCCACTTTGCTACTCAAGCAGAGCTGTGCCAGAATGTTCTTTCTGGTAGCATATCTGAATGATATTAGGTTAAAATTTTAATCCCAAGCCAAACTTTCCATGTAATAATCTTAATTGTTTGGGGTTTTTTTTGCTTAATGCAATATTACTGTCCTCTCTAAAAGCCGCTGCTGTCCAAAATGAAGTGGTCTTTTGACAGGGCAAGTCAAAATTTATTCGTGTGAGTAGACCACAGGAGATTTAAAGTTGTTCCCAAACTTCTGAAGGTTCAGGACAGGTTTGCTTGCTGGATGAGGGTGTGATGCTGTGGTACACTCCAACACCAAACACAGAACTAAGATGGGTGCCAGGAAGGCGAGTGTGAAATCCTGAAGAGTCGTGAGCAGCAGGTGCAACTGTCCTACCAGCTCCTGCAGAAGACAGGATGAAGCAAAAGACCTGAAGGAAACAGGAAGGGTAAAAAGTTCCCAAGGAAGAATAATTAAACCTAAACAGCCAGCAAGTTAGTGAATGATGATGTCAGCTACACCTTTCCTTGCTGGAACTGCCCTTTACGTTTCCTGCACAAAACTGAACTCACCAGATTAGGGAGATAATGAATGCCTGTTTCTCATCCTGCCAACAAAGATCTTTGCCTGGCCCATGCCAAATGAAGTTGTGTGTGCTGCACGGACAGACAGCTGTACCAGGCCCAATGTCATGGCTTTGCCGCAGCAAATTGTGACCTGACCTGCCACTGGCCACACAAGACTGTGTTTGCAGTGCTTCCCCAGGTTTAGTGAAGGGGACTCATGATGTGATTGTCCTAGAAGCCTCTTCCCATGGACAACTGCTGCTCGGGCTGGTATGCAAATCCTTCAAAGGGGAAAAATCCTAAACTCCCTGACAGCCTCTCTGTTGTTCATGGGTATTGCTGTGGCCAGAAGAGAGATAAGGCTTTGAGGACACATATTTGTGTGTCAGTCCATGCTGCTGTAATGCTGAGCTCTGGGACAGGTGACCCTGCTCACTGGAGGGAAAGATTGCACGTGCCAGGAGAGGCAGAGATGTTGCACCAGTGAACAGGCACACTTGCTTTGCAACATCCAATCTCCCCATTGGGAAAAGTGCTCCCTAATTTACAGCAATCTTGTCTTTCTCAGGCTTTGGGAACTCTCTGCAGATAAGCTCAGCCCGTCAAGGTGAAGCATCAGGGTGCTGCGTAGCGCAGCTGAGCAGGCTGTGGGCAAGGCAGGCAAGAGGGACCACTGGTCTGGTTTGTCTGTGACCACCGAGACCTCCAGGATCCAGGTGCCCTCCAGGGAGGGACACTGCCACATCTAGGGCACACATTTAAAGCACATGTGCGCGCACACACACACACACACACGCACATGCGCGCACTCTCCCCGTGACGACACCAGAGCTGTCCGAAACTATTTTCAATAATTGATTTGCTGTTTAATTGAACATCATGACTGACTAACATAGCTCATTACTTTACTCATTAGTTAATTATCGAAGAAAGTAGGACAAGTCAATAAAATGAAAGGCTGTAAATTCCAATACTAATTAGCACCATTTCCTCAGAGACATATTTAAGGGCAGATTGGCTACCTGAATGTCCCTGGACCTTGTAGATGAAGGGAAAGGGTAGACTTACCATAAATCTAGATTACCGGCAAGCAAGGCTCCTCAGCAGTAAGTAGTCAAGTACACAAGTGCTGAGCTACCACCAGGCACCCTATTTGAACTGGAATATTGGAACGCAAGCAGGACAGAAATTCCTATTTTTAAAAGAAAAGAGGGGGGTGGGGGTGGTGAGGGAGGGAGTGCTCACACACCAGAGAGGATCCATATTTAAAATAAATTATGCAAACTGAACTACTTCTGCAGAGCACATTTGCTTTCTTAAGCTCTCTTTCCTGGTCTCTCTCACAATCATCTTCATCCTCTTTTTTTTTGGCAGTCCAAATCCTACCCAAAACATCAGAACAACCCTTCAGAAGGACACATTTTTAATGTGAGGATTCTAATTTATATCCCTTATTTGTGTTTTGTTTTGTTTTGTTTTTTAATAAACTATTCCAGTAATGGAAATTATATTCTCTTTGTATTATCTTTGTATTACCGTCTTCTCTATTATCTCAAAATTATTTTTTGTATTTTTTTTAATTTAAAACAAGTCTGATATACCATCTGAGATAGAATTTAATGGGTCCAGTGGAGCCTTAAATGAGCCAAAAAATGATTTAAAGCAAAAAAGACAGGCTCGAAGGAGACTGGGAGAAAAGTAGACTAATAGAATGCATGTTTGTGTATACATGTTTGCATGCATAGCATGTATTTTATACATGCCTGAGCACATATAGATAGATAGATAGATAGATAGATACACACATATATGTATATATACTTAAATAATAAGTGTATGTATGTATATAAAAAGCCATGCAGACACATACATACAGCCAGATACATACACACTGAAATGTGCCTGTATAGGGTTCTTATTGCTCAGTGTGGGGAAATTAACAAGTTCCTCATGTTCTGAAGTTTAAAAGCCCCCAGGTCTTTCTGGCTCCCTTTTAAAAATCAATACAAGAGGACTCAGACTATGGAAAGGTTCTTTTGATATACTGGCACACTGTTCAACAATTTGTCTAAATTATTATAAACAACTAAGGGATCAAGACAAATATATTTCCTTAATTCCTTTTATTTGGAGGCATATCTTCTGTATCTTCCTCTCAGCAAATACCCTCTTGTGAAAAATTAATTTCCAGTTAGGTGCATGGAAATGGAGATCAAAAGCATTACCTGAGCTCAACTTAAGGGAAGAAATCATCCTAAGAATAGCTCTCGATCTGGAGCTTTAAATATTTAGCATTTCTAAAAATATATTAATGGATTAATGTAAAAAAAGCTAACAAATGTCTGCTACTTGACTTACTATATTTTGTGCCTGCAGTTCTGATTATTAAGCCACAAGTTCTGATTTATTTTCAGGAGTTTTAAAAAGTACCTTGCCAAAGTGTTCTAAAGATTGCATGAAATTTTTAATCAGCAGTTTTAAGCATCTGAGTTCTGGTACTAATAAAGCAAGACTGAAATTTAAATTTAGGGAAGAAAGGGGAAATGCAGTTGTCTTGCTTAACAGAAAGATCCTGGGAGAAAGAATGTAAGGAAAAATTATCTATTTATTTTGGTAAAATATATTTTTTTTAAAAAAGTGGTATTTTATTATCCATGTTTGGGATGTTGTCTTTGCATTTAGTGAAGGAACGAAGGAAAAGAACACCACCATGTAAAACTGACCTGTGAAAGAATAGAGAGGAAAAGATTTCCCCAATTAGATGTTCATTCAGCATAGGCAAAAGCGCAAGGTATATTCAGCATACACAAGCACTGCACACGTGCTAGGAGTCAGAAATTACAAAGGAGAACATTCAGAAAAGCAGGACCTGTGATCTCTCTCTTGTTTCCAGGCAGTGCCAAGCATGCTTTGATCCTGATAATTTCTTTTTTTTTTAATGGTTCTGGTTAAGTCATGCTGGATCCCTGGTTATACTTGAACGCTTTGGCTATAGGGCCTTGGGAAGAGCTCCCAAACTGAGCAGCCAGCATGCTCAGCCTGCAAGAGCTCATTATGCATGATAGGTATGGGAATGGGGAGAAGGCTGTGAGAGGCCCCAACCTCAAGATTTAAGTTGTGCTTTAGAGCCAAAAATGGCTCTAAATGCACACATATATGCAATTCCTGCATTTTACACTGCTGTTTGTTGCACATAATATAGTATGCATACATAAGGTAATCCTCATTTGAATTTTTAATTTCTTTTCTGTATCTGTTTTCAAATACTCCAAAACTGGAGGCAGAAATTGATTACTGAGTGCAATACCTGCAAGTACTCTGAGCCAGCCGATGAAAATGTGCAGACTGGAAGTGTTCTGGTGAATTTGCAGAGGTCCTCTTTCCGAGATGGGGCCCCCAGGCCTCTGCAGCCTTTAATCAGCTGAAACTGGAGTGAAGCTGTCAGCTCCTGCTTGTATTCTGTCAGCTTCAGTACCACTTAGAGCATCCCTGACAAACGTGCAGTGCACATTTAACAGTCAATCTGTGGGCAAGCTTTTGATTTTGCAGGAAACTTTCTGAAGTTCCACTTTCTACTGGGGAAAACTTGCCAAGCTATTAGGGAGGAAAATGGAGAAAAGCATCCTTCAATCAAACTCTCTTGTTTTATGGAAAAAGCCAGCTGTTATCTTTTCTTTAGCAGGATGATGGATTGGCTCAGTTCAAGGTGATATCCCAGTAGGTGCAAGACAGAGCAAGGGTTGTCATCTGATGGTGACACCTCTTCTCCTCTGTCAGTCAAACAGTGCCAGCCATCCCATAGAACTGCAGCAGCCTAATATTATGAGGGATATTGTCACATAAATTATTCACACTGAAATATTTGTTCAGCTCTGGTGTGTTTATATGTTTCCCATTAAGAATTCAAATTTGAAGATATTTTCCAGCTGCATAAACTTCCCCAAACACCTTTCCCTGCAAGTCACCTACCTCTGGTGTTGCTTCAACAGCATACAAGTGTTAAGTGTCACTGTCTGGGATGAGTGACTTCAAGAAAAGCTGTTCCTGTATTTTTAAAATAACAAATATATTTCAAAATAAAGCAATGCCCCAGACACAAACAAGAATTCTTTTTATGTGTAAATTATTTGAAGATTTTTTTCTTATTCCTTTCCTTTCTGATGCCTGGTGATGTTTTGGGGGGGGTTTTTTTGAGTAGTTTGTGGGCTAAACCTATTATTTGCTAATTAAAGATCCTTCCTTCTCCTCTTGGGAGTTTAAAATCTCTACTGTTATATCTTTACAGAGCTCGCTCCTCCAATGTCCCTGCTGTAAATGCAGCTGAATCTTTCCTAATGATGATAAAAATAAGGCCATGGCACATCTGAGCAGTCTGGAAGTGTACAGAGAGAAGGAGGACAGACACAGTTTCTTCACAAGTCAGATCAGTCCCTAGCAGTCAGTTTCCCCACAATCCCCATGGTAATGTCATTGCAAGAGGGAAATTATTGTAACACTACAACACTGAGCTCCAGTAACCACACTGATCCTTGGGGACTCTGCCATTTGCTGCCCCACAACATGGAATATTTCCTGAATAGGCTTCTTCCCTAAACCCATTAAAAACACAGTCTTTCCAAGCAGAGGACAGAAACTTCTTTGAGGACACTCTACGAGTTAAGAGTCCTCAGAAAGCGGTTTTGGATGCCTTCAATGCCATTCCTGTAAAATGGGAATGAAAACACTTGTGGTGTCCTAAAGGCACCATATGAAGATTATGGCAATCTCATCCAGACAGAAATTAGGAAATTAATTCTAAATTAATTAGATTTTAAATTAAGCATTGGGGTAATTAATATGTATGTGGCACCGATATGTAACTATTTATTACTACTAGTATGAGTGTTGTTGGTATCACTTTTGCTATTTTTTTTTTATCACTGTAGCACTTAAAAGCCATCACTGCAGATAAGATTACTGTTGCACCAGCAAAACAGAACAAATCACAGTCCTCTCTCCAAAGGGTGAAAGACCAATGTCTGTACTTACAGGAGCAGTCCTGGTCCTACCAATACACAGAGTTGCCTAGTGAAATCGGGAAGATTATTTAAAGGAAAAAAATTATTTATTCATATTGTTTCCCATGGAAGTTAGGTGCCCTGTGTGCATTAAAAACCAGGCCAGGATTAGACAACTGCAGCTAGTGACAAAGAACATACACATACACTGGCAGACTTGATAAACTGAAACAGAAGGCACAGCTTTAGGGAAAAACAGCAGCAACAAACTTTTGCAGACTTCGATGAGGGAACATTTCCAGTTATCTGTAAAAAGAGAAAAATTTTCACACACAATCAGCCTATCCATCTTGCCAAAAAGAGTCAAAGTAAAGCCACCCATCTCTATTACACATTAAGTAAGAGGCAGACAAATGAAGAAATAAATAACTGTTTATGCATACACATATTTGAAGAGCCCTACTTTCCTGCAACTGACATTCATCAAATTCTCACTGCCTCTCCCAGTCAATTCTCTCCTTCAATTAACCAATAAGTCGATTTGTTCCTTCTCCATCAGAAAAATCCCCTGCTCAGCAAAAAATGCATCATTTCACTATCAGATCAATTTACCCTTCCTTCTCGCTGCTCAACAGATAATCTCTGCATGTCCTAAACAACAAACAGGTCACTGGAAAGAAACTTGCCTAAGATGTTTCTCTGCTATTATTTGGCATGCTACCTACATATGGTTGGCTTGCCAGGCCCTTCCTGAGCACACAAACATGGCAAACACTCGAAACAAAACTCTAGAGAATTGGATTTTAGGACAACAGAAAGATCTGAACTAAGCTTATATGTCCAATAACAGTGCAGCTGTTTGGATAACCGGTGGAATTAGATGTTAAACCAGAAGTGCACGCAAAATTTCACAATATAAAAATCAAATTAAAAATTAAGGATGCAGTGAAAAACTGCACAACTTTTAGGCAATATAAAGTTTTACAAACCATTCTATCCCACTGAACTATTCTGATTGAATTTTATAAAAGTAACAATAAGAAGTGCCCATACCCAAAGCTCTAGACATCCAGAGACTGCAAATAAAGACAGCTATGCAGAAAGAAAAAAAAATTATCTTCAAATAAAGAATGGCTGTAAACCAGACACTTTTCATTTGACTTCACCAGAAATCATCAATAAAGTTCAGTACATTCAAGATGTCTTTTCAAATCCAAAATGTAAGGAAATACGGCATTAGAAAAACACAACTTCTCTGGGAGGTTGCACCTTCAGTACGAAGCACATACACAGGTAGAAACCCAACCCTGAGTGAAACACAAATACCATATAACTAGATGAAGACACAGTGCTCAGCAGATTATGGCATGAAGTGAAAAATATGAGACGCTTAGGTTATGTAAAATGCTGCAATTAGCCAAATTGGCTTGTGGCATAGAAAGGGCAAGGAGTTCACAGTCCCCTGGACTTTTGGCAAAATACAACAAGCATTTTATTTGATGATCAGGGAAAAAATGTTGTGAGATTATATTTTGGGGGGCTTCTCCAACATTTAGAAATTTAAAGATTTAAAATAAGCACTGCTAAAAACAATGGGTCTTCACTTAATTTTTTTTTTGAGTTCTGCTGAGTGGTTTTTTACTTTGGATTTGGGGTTTTTCTTCCTACTTCAATTGTTTGATCTTTGTAGCAGTGAGGCAGGATATGGAATTTGTTTTTACTTCCAACTGGGTATCAAAGCAAAAGCGAAAGTTGCACCTTCTTCTCTGTGATCTATTAAGATTTGTGAATATTTTCATAACTAGAGCACTATTTGAATATTTATGAACAAAAATCCATTAAATACTAAAGAGTTACCATTCTCATTCAATAGCTGGATTCTTAATCTATTTTGCCATTAAATGATAATTTCAATGAAGTAGTCCAAGTTAATCTTGGGCAAAAATTTCCAGCTGAATGTTTTATTTAGGGAAGAATGCAAATTTGGGACAAGACAAACTATTCATAAACTTGTGCTGAATTTTGTTAGTAGGTCACCTGAAACTAAAAAGAAAGAAAATTGCAGAAGTCAAACTACCCCTTTCCCCTCATTTTAAACAATGTTTCCAGTTATTGCCTCAAATGGGTTCTTTTCCATTCTAGGGAAAACCAGGTCTCGATTTAACCCACTTAAATACTTTCTGAGCAACTGTGACTTATAGACACCAAAATTTCCCTAAAAACACCCAGGGAGCTGTGGTCTCCTTTGGGAGCCCAGCTGTTTTTTCAGTGCCTTGCAGCTGGGAACATCATTTGCACCAAAGAGCTCCTGGTGCAAAGGCTCCTCCCTGCAAGGACGCTGTGTCTTCATTTACACACCGACAGTGCGTAAATGAAGGTGAGAGAGGTGGGAGATCCCACAGCACCTCCAGTTAAACTCTCTGGAGGATAGGGGAAACCTTATTGCTCTCTACAACTACCCAAAAGGACGTTGTAGCAAGGTGTGTCCTGGTCTCTTCCCTCAGATAACAAGTGATAGGATGAGAGGAAATGGCTTCAAGCTTCACCAAGGGAGGCTTAGATGTTATGGACATTTTTTTCACTGAAGGGGTGGTCAGGCACTGAAACAGGCTGTCCAGGGAAGTGGTGGTATCACCATCCTTGGAAGTGTGTGGATGTGGAACTTGAAGATATGGTTTAGTAGTGAACACGGTGGTACTGGGTTAACACTGGACTTGATAATCTTTCCCAACTTTAGCAATTCTATGATTCTGGAAAAGAGATGGAGCTTATCGTTGTAAAAGATGCTACAAAACATACAAACATTAAAAGCCTTTTCAATTGAAAAGCCAGAATAAGATACAGCTTCTTTGAGACGAAAAGATCTTCACTTCTGAGACCACTTAAGTCTACATGTATAGCAACTGGCTCACAGGTCAGGCACAATGAGTTATGGTGAGTGGGGTGACATCAGACTGGTGACCTGTCACTAATGAGGTTCCCATTAGGCCCCATCCTCATCCCTGTGCTCTTCAACATCTTCATTAATGACTTGGATGCAGGACTGGAAGGGACACTGAGCAAGTTTACAGATGATACAAAACTGGGAAGAGCTGCTGACTCACTCGAAGGCAGAGAGGCCCTGCAGAGAGACTTGGACAAATTAGAGATGGGCAATCACCAAATTTATGAGGTTCAACAAGGGAAAGTGCTGGATTCTTTACCTGGAACAGGACAACCCTGGATGTACAGACAGACTGAGGAATGAGAGGTTGGAAAGGAGCCCCACAGAAAGGGACCTGGGTGTCCTGGTCAACAGAAAGTTGAACATGAGTCAGCAGTGCCCTGGCAGCCAGGAGGGCCAGGTGTGTCCTGGGGGGGCATCAGGCACAGCATCGCCAGCCGGGCAAGGGAGGGGATTGTCCTGCTCTGCTCTGCGCTGGGGCGGCCTCGCCTTGAGTGCTGGGGGCAGCGTTGGGTGCCACAGTATAAAAAAGACATTAAACTACTAGAGGGCATCCAAAGGAAGGCTACAAAGATGGTGAAGGGCCTTGAGGAGAAGCCGTATGAGGAGTGGCTGAGGTCACATGGTCTGTTCAGCCTGGAGAAGACAAGACTGAGGGGAGAACTCCTTGTGGTCTACAACTTCCTTATGTGGGAAAGAGGAGGGGCAGACATGGATCTCTTTTCTCTGGCAACCAGTGACAGGCCCCAAGGGAATGGCCTGAAGTTGTGTTAGGGGAGGCTTAGGTTGGATATTAGAAAAAGGTTCTTCCCCCAGGGGGTGACTGGGCACTTGGCTCTCAGGGAAGTGATCACAGCACCAAACTTGATAAGGTTCAAGAAGATTTTGGACAATGCTCTTGGGCACAAGATATGGCTCTTGGAGACGGTGCTATGCAGGGCCAGGAGCTGGATTCGATGATCTTTGTGGATCCCTTCCAGCTCAGCATATTCTGTGATTCTGTGACTCAGTGATTCAGTAACAAGTGGGACTGATGGACACCCTGATATCCATAACTTATACACACATATTTCACATTATACGGTTCATACTGTGAACACGTACACATTGCCTCTCATTTGAGACTGAGATTATATAGATGTGAATTTATTTTGGATCACAGGTGATCATATGTAGCTTAAAACTCCAGCACAGGGAAATAATGTCCCCTTGAGCTGCCTTAGGTTGGATAAACATGGTTTTGATATTGTTACCCTCGGCCGTAAGAGCTGCATGGTAAGGAGGGAGGGACGAACCAATTTTACGAGATTGCGCAAGATTATGGAGGGGAGAGAAGATTCCAGGACACAGATTGCACCTACCACACTCTTTGTGGTTGCTACCCAATGGCTGTCCCTAAACCTGGGAGGAGAGAGAGAAAATAAAATACAAGATCTCTTTTTGACTAAGCAGTTTGCTTGCACATTGTGCGGTAGCAGGGAACAATGCCTATACATCATTTGACCAGAAGGATGTTTTCACACTCTTGCCCTTGAAATACTTATTTTTGTTATCCACAGGGCTTATGACTTCACTCCCCTTCTCCTCCATCCCCTTCCCTTCCAATTCCCAGTAGCAGGGAAGGGTTGGGCCAGCCTGCTCCTGGCCCCGGGGAGGAGGTGGCAGAAGGCTGGCCTTATTTACCTTAGCCGTTTCCCCGTGTAATCTGGGTAATCGTGTGGCTAATCGGCGATGCGGAGGAGCCCCCCACGCCGCAATTCACAATGCCAACCTATTCATATTTCATACAATAGGGTATTTAAGTCATCCCATGCCTTGCCAAGGCAATTGCGCTCTCTTTGTTCCGATGCTTTCGGCAGGGGTCTCCGGCCCTACTCCCTCTTTCACACCAGCATATGTCCTAACTCTTGCCTGCTGCAGCTGGACAAGGGTGGTTGTTTTTGTTTTGTTCTTCAAAACCAACGAATCAATTATGGCGGTGTGAAACGTGGGTTAAAACAGTGCCCACATGTATGCATACATTAGCCATTTGCTACATTGCAACTTCACAGCGAGGTGACCGACGAGGCAACAGTGCTCATGCTCTTCCATTCTGAATGGGCAATCTGTTAAGCATAAAAGGAAATAATAAATAAAAGACTGACTGAACACATGTTTGAAAAATGGCTCACGGTGCTATATCAAAGTGAAATTAAAAGTACCTCTATCCCAATGTACTGCAACTGTAAAGAAAGATAAAATCTGGCTTGTAACAGAAGATTACAGGGTTCACATGTATGGCTATAGAATATTAAATTCAGACCACATTTCTGCAATAAAGATATTCACCTTCATATGCTGCCTATCTCACATTCGGCGTGTAGTGAATTCAACAGCCTTACAAATTATAGGATCTGATCTCATCTTTGAACAAGAAAGCCCACAATAAACTCCTGCAGTTCAGGATTTACCTCTCATAAGTGTGTGTTAACATGTGGATAGGAATTGGCAAGGAGATACCACCTTCATCTCCGAGGCTGGACCATCATCTCTCTTCTGACCCTGACTGGTAATGGCAAAAAGTCAATTCTCTCCAGAAACTCTTTTGCAGCTTGTACAAAACAGGTCTCATGTCTCCATTTCTCTCCCAAGGTGTAAAGAAGTGACACGTCATAGCAACTGCCTCAAAATTAGTACTACAAGCTTAGGCTAAGGTCTGGAACAAAAATTACTTTTTTGTTTTTATGAAAAACCCTAAATGCATTATAATGTAATTTAGGTAATTAAAAAGAAATGTCATACGACATTCTAGAAGATCTCATTCATTCCTGGTTCAAGTTCATAATACTTCACGGAGGTACTACTGGTGCTGAAACACATCAGTCATGACTTTTTGCATAAATGCCTGAGCCATGTCCCTTGGCTTGCGTTCAGCATAGAGAAGTTCACACCTGTGCTCTGTATTACAGACAGTTTTCATTTTTTACTCCTAAAACTGGGGAAGAAACCAGTTTTGAGCCAATTTTCCACAGAAAGCTAAGCTTTCTATGAAGAGTTAATTAATCAGCACACGTGCAATTATTTTACGGACTTATAAATAGTACTGTATGGTGTAAAGTACACAATAGGAAAAATTTGTACAGCATGGTCAGCTAGTTTTTTGAGTACTTAAATGTTAAGTTAGAAATCAGGAAATTCAAAGTCTTGAGGGAAACAGAGGGCATGACACAGACATATTTAAAATTTTATTTTGATTATCAAAGAAGTTACACCTTGTTTCAAAATACAACTTTTTAATGTCAAAATTTTGAAACCTCTTTATTTCTCTCTCTCTCGCTCACACACACACAGACACACACATATCCAAAATAACTAAAACAAATAAAGCTTCTCAAGACTAATCTTTCAAGACAAAATCTGGCACTAGAGCGCACAGCAGCAAACTATCTATCCATATATCTCCCACTGAAGTCAAGCAGATTTTGTTCGAATTGCTAGCAGTAGAATTTACACCACTTGAAAATGATCCTAATACAGCTAAATTTGCAAATGGTTACCTCTCCCTGCACCCAAACAGCAGGGACACAGCTACAGCAATATAAATGTGCTAATCCCAGCGCGATGTATTCCCACATCTCCCTGTATCAAATCATTCTAAAGGGTTTTCAATATACAAGTTAATTAGCTACAACAAAGCAGCAGAGTAACATATAATGAAGACCGGGGTTTAAAATACCAGAATTGGCCTGTTGTACCATTTTCCCTGGTTTTAATATCAACATATTCTTTTGAAATGGGTTACAGATAAAGTTCAAGTATAATTTAGCAAGAGACAGGTGGCACTTAACGAACAGGATTATTTTGATCATATGTTAAACATAGCAGAAATTTTAAAATATGTATTTTCAACAACATCTACTAGAGCACCATTTCTGTCTTAGCACCTCAAAATGCTACTGCCATACAGTATCTATCTATCTATCTATCTATCTATCTATCTATCTATCTATCTATCTATCTATCTATCTATCCACTTGCAATGATGAGCAAGAAGGTGACAACATTTTTTTACTGAACATATGATATTACACTCCAATTACATACTCTGTTTCTCATTTTTTAAAACAACCAGTCCATGGAAAAGCAGTTGTGTACATTCTACAGACACAAAAAATTAAATCCCTGCAAAACTAATTGCACAAAATTAAAATTATACAAACGCGAATATCTGCAACATACAACTTGCAGAGATAAATTAAAAAACAACACAAGAGAGAAAACTTAATTACCTAAGAAATATCTGCTACTTTCAGAAAACAACAAGATGCATGTTTCAGATTTAACTAAGAAATTAAAAATCCAAATTAATTAAATTAAGGTCCTGATCCTGACTGGAAGTGGAAGTCAATGAGAGTTTATCCATGTGAATCTCATAGCTGGAGTGGGATGGAACACTCCCTTTTGCTGTCTATCAAGGATAAAACTCATCTTGTAATCCCACCACTTCATTAGCACCTTTCCAGCACATTATCTTTGCCCTAATCCTTCTCTCACTTTGGGGATTCAGGGTCATTAGAGCATTGAAGGGTCGATGTTATTGTCGTGGAGGTGTGAATTGATCACTAAGATGACAACTGGTGACAAGTATACTTTATTAGTCTGCTACTTTCCCTCTTAATTGCTAATGATTAGCCTGTCTGTTAAAAAGGAAATTTGGACTCCTGCCACTGCCAGAGATTACACTGCTTTCTAGTAGGACCACTCCCCCTAAAGGAGCCCGTTTATATTTGCCCTGCTCAATGGAACTATTTATGTGAGTAAAATCAACAAGGTAGGGCCAGGGTCCTTTAACCTGCCCATTGTATTTTGCTTAGCTTTTGATTGAGAGAATTCCTCTGTTAAAAAAAAAAAAAAAAATCAAGTATTTCTGATTGTTTAGCTTTCTTTCCAAAGTCATGAATAGGATCATCTCTTTTTTTTCCAAAAGTGTCATTTTAGACGTGGCTGTGCTTACTATTTCAGTGGATTTCCCGGAAGAAGAGCTGCCTCTCCAAACATCATATTGCATTTAAACTACACATTACAACAAAACAAGAGCATTAAAAAAACCCCAAACCAACCAAAAAAGCCTTAAAAAACCAAACCCAAACTTCTGCATCTTGCCAGATTTCAAATGCTTCAAGTCTTAATTGCTGTTGACCACAAGAATTACACTTATTATATAGTTTTACAGAGCTCCCTGTTTAGAGACGGTTAAAAAAAGGAAAAAAAAAAAACTTTTCAAACTAGATAGCTGGGATAGTAGACAAATCTTAATGCAACATAAATGTACTATTGTGCTTGCTCGACAGTGACAATCTTTGGATTATTGGTGATTTTGTTTCAAACCTGGGGGAGCATTTCTATAAGACAGCATTCTTAGCAGCAAGGGAAAATGAATGCAGAACTCTAAAAACTCTCTGTTCTCTTTTTCAACATTGATTGAAAAATAACAAGGACAACGAAAAGAGAACAACTCCCAGATCTTGTATTCCTACTCCAAAACCCGCATAAGAATCAGTCTCTGTATTACACTCCCTTCCAAAACGAAGTGCTAAACCTAAATCGGCAAAAAAATAAGAACTTAAACAAATGTCTAATCCTGGATTTTGTGCTAGAGACATTATAATATGAATCTAGGTGCTCAGGATGGATATTTGACCTTCCCAAGTCATCTGAAGTGTTCCAGGTTATTTTACAGAATCAGTATTTGACATCCTAATTTTAAGGATGACACGTCTTCCATGAAGAAAAATTGCTACATAAAACTCAGATTGGCTCTTTGACTTTAATTGTGGTTGAAAGAAAACTTCAAACAGCTTGTGCAATAATCTGATCCCTCCCTTCCTCTTCTAACCATGCCTACATAGAGTTTTTGCAGAAGCACTTGGTTTGCTTATTAAAAAAAGCTAGAAGATGATGGGAACCTTTAATTATTTTTTTATTTGATTTCACCAGAGAAAAATAACAAATACCTGTGGTATTAGTTGTCCAAGAGTAGCTTTACATGCATGGTCCTGTTCAAAAAAAACAAAAGTTCTTTCATTTTACCTCCACAGGTTCATACAAAGCTCATCTGCTCCTGACTAGAGTGTCGTTTGGTCTCTTCTTCAAGAAGAGAACCTGATCTTGGTATTTGGATATCTGTAGAACCCATTTTAGACTGCACCTGCTTTAATTTCATTAGGATGGGTTTTAAAATGTTTTAATTTAACAAAGGCATTACCCATAAGTGGTCAACACAATTTCAGTCTGAGTGACTCACCTTAGTTTTCATTAACCAGCACCTTAACAGCTTGGTTTACCTGAAACACATGGGCCTGTGTGGAAATAATCCCCACACCAACTGCAAGAGCTATGGGGTTGGTGAACAAGGTGTTTGGAAGACAGAACACATCTGTGAAGTAAATGGGAGAAAGTGAGCCCTGTCAAGGTCACCCCTGAAACCAATGTCAGTGTTTGCTTTACACAGTCTGCTCTAACAAATGTAGCCTTAGGGAATTCCTGTCACCTGGCAGCATTTCTGGAAACAATCACACCTGGATATTCATGCCTGAAGATGGGTGCTAAGAAACAGAAGACACAGTAAAGGCACTGAGACAGACTGATGCGGGGAGACACAGCTATTTCCTTACAATTGCCACGCTGATGACTCAAAATTTGGTTCCCACAGACCATAATTACCTTCCTGCAACGCAAAAGTGGTGAGCAGCGCTTCCTGGAAGGAGAGTGGCAAAATAACCATCATCTGCTCATTATGATTTAGGTAAGTCATAAGGTCATGTAGATTTTTGGTTAAAAAAAAAAAAAATTCAAGTAAGTAATCCCTATTTGTCTGAACAGCTTTTCCAGGGATTTGAAATCTTTCTATTTTACATTAGAAAACATGGACTCTCTGTTGGACAGCCTTAAAGCTTTAGTAGAATTAAGTGTCAGACAGCAATTTCTGTGGTTGAGCCACTCCATGTTGTTGAGTTCTTCGCCCCAGAATTCCTCACATGGTATCAGTATGGTATTGTCCTCTTCTGGAAATTCCCACTCTATTGAAATCTAAAAAGTACACGACTATCTCTCTTGCAAAAAGAAAAAAAAGTATATATATTTCAAGTCAGTAAAAAAATTCACAGAAATATCTTTAAGGAAATTTCTATCAAAGAAGGTAGACCTTACCTGACATGGGAAAACATTAGCCCAGAACAAAACGATGCTGAACACCCTGGAGAGGGGTAACTCAGCGTACTGCAGTGGCTAACTGTCCTAATTTGATGGCCCAGACAGGATGGCGTTGTGCAGAAGTGAATAGGTGACACAAACTCTGTATCTGGTAATGAGAAGTGCTGTTGGAACACACTTTGATGTCCATACATTAAAGAGAATGGGTCCAAAAATTGGAAAAATTTAGAAGAATCAAACTAATAAAGGACTGAAAAATAAGAAAAAAAATGGGAGAAGACTGTAAATTTCTCTGGGAGGAAAAGATCTAGTATCAAAAAGGAAGCTAGGATCTCCCAGCTAAAAGCTGGGAATAGTTGTACTTTGAGCTGAAGGAAGCCTTATATTTTTCAGGAGGGTACATATTCCTTTGCAATGACTGAACAGAGACTGTTCAATAACAGCTGATCTACTCTTACAGGCAGAGCTGACCGATTTTCTGAGAGACTTGCTCTTTTCCAGCAGAGCATCAGCAGATGATAATGCACCAGAGCCAACTCCGGGGTCCCTGTGGCAGAGGCCGTATCTGATGACAGCAGAGATCAGATCTAGACTTAGCATCTCTAAATGAAACATCCTTAACATTACTGATTTTCTTTCACTGCCTGAATAATTCCGGGGTTTCTTCCCTCCCATATTCTTGGCTCCCCAGCCTATTGTTCCAGTGTATAACAACCAGGCACAGCGCAGCTACTGCATATCCAAGGCCCTGTCACAAACAACCTTACTAAACGAGCCTAAGGATGCCACAGCACACATTCACAAAGAAATTAAGGTTGTCTTTTCTTTAAAAATACACTGATGTTATGCATTGGTGTTAGCAGGACTTCCAGTTCAAGAGATGGTTGTTTGCATAGGTAAAACACATGAAGTCCTGGTCAGATTGATAGATTAGCTCAGAGCTCTGGCATTTGGATTAAAGCAGTATAGAAATGAATCTTATATTTGACATTTAAAACACTTTCAAAGGGAACCTTTTCCACTGCCTGCACTTTCTTAAATCACAGCAGAAAGAATGGCCATGGCAGAACAGTGTGAGAAATTGCTATCCAACTGCTTCTCTGTTTTCCCACGTTGTGACTGAAGACATTAGTCCCTGAATCATTTTACATCCTGGCATTATGTGCAACAACACTGTATGTAATAAACAGACAACGCAACAGAAAGAAAATTTGAAAATTCATTTGTCCTTTCTTTTGGACAACGTCTAGAATATAAATGTGGGTTGCGGCAGCTCCAGTTGAAAGAGAAAAAAGAAAAAAAGAAAGGCTGCTTTTGGAGGGCCATGACTAAAAACTTTAGATTTATATAGTCTGACTCCCATTTCCCACATGACCTTGGCAAAGTCACTTATTGTAACATTTTCAGAAATGGATGCTATTTCCTCAGGCTTTCATTCTACTTCTCATCTCCAGAGTATATGACTGTTTTGCATGTACAACCAATAGCAAAAGTAAAAGTCTCAAGGGACTTTATGGAGTCTCTGGATCTTGATCCTTTCAGGGCTTCAGAGCTGTTTGATGTAACATATATATAGCATGATTTGTTAGCTGTTCCAGGACCTCTCCCACAAAACTTTGGGTTTATGGACTGCCAGAGCTTTCGAAGCCCAGTTTGAGACAGGTAAGTCATCCAGATTGAGTCAGTGAGGCATAGTAGTTCTAAAATATCAGATCTTTCTCCAACTAATTTCTTCCCATCACATGACATGAAGCATTTAATGACTGAAGGACACAAAACTGAAACGTGGGTATTAATCTCTCCCTTATTATCTCTCAAATCAGAGCTCTAGCTATTTTCTAATGGTTGAGGCAGAAGAAGAAAGGAGACCACCACTGAACAAGTTGAAGACCTTCATACTTGGAGGAAATGAAGGGATATGTTTTATGCATATGCTTTATATATGAAGGGCTTTGTACATTTGCTAGCAACTTGCATTGATTCATAAGAAACATCCTTTCAAACACAGATATTAAGGTTAAATTGGCAACTGCAATCTCACTGTCCTGCAGTGTTAAATAAATAGTACATATTTTAGGACTGAAAGAATCAATCAGAAAGGAAGGACTATATCAGACTGTAAATACACTCAGACCAAAGTTCTGCTAATCTGCTTAATTAGCTATTGTAGGATACTTAAGTATTGTGTGTATGTCCTCTCTATTGTCACCAATCACTCCCCTGCTTATGTTCCAGTTGAGGTGGGCTCTCAACCTTCACAATCATCAGAAATCACATTTTGGTGAATATTCAGGCAAGTCTGGTAGAGCACGGGAAGTTGAAGTGCTCTAACAGGGCTTGGGAAAACATCAAACTCTCTGCTGGTGTTCATCCCACTAGCTTTAGAAATTCTCTTACTTGAGACAGTTCCAGTGATGTCACTTAGGGTTCTCACTGAACTTCATTTTACTGTGCCCATAGGAAATGTCATTTCTCATTGCCATGGCTTGAACTTTTATTTCCACTTTCTTCCTTTCATTTGTGTGCACATCAAGCATTCATTGGCTAACATTTCTTCCCTTCTATTTCTTTCCTTTCTTTTTCAGAAATATGTGTAAGCATGTTATCACTTAAATGCTCTACACAGTTCTTGTTAGAGTTTCTATTAAGTTAAAACTATGTCAAGGTGGAAATATCCCTTGCTTTACATGTCAGATCACAAAAATAGCTTAGCTTTTCTGAACGTTCTGGACACAAAGTTTTCTCATAAAAGTTGCAAATGGTACCAAATTTCTGATGAACCTATTCTTTAGTTCCTTTGAACAGCTCTAACCACCAGCAGCAGGACAGGGGACAGTCTGCCACTCTTACCAGCAAAACTACATGGGGGTATTAATCAGCAAAGAAAGGAAAGTGCACACATTTGTTTCAGTAGTTAAACCAAAAAGATCTGGAGTGAAAGTCCTCTCTACAGCTGACTATAAAATTGCACACCTGTAGTGAAATACTGGCAAATAACTGCACCAGTCACTGCGCTTGCACTGACTGCCTTTTACACTGGAAAAATCCAGTTGTACCAAGATTAACCAATAAAAGTAATTAAAGCAGATGAGTAAACCATGATGCAGGCACGAAATATATAAAATTAAAGAAAATATTGGAGAGGGGAAAAAACAACACCTGGAAAACAACAGAAACTACAAAACCAAGGTCTGAATAGAATCAAAAGAACTGCCTGTGGCATTCACTTGAGAGTCCCTCAAAATATGATGAAAGATGTCACTGTTTGTAAAAAAAAAAAGGTATTTGATTCCAATAGCCTTCCTAACTGCAACCTTCTAATATTTTGGAAACTAAGAAAATGCAGTACACTAACTGTTTGAAATGAATGTGAACACAAACTTTTTAACACCTCTGTAAATACTTGAAAGAGAGCATTACTCTGATATCTGTAAACCAGGGCACTTCAAATTAACCCCACGTTCATTAAAAAGCCTGCTGATTTTATGTTTTTGTTATCATTCTGATATAAGCCTGAGAACAAAAGTGCTTAACAATTCCAGTCAAATAGGATCAGGGCATTAATTTTTGTTTGGATGCAAGAGCAACATAAATCATTTGTTCCAGGCTAACAATTTAAAGAGTGCACAGCGCATTATGTTAAATAAAGTATTAACACTGAGTTAAGAACACCTATTAAGGGACTTTGAGAGTTCTGGCTCACATTACCTTTCACCATTTTTTTAAATAACCTTATTCCAGCTTCTTAATCCCATAATTATTCCGTAACAGTTTTGTCAGAAAGCTCCAGTTTCGAACCATATATATCTGTAAGACATCGTGTGAACCCCTTCAGTTAAATTCTTATTCATATTATCAGCCTGACACACAATAATGACTTTTACATTTTTATATATATATATGACTTTGTAATTGCAAGATGATTAAATAAAGTGTACTTGATAATCTAAATTTCTGTGGTTTTTGAAACAAACTGCTGAAATAGGGAAGAAAAAAATCAACTTTATTTGTGCATGCACATATATGCATCCACATGCATATACACACTTTAATACATACTTGTGAACTGTCTTCACTCAGTCATTTAGCAGAATGACTTCTTCCCAGTCACTTTCAAAGTCTGTAGATCAGATATCTGAGGCTCTTCTGTCGTGACCTTCATTGTCTTTCCAAGATATTTTCACTTGGTCTATTCCTAATTTCAGTGGATGTGCTAGATCCTCTGCTGTGCAGACACACATGCTAGACGTTGCCACAGAGCTGAGAGCTTTAGATGCTGAGAGTGTAAGAATTCCTTAGCTATGAGGCTGATGTGGTAGCAGGAGGGAATGGCATTCATGAACTTATGCATTTCCTTGCGTATCAGGTCAGACAGGCCATACCCATCACTTGTTCTGAGCAGAAGAGATACTGCTACCCTAATTGCCTTGCTCCAAGATGTTTTTCACAGCCTCCTTTAACAGAGTTTTGTTTTCCCTCAGTGACACCTGTGGTCTCTTTGACTCAAAGACACAGGATTGTGCATGTATGACATATCTAGAGGGCATATGGCAATTCTATTTGTTTATATAAACACTTATCTACAGAGAAAGAGCTCTCCAGTATTATGGATAATTGATGTTTAGCTAGAAATCGGAGAAAGCTTCGGAAATTTTTCCAACTGCAAAGTGCTCAGATGGTCTAAAGTCAGCAGTATGGAACAAACCTAGCCAAAACAACTTTATGTTACAGTTGCCATCAGAGATGGCAAATAACAACTTTGAAAAAGTAGGTCTTTTACTGTCTCTACTTTTTGGCCCTTCAGTACAAGAAAGGAAGGGTCAAACAGGAGAGAGTCTTGCTGAAGAGCATTTGCATGGGCCAAAGATTGGAGCTCTGCATAGGAGCTGGACTGGATGACCTCCTCAAATTCATTCCAACCACCTTTATTCTATTACCCTGATAGTCTTCCCAGCACATCTCTTCATAAGAAATTATCTGAAGTATAACTAGAATAATATTAAGAGAAAAAAGGTCTCAGGGATTATTCTGGTCTATTCCATTTCCATCTTTTCCTCGGCCAGATTTTCCATCTGACATAACTCCATAAAACTTTAAGCTAGCTAAGAACGTAGCACCCAACCCAATTGGATTTAAGTACATTTGTCACAGAAATTGATTGGAACAATTAGCTGAATAAATAGATATAACATATCTTTTAGTGCCATAAAAGTGACACGACTGCAGGTAAATCATATGAATAATTACAACCAGGAGTCCAGGTTTTCCAATCACTTTCCATACATACTTTTAATTGCAGGGCCTTCTGGTGACTAATTTACCTCTTTTTGTAGAGAAATTAAAGAACAGATTTGCTGTGATGGTCAAGCTGCAAGGTGCCAGTGAATTAACAGCAAAAATAAACATGACACTTTTAAGAACCATTGAATTTTGCTTCATCTTTGTTATTTCTCACAAGTATTAGTGTGAACACAGTGTCAAGAGAATGAATTTTTATGTCTGCAGCTGAGATTAATTCATTCATGAAATGAAAATAATTTTGTGAAACAAATAAACCTTTCTTTAGGCAGAAGTGAAAGCAGTTTATAAAACCTTACCCAATCAGAGAAAATAAGAAAACTACATGATTGAGATAACTGTTTTGATAGATTGTATGAACTATTTAATTTTCAAAGGAAAGTTCCAAGCAGAGAATCTGTGGGAAAATCAAATATGAACATTGTTTACATGACATGTAATTGAAATTTTTCATTTAACATTTTAGACATAAAATTCCATTTTCAAAAAAAAAAAGATCAGTTCTATTGGAACAGTCTGTTATCAATTTAAAACAAAAGCTAAAATGGTCAAGAAAAATAAATGGAACCAAGACAACGTAAATTTTTTCCCCATTTTAGTACATAGTTCAGTTATCTTTAGAGCTGGGAAGATCCTGAAAATGTCTGGATATAGTTTTAAATACATGTAAAGAAATTGTTTCCATGGAAATTTATCTGACTTCCCAATCAGCTCTACATTTCACAGAAATGTTTAAGTTTCTGCAAAGTAGAAATTCTACAAAGTAAAATTTGCACTGAAGAGGCTAATTATTACTGAGAAAAAGAGGACTACATTTTCTGAAAATAATAACCTATTATTATAGACAGATTATCCATCCAAATAATTTACCAGAGGGGTTCTGTCTCTTACATCCTGTAATAATTTAATTTTTGATTTTGGATTTTTGATCTCAACATTTTTTTCTTTATATGCACATAAGTGCGTGTGTATCCATGTCTCGCTTGCTCTCTTTTCATATATTTATAAAAACTAGAGGAACAAACCTGGACCTGAGACAAAGTCCAATAGATAAGAAAACTTGATGCGGCGGTTTTGACTGACCTTTTCTTTCTCCCATTTTAGCTTGTTTTATTTCTGATTAACACAATTATTTCTCAATTCACCATAATTATTTTTGACCTTATATTTTCTAACAATTTTGGAAGGGCCTGAACTGTACAAGTTGCGACTGTATGAACATGAGCATGTTCTCCTGTACAAGGTGTTGTCAAACAGAAGGTTTGAGGAACATCAGGGTAGGTTTTTGCACCTTTTCTGTTTCAGCTGAAAATTAATATTGTGAAATGTAGCTGAACCTCTGCTTCGAAGGGCCCAAGGGAGAACATGCAAATTTTTATTTCAGAACTCCATCCCAGCTTGGCCAAGGAATACAGAAGTGTGCCCCATCACTGCTGGTTTCATTGCCTCTGAACAGGGTCTTCCTCTAGCTGTGTTGGAAGTCCCAGCTGTGAGCAAATCCATTTGGAAATGCCAGGGGAAGTAAAAGACAAAAAAGGATTTTTGCATTTGTCTGGTCATTATTACACCAGACTATGAACTAATCTTACTGATTAAAAATGCTTTCTGACACTCAGTTTACATAAACATGCAGAGCCTGGTGGAATACCTCAGGATTGTCAGCCTGGAAAATAGTGAGGATTCGCTCTCTGGATCACTAGCTCCAGCTTCCACCCACATTCACGTCAGGCCCTCAGCTTCTGGATGAAATCAGAGCAAGTTGCCAAGAACAAGAGATAGCTAGATGTTTTCCAGCCACAGGAAAAATCTAGTTCAGATGGGTACACTGAAATTCGGACCACAGTGTAGGTCAGTTCCTTTTTTTCTGGTCTCTGCCTGCGTGAAAAGCACAAAGAATTCAGATTCTTACCTTTGCCAAAACAATGCTAATATCAAGTCAAACATGAACAATTTAAAATAAACATCACTGAATCTTGGTCTAAACTGGAAAATAACCCCAAACAAGTAAAAACCAGTAAGACTAGCCATAAAGCAGATTGATAGAGTTACCTGAGCAGCGTAACATCACTGGTACTTACAACACTAAGCACAAAGATTATGGGGCTCCTTTAGCTTCCAGAATTTATTCATTAGACCCACCTATTCTCTTTATTTTCACATGCCAAACACTAGTCCTTGGAGACAGGGAACTTCTTTTTTTATATAGATTTCTACGGACTTGTAGTGGAGTTCTTCTCAGCTGAATCCTACATGTTCGTTTGAGAGACGGAAACATTCATATGCCATGGAGCCCCAAGGAGATGAACACAGATGTCCTTCCCAGATCCTTCCAGTCACCGACAGATTTGACTATGACACAGAGATAACAACACTGTAATTAAGTTTCCCTTAGCTATATGGAGTTGAAACTACTGTTTAAAAAAAGATAAATAGTGGGGAGTGGAGAAGAAAGAAACAGCCTTTTGTTTTTCTGAGAGAGGAATTTTCCAAACATTTGCATTTCTGTACATCAACAGACACACCCACGCTAGTTTCCCTCTTTGTCAAATAATGTCACATAATGTTCTGGGTTTGGGTCACTTGCTAACATGGGAAGAGAGGGGCTGGGCCTTTCTGAGAGTGTGTTATTTGAAAAGGTGTTTATTCTGTATATTACATCAGTTTGCCACTGAGGATGGTTTTGTTCTCGGCATTCCTCTCCCTGAACCAATTTGGAATCAATGCCTGATCTTCTGCCTCTCTTGCAGCTTGCCTTCAGAGTGTTCTCCTTAAGGAAATTATGCATGGAAATTCCTTTTTAGGAGCATTCACTGAAACCACAAGTCTGTATCTGAAATATATACTACTGAAAAATTTTGCCCAAAGCTTTGTCTTGGCTATATAAAGAAATTATAGGTGTGGACCAATTTTTGAATTAGCATGAAAACTGCTTTTATGTGCATATGACAAAGGCCTTTTGAAACATCTTGCCAAAGGCTTTTTTGTCTTCTGGTTGTTATAAGAAAACATGGTTGCCCAAAAGAAAAACCTGATCAGGGTTCCACCTTAATCAGATTCACGATCGTGTCCTAATGCAATTTGTCCTAATCCATTTCTAAGGAAGACAACCATTTAAGATTTGGAAAGACGTGTGGGAATAAATGTGGCTATATGGAAATCCCCTGAGTCCTTTATTTACTATATTTTGCCAGTTCATAAAAAAACCTAATTACATTTTAGAGAAGAAGGCATTATAAATGCGATGTATATTCTAATACAAAACCCCTCTACCCGGGTGCCCTGCAATCAAACTGTGCTCAGTTTGCAGTCTCACAGTGCATTTTATATCTCTGTGGCTGGTTTTAGAATAATGATGCCATGCTTAACACATTATAATACTGATCTAACATTTCAGCACATAGCTGAAAGTGGTGCTATGCTTGTTTTGTTTGGGAAAAGAATGCCTTCTGCTTAGTATGGCAGCAAATTGCCCTTGCAGCAAAAGAGATAATTACTTGATACCCATGGAATAAATTAATTAATACTTGTGCAAATATCTATACATTCATCCATACACAAACCCCTATATATTTATTTAATTAAAATTGTATGCTCCAGAGAATGAAGAGACAGTTCAGTGTGTTCAGGAATATGTTTAGACATATCTACCCCACCCCATGCACATCAGGAAGAAAACACTTAAGAGAAGATTTAGCTTTCTACATATGAGTTGTCCCATTGGAATTGTGTGAATAAAGTTAACCATAACTGTTTTGAGAACTGGGGTCCTAAAATAATACAGAGGAGTTCCAAATGCAAAACGGTCAAGGTTTATTTGCGCTGAAATTCTTTCATGTACTATTTCCCTCCATACACACAGATTAAAATATTATAAATGTTATTGTTAAGAAAAATTTTGCTATAAACATTACTGACTATAATAAATGCCATAAACCTGGGGCAGGTCAGCAGTGTAAATAATCAGAGTCTTTCTATTTACCCATTTGTAATAAGTAGGAGATCACGTAACTCATGAAATTATAATTATCTAACGTTTCATCATCTGTTTTTTACTTGAAAAGTTTGGGAAAGAATGTTTTCCTTCTGCACACTGGCATCTGTGGATGATCGTTTGTTCTCTAGCTGGTGAAAACTGAGGTCCTAATTCAAAGCTTATCATCTGCCATAACGTTTTTATCAGGTGACTGGTTTCATGTACTGGAAAAATTGTGCTGATGAAGAAACTATGGTTTTACATGGACCCAATAAAGGTCTTTTTTTTGTTTGTTTGCCTGATGAAAAATAGCCCTCCACTGAAGTCAAAGTTTTGTTTTAAACAGGACTGCAAGATAGAAAAAATTGACTCGGTTCCAACCTGGAGCTAAACCTAAAATAGAGGAAAGAATAGTGAAGGAAAATTCCATTACTTGTTCAAAACACATTGATCTTGTTTTGTGCAGCTATAATGTTAAATAAGACAAATGGGAAGAAAATAAACAGAAAAGCTGACAAAAATTAAAAATCTTTTTGAATCCCACAATATCAAAACAATATTTCAACATGAAATTATTTTTAAGATTTTCTGAACAAAAGCTGTATTGGAAAGAGTTTCAATTTTTATAAATCAGCATATTGAAAAGCAAAGTTCCCTCAAAGTGTCTAAAAAAACCCACAAAATTAAGTCCTTCTTCATAAGACAAAATGATAGGTTCTCTTTTTATTTTTAAACACACAAGTGAAATATATCCCTTTGATGTTCTAATGATTCTCTATGCAGTGCACCCACCATAAGACTGGAAAAAAATTGATGTACCCCTTGAAACCTTCTAGGCACTGTCAGTATGAATTTTGGCATTGAGAAAACTTCATGCCTTAACAGTATCAACAGTCAGAGCCTCAAGAAAGACTTCAGGTGTGAAAAAGGTGCGTTATAAGATCAACTTTACTGGTAAAACAAAAAGACTGAGATTAGACGCCTCCTGATGCATAAGCAGAATTTGAAGTAATTTGTAACAACTGTGTGAAGTTTAGTTTCCAAGAAAATACAGTCTCCAACACATTTACAGTTGAATAGAAAGGGAGACACAATACATTTTTGTTTCAGTACACTGCACCAATAAATCTCCAAACTGAAGTCCTAATTAATGTATGAACCAAACATTGCACCAATTAAATCCATCTCCTTTCAAATTACTACATACACAAAATGGAAAGTGCTCTCCTTTGATTTTTGTTGCTGTTATCCCCTTGGTTTGTTGTAGGATTTCACTTTTTTTTTTCCACATTGGACCCTGCTTTTATTGGAAGAATCATTTCTCCCCACGTATTTGGTTTCAGTGCTTGGAATATGTTTCTTACGCACATATCCCACCACACATAGTCCTGGACACCATCATTGGTCTAGACAATAACACTGGGCAAACTCTGTACTCATATGACAAAAAGCAACTTTTTAATGTTGAAGAATATTAGAACTAGTGCAGAATTGGTGTGTTCTGAGCTGACAGGCAATGAGCATTCAAAAGTAACAAATCTAATCAGAGAGGAAAATAAACATGTATTTAACCTAAGACATTTTGGAAAAAAAGGTTGTCAAAAAATGGACATCCAGCACTTTCTGAAATACTGCCTTCTTTACACTTGATACAAAAAAAAGGCCCAGGTAACCAAAAATCTTTTTTTTTTATATATTTATTTTTAATATTTAATTTTAGATTTATTAAATCTGAAAGTTGCAGACATAGTTTTTGCAAGCTCAGCATGCTCAACAAGTAACTTTGAGTACCTTTAACAAGACAAGACTGATTTTCCTATTGGGAAGATTAATTTCTCATTGCTGTTGTTGTATAAGTACAGGCCTGTTTTCCTTTGTAATAAATAAAGCTGAAGTCAACACGTGTAACCACCGGTATAATACGTGCATGTTGTGAAACTTGCCCTGACTCAAATCTGTTTAATGGTTTTCCACTGAAAATTCAACATCTGCCAGCACCACACAAATCTTGATAACTGATGTCATCATGAACCCATTAAGCCTTGGTTTTTAACATGTTAGGAAAACAAAGGGTTTATGGAAGACTGCTAACAGAGGGCTAAATCCTGGAGCCCTTATTCAACAGTAGGAATTGTTCTTTAAGTAAGGTGTGAGTAAGAGCATCTTAAGCCGGGCAGAATGTAAGCAAGTTCTTGTTCCACATTAAATTTAATTAACAAAGCCATTCATGAAAATGACACCGTAAGATATGAAACCTGTCACTGCAAATCACCTTTCGTCACTGAGGCTGATTTGGGAATGCATGTCCTGCCACACCAGCTACTAGCTTTGATGTGTCACAGCTGTGATACTGCAGCAAGGAAAAGTCATTTAAATAGAGGGGGAGATTTGGGGGAGTTACGCATTTTCCCCTAAGGATCTGAAACTTCTCAGCGGAGGCCATCCAGAGATACACATTGAATAAAAAGGTCTTCATACTAAAATCTCATAATATGCCTGCAGGATCTCTGTAGCAGTAGCTAAGGGAAAAGCTGTATAGTGTTGAAAGAGTAAGGAGCATCTATCCAGATAAAGGAGGAATCCCATGTTATCTCTAACATCCATACACCTGCAAAACTGATAGTGCCTATCCAGCAGTTTGTTTCCTGGGCACAGAGGTGGTTAATCAAAGTTACAGCATAAGACCTGTGGGGGAGGGAAAGTCATTTAATTAATGTGCCAGATATCCTTGCCAAAGCTTTCGCCAAGATTAGGTTCAGATTGTAAAGAAATCTCCGAGAGAAGGATAATTCTCAACACCTGTGGGCACTTTTATTAGCTGCCTGCACAGAATAGAAAACCTTATGTTAAAGTATTTTGTCTCTGCTCTACCAAACTGACCTCACATGCTTTTATCTGGCCATAACCATAAGCAGATTTTAAAGCAGCCTACAGACGAGATTGCTAATGGGCGAGTGTTCTGTGGCAAATCAACTTGAATAAAGTAACCTGTGGATGGAAGCAATCATATAAAGCTGTTCAAAAGGGAATGCCGTCAAAACAAGGGTAGGTTTGGGTGTACAGAGGAGGAAGAAAGTGACGGAGATCACTAGGATCTTTAACACATCCGGAGGAGACATCCACCTAATGCAGCGTTATGCTAGATCCAGGTCCAGACTGCCAGGGCAGAACCTTGGCTTTGTTAAGGTGAATAGAATAATTCCTGCAAACCTCTAAATCTTTTTCTCCTGACAAAATTTCAGCAGTGTTTTTTGGTTTTTTGTTCTGGAGTTTCTGGTTTGTGTTTGTTTGTCTGCTGTTGCTTTGGGGGATTTTGTTTGTTTCTTTTTTTTTTTTCCAGAGACGGTTGATTCTACAACATTGCAGAGAAAGGTTCAAAAGTTGAATGCGTAGCCACAATGCTTCCAAGGAAACAAAACCTCAGTAAACACCTGATGTATTTAGAAATGCAATAAATCTAGGAAATTATTATGTTTCGGTACTGCATAATGTAACTCCCCACTAAAAGAAATTCGAGTGAATTTAAGGAGTGTTTTCCCATATTTGGTTGTGAAATCATTTGTTTTTATCTGAAAGGAACAGTTACAACTGCCTAGTGGAGGCTTATGAAATTGTTATTCGCTCTTGATCCAGCGATATGTATTTACAGCACATATAAACACACAGACACGTGCACGGACATGTGCAACACAATTTCTGCAATGATTTGTGGCAGCAAAACATGAATTCTCAAATGTTCATCATTCCAAACACTTTTAAAAGTCTCTCTTTAATCTGGTTTATCCATTTAAATTTTATTTTTCTGTGGTTCAAAACACTCTTACCTTTTTTCTAGATAGAAGAACAGCGAGAGGGCTCTGATTTCCATTCTTTTAGTGCTAATGAAATGAAAGTACTGGCAATTTAAAAAAACATCTGTGACTTCGGAAAATATAGTAAAAATCTTTAGATTTTTCAAGAAATAGTCTTGAAACATTGCCCTGAGCTTTGGTGGTTGCATTACCGCTCTGGTAGCATTTCCTTGTTCCTGTCTCAGTTGTACCAAAATCCTTTAAAATAAAGTGTTAATGACAATTCACAGCTCCGTAATTTCAGGTCAGATCCTCCCCTCTTCACTCAGGCTAACCAGTATCTCATTCTGCAAGAGCCTGAGTCACCTAAATGAGTGATTATGAGTAAATGACCATGTATATCAGAAAACTGCAGTGACTCTATAAAAGTTAACTCATTTCTCCTTGCATTTTTTCCTAGCAAATATGGCAAAAACAGTGAGTCACCTCAAGTATTGATTGCCCTTTACTCGAGGTGGGGTAATTTCTGACACTTACCACTTACTGTGCAGGCAGTGTTGCATTCTATAAAGACCTGCAGGAGGTAAGAAGGGCAGAACTGTGACAGAGCCCTGCCACTTGTAGACACTTGCAGAGGAGTTGCAGAAGTAGATGCTCATGTCACGATCCTAAAATTCAGGAGGAAATGTCCTCCCACAGCCTCTGAGAGTATTTGCTACTGATCTAACAGCTCACAGGCCAAAGCAATTCCTGAGTAAATAAAATATATGAGTTCAGAGCTGATACTGCTTTTAACTTTCAGGAAGATGAATATAGTTTTAATTTTAACTAAGTGTGCACACTTTAAACACTATAAATCTCTAACTATTATTAGTTTTTACAAAACAGATCATGAAAAAAATCAAATACAGTAGAATATTCTTAAAGGAATTCATGCTTGTCCAGGAAGGTAAAATTGCTGGTAGGGGTCTGAGCCACAAGGAAAAGAGCATTCCAGCACTCTCCACAATCCATATTCAAGATGATGGCCTTCTCCTGCCATTATGTTACAACTTACAATAATTTTAAACCTATCCCTAGGATTTTACTTTGAAAACAATTCTGTGTATGTATATGAAAGGGTACAAATATTGATCACCTTTTTAAAGACCGATCTTAATACCTAACGCACCATTTTCAGTACAGTGCATATCAAAGACAGCTGTGCAGATATCTGTTAGCATTGCTGATACAGGTTTCTCTAGATAAGACCTAACTATTCCCCTTATTACAAACAATGGAACATGAAACAGTGCAGAGAGCTGTAAAATGTAACACACTTTTGTGTTTTGTGGAATTTGCTCGGGCCCCAGCCCCAAAGAGTACATTCATCAGAGTTTACACCTGACTAGTTCCACCAGTTGAGAGAGGGTTACTCATGCGTAGCATGTTAAAAGTGAAAATAAGTGCCTGCAGGATCTTAAGGAGCAACACAGGCACTGAAAAGACAGCATAATCTTGACAGGCAAATCACAGAAATATTCCTCCATGAAAAAAAGTGAGCCTGCTGTAATAGCTTCACCAGTGCAAATTCAGCAAACAGAACCATGGAGACTGACTACAGTTTTTCCACTGTAAGCCTGACCTGTAAGTCATTAACCTACCACTAAAACAGTATTCACTTCATATTCAGTTGTTCAAAGAACTCAAAGGAAAAGAAAACTGGAATGAAGTTTTATTCCACTTCCCCGGAAAAAAAGGCAAGCCGTGCCATATATGTAAAATTTCATAAACGCTAGAAAATTACTAACAAAGAAACTAAGAATAACTTATTGAATGTATTCATGTAGCACTCGGTTTTCATAATTTCCTTTTGTCCACATTAGCACCATTGGACGGTAACTCTATTTTCATATTTCATTGTTCTCACATAAATGTAAACCAATCCTCCTGAACACTAAAACTGCAAAGGTTCAAGACCAATGATAAAACTTGTTCATTATTTCCCTGGATGCTTGCCACCTGTCCCATTGCCAACACTGCACTCCCCAGCACTTCAAGGTATTTCTGCAAACCCCACAATTACACCAAAATCACTTTTAAATCTTTTCCTAGAACCTGAGTTCATGAACAGCTGTTAGTTTAAGAAGTCTTAATGGGAGCCATTTCACCAAATACTAACATTGCTTTCTATTTCATGGGACTGTGCAGAATTCAAGACAACCTAAGACTTATCCCATGGTGGTTGTTTTTGCATGGGTTTATCAGAGTCTGTCTAATTAAAGACAGTTTTATAAATGAAACATCAGGCCTTTTTTATTCTTCCTGTTATTACCCTCATTAAGATAAGTGCACAGAAAGGTCATAGTATGTGAAAAATTGTGAAGCATTAGGTTAGACCCCCTTACATGGGAATAAAACCAGTACTTCCCAAATTTCTTCAGGAAACTCAGATGGGTGGCTCACTGGGAAATATCCAAGCAACTGGATGAAGGACTTCACTTCCGCTTCCCAAACAAGTACTTGTCATTCGCTGAAGGATTTTAGGGTGTCTTCTTTCCTCTAGTGTTTGTATAAACCTTCTAACTAAAGCACTGAAACTTCTAAATAAGGGAGCATAGGTCCCTGCAACATTGGAAACAAAAGAATATTTCTACTTTCCTTGATACAATGCAGCTTTTCCTATCTTAAATCTGCCTATCTCATCGTTTTGTTTTAGGGCTACTGAGTTTTCACGTTGCCCTTTGACAGTAGCAAAAGGCACGTGTAAATTACCAATGCACACCGATTAACCAACCTGTTACCTTTCCCCTGATCTGAAAATTGTCTGTGCAATACGTCACCATCAAACTCAAAGATTTCTAACCTCTACTTCGCTGGTTTTTGTTTAATTTCAGACAAGAGAAGACCCTGCTGGCCTTAAAGCCTGAATGGTTTCTTCCAGCCTTAGTAGCTGAAGTAAAGAAAGAAAATGCTTCTTCTTACAGTTCTGGACAGTACTTTGCAAGTAATCTTGGAGATTGGAAAGACTGTGGAGCTTTCTGGGAAGAATCTTTGTTCAGCTTTTATTTGCTCACTCCAAACAGATGTAATAAATTCTGCACAAACACAGATATGAATAACTCTTACAGGTGACTAGTTTTCAGAATCAATAGCAAAAATGCAACCTATTGTGATTAGTGTTTTTAAGCTGTATAGCAGAGGGTGATCAGCAGTGCCTTCACAGGTTAGAGGCAAATCCCTTTCAAAAGCAAATTACAGGACTGGATGGACAGAAAGAGCAAACTCTTCATTTCTGCAGGATTTTCTCTACTGCCAGTTCTATAAAATACAACCTTCAAATGGAGGGGGGACTAATCCTGAGTTACATGTGCCTAATTTCAAAGCTTTATGCCTGAGTGCTATCCACATGCAGATGGACACTGCATGTTGCTCACTCTTCATATTCACACACTTTTATTGCTTTGATTCAGTTTACAAAACAGTTTATAAAAATGATAGTTTGAGATGCTGTATTCCTGTTTCCTCCAGTAAGGTGTAGTCAGTCAGACAATATAAACAATATAATTTCTTTTTACCTTTCCTCTTCTAAGAAATGCTGGTTTATAATGGGTTAAAAATCTGCTGCTAAGCACTGGCCATTTTAAGGTGTATTCTTCTCCCCTGCTGATTTGCCCTCTGACCTTCTGGGGGCCAGGGTGGCTGCAGACTTCATTTTTACTCTATTTCCTGGTTTCTCTCCTGGCTGTGCACTCAATGCTTCCACAGCAGATTAATGACAGCTAATAATATCTGATATATCTGGACATTGCCACATAATGAGTTGCAGTCCCACTGGGTGCCCGAAGTGTCACTACTAACAAATTCACCAGAGCAGCACATAATTAGCATGTAAAGGGAGTGATCATGCAGTAAATCTGGAGGGGAAGATGGATAGCCCATGAGGAAAAACTATAAGGGAAAACTACTATTCTTAACACTCATTGGTAAATGTATGTTTCTTGCCATGAATATTTTCTTGATAACAAACTGTGGACAGGTTACCTTTACAGTAACATTATTCCTTCCACGGCTGATAGGCAGAATTTCATTATGGCACTGCTAATGTTACAATATTTCTGCAAAATGTCACCATATGTAAATTAGAAGAGGTTAGGGTTTCCATCTTAGTTTTCTTTCAAGATGCACTGTCCCTTTCTGCTATGGTCTAATTCCCCTTTCTACTAGTTTACAGACACGCTAACATCGACCCAACCTTGCAAAATAGAATTGGTACTGGAGTATCTTCATTCTCCAATAGCTAAATAAGAAGGATGAAACTCCACACGTGATGGAGCAGAGAGAGGACAATAGAAATGAACTTACTTGATGAGGTTTTATCCAAAGTATAACCTCTCCTAACACATCAGAATACACCCAATAAAATAAAATGGTATGCATGGACAATATGAGTTACCTGACCTGATCCAAACACGGGTGTCTATCTTGTGATTGTCTGAACATCACACCCTAAGTGCTGCCTGCAGTCTGGGTACGGGCAAAGAGGCTTTCCCATGAGGAGGAGGTCGACAAGGAGCAGATGAATTTTCTTGATGGGCTGCATTCAGCCTGAAGAGCCCTAAATGGGACAGCTCTGCTCTAGTTTAAGTCAGTCATTTGTCCTCATTAGAAACCATTGCTCAGCAGTGTTAAAGACTTCGTTTAGGTTTGAAGTTGTGTCTTTTACAGGCCTTTTGCTTCTTTGACATCTGTGTGGGAACACTTGCATTTACATCTCCAGCTCTGAAGTTTATTTGAGTAATTGACCCAATCGTGGTTAATTCCAAGCGCAAGGGTTAGGATTTTTTAATTATTATTTTGCTGAACAGAGAGGCCTTTGGCCCTGAAGGCTTCAGAATTTAAATTGTTCTTGTTCATAAGGCCCTTCTGTCATTTGAGGGGGAAAAAAGTTAACAAGGAAGCCTCACTTAAAGCAAACTGAAATCCCAAAAAACAAACAAAAGATGCTTCCTATAACAGAGATATTTTACCAGGACAAGCAATTACTCAAAGATGTGAAAAATGCATGCTAGTTTAGTTATATAAATTTATACAAATTTGACTAGGTTTATATAGAGATATGAATTTATAAAACCATTATAAACAAATATTTAAATTATAATTTTAGTAAGTTGTAATAAGTTATCTAAAGATTACAGTTATATATATTTATATAAATAAATAAAAATCATAGTTTAGCTTAGTTTAATCTCTACAGCCTCCTTCTGCAGAGAGAGTGCTTGTCCAGGAGAGCCTTGGGATCCTAAGGCTGAGCAAGCACCAGCTGACAGAACTAATTTTATACCCAAGGTAGAAATTACACGGAGCCCAGGTACCAGTCCCTGTTTGTGATGCTGGTGAGCACTACTGAATAACCTTGACACTTTTAAGAGCGTGAATGGCTACTCAGCAGTGCAGGGATGCACCCTGGAAATAACAGTAGCTGCTCCTGCCCACTGTGTTCCTGTTCCTGTCCTTAGCCGAGTGCTCATGAGCCCCACAGATCAGCTCATAAGCTCCAAAAATGTCTGTGGGTTATATCTTTACAGGGTTTCACACTGGTTTGTGTTCTGCTGGAGAATCAATTTTTGGAGTCATATAACTTTAGCTTTAAATTCTTTTTTTAAAAAGAAGGTTTCCAGACTGGGTGTATAAACCCTATGGACTTAAAAACTGTACAGTTAATTAAAAAGCAAGCTTTAAAAAAAAAAAAAATCCAGCAAGTTTTCCAACTCAGAAAGGCTATTTAATTGGATTTTAGAAGGAAAGAAAATAGAAAGAAATTAAAAATCTTTAAACTTTTCCTGACAAATAACAACTTTGATTTTGAATCCCTTGTTCTATTTCCTAGTCTCTGCAATCCATATGGTAACTCTCAGGACAAGTATTCAAGACTCACATTTTCACATAATTTCTTTGGCTACAAAAAGATCCAAATGAATAAAAACAAAACAAAACAAAATAAATAAAACCAAAAATTAAAACATGGCTTAAACTGTTTATCTTGTTTTTAATGAAAGAACGAAACTCACAGCCTATCCAACTCCCACAGGGGTCTTTTTTTATGCAATCCTAATGATAATTAACTGACAGTGATTGATGGCTAGTACTGAAGTAATAGTAGATACAACTGCACAATTCCATCCAATTTGCTTTTCTATTTTTTACGAGTCCTTGTTTATTTCTGAATAATATCAAATGAATTATTTATCCAATTATAATTCCACATTTAAAGTTCATCAGAAATGCATTTGCCCAATTGTTCTGTCACTTTGCTCACTGGGATTTCATATAGTCAGATTTCATTCTGTGTCAGGTGTAAGGAGGGCAACTACTTTTGCCTTGGAAATACATGAGAACATTCACATACATTTCCATATATTTTGTAGGCAAAAGTATTTCTGCTGGAAAATGGGCCCGGGCACACTGAGGCTGTACAGAATTTTTGAATGTGTCCGTGTGGAATTATGTTGAAGGGAACATGAGTCTTTTTTAGCTTCATTTCAAAATATTGTTGTTAGCATTGTATTCATCTCTAGGGGTATTTTTTATATGCATTGAACTGTTTTTCCACAAAATCACCTTTGCTGAGGAACTCCCAGAGTCTCACATCCAACTTTGGTCTTGTTGAAACTCACAGCCTCTCATATATTGTCTAGAATGACTATGTGAAATTACTACAATTTATTCTTTATTCTTCAAATCTAGTGTTTTAAATAATTGTTGCCATTATGGTGGTTGTGTCAGCCTTAAAATTTTGTATATATATCATCTATTTTAAAAGGTTTTTGCAGAGGTCTCTTGCTTTACCAGGAAAATGGTCCAATTTGAAATGTGTATGTTACATAGAAGACCTCATGTTTTAAATTTCTTCATCTGACAGGTGAATTCTCTCTAGTATTTTATCACTTCTTGCCTTTAAATGATATTATTTTAAGTGCTTTTTTGAAAGACTCTTTCTTTCTTTTATTGGTTGAAAGAAAAATAAGTTCTTTTTAGACATGCAGCGTTCCCTTAACAGCTTCACTGCCCTTTCAGCGTGTCATTACATATAACAAAATGTACACACAATGCATCTCTTGGGAGTTGAAGCTTATCACGGTGCAGTACTTTCAAAGTGAATGTTTTATACCATTTGGCACCCTGAGGACATGTGAGGTGACACCACTGATCTCTCAAGAGAGACCTCACTGATTTCTTACTGCTCTTGCTGATGAAGAAATTAGTCAATAACTATATTTGGTAAATTCTAGCAGCCTTTTCTTTCTTTCTCTCTCTCCCGTAAGACAGAGGCTGTGGTAAAACTGCATCTGCCTGGGCCTCAAGGCATGTTCAGTTCTTGCCTACCTTTATGCCCTCCTTGATGAGAGTAACAAATCAAGTTCAAGCATCCTGTGCTGAGGGATCCTTCACTAGCCAGACACTGCTAAGCCCTGACTACTAGGTAAGACTTCCATGGAGGTCTATCAACAAGTCTCAATCATCCATACAGGTTATTGCTCAGGGACAAGGGACACCTCTTTCTGCCCAGGGGCTGCCTGCTGTCACTGAAGCATCCTTTTCCAATACAATCAGTGATCATTTGACACACAGGGGCCTTCCAGACTTCCAGGATTATGGCCAATAAACCTTCCCCACTATGAGAAGAACAACCACTGGCCATGAATCATGCATTTTTCAAGCACTAGAGAAGATGGGCAATACATAAATACCTCCTTATTTCTGAGGAATGCTTTCCTTAAGAATAAGATGGGAAGTGTTGGTCTGTGCACAAGAAAACATATCTCTGCCCCATGCAGAAATGACACAGTCCCACTGCTTCAGAGAAAACTGCAAATGGAAAAAAATTATTGCAAGAAAACTGAAGGTGTTTTGTTGGGCTTTTTCCCATTCAGCTGAAGTAACAAAGCAGACACACCAAAAGATTTTGTGTCAAAAGAAGCCTTCCTTCCAAGTGACCTGAAATTAAACATTTCCTTGCCACATATTGTGAGCAAAGTAAGGGACACAAAATCATAGAATGGTTTCGGCTGGAAGGGACCTTAAAGATCATTAAACTTTTTTAAATAATGAGAAGCAGCACAAATAGGAAAGGCTGAAGGGCTCCACTCCACCTCCCCCAATTTAAAGCATCAGAGCAATTCTGACATCTCTGAGCAAATGGGTGACTTAAGTTCAAAGCCCACCAGGTAAAGGTAGAAAGGGAACTATGCTCTTCCAAGTCCTAACCTCCGTGATGCTGAAAGGGTTGAGAGAACAGGGAAGCCACATACTCCGCATTGTAAAATTTTAGTCTCAATTTCTTCATCAGAGAAAATTATTCATGAATATGACACAATCAGTACTTTTCAACAGCCTTTCTTCTAATTTTATGTGCACTCACCTCTCATATCTGTATAAATAACATCAGAAAGGTATAGTAATGAAGACAATCATCTGATTTAAAATAATTTGTTATCTGACACAATCTTAAGTTTCTTCAGAACAAGCAAGAATTATAAAATGCATCCAAGACTTATGGAAAAAATGATATATTTATATTCCATGGTACTTCATGTATGACAAATAACACCTGAGATCATTTTTAGATCTAATGCCACAGGGTAAAAGACATCCTACATTTTATGCTGGTGGGCCATTATAAAACAAAATAATAGTTAGACTGACCTTCCAGATCCTGTGCTGAACTATCTCTTGATCTCACAAAAGCATGGGTGCAGATTTATAAACTTCTGCCAATGGGACCACCTTCATGTTTTGATACTTTCAGCTTCAAGTGAAGTCAGTTACCAAAGTACTTCTTAGTGAGATATGGAGTCTACAAAAGGCTTTGTGGGTTTCAGGACAGAATCTAATTTACCTATACAAGTAGTTGTTCTGCTGCAGAACCTAGACAGACCATCTTATACTGCAGGATTATGACTATTCTCTTCACTGCCTAAATCAGGCTTTAGCTTTTCAGTTCGATTCCCGAGTCCACAGAGCAAGGAATGATGAAAGAGAAGGGAACTAATCCCATTGTGTCTTGTCTGTGGGTAATTTAGAGGAATATGTTTGAAAGTAGAGAGCAGGCACCAAACCATACTGGAAACAGTAGCATCGATGTGCACTAAAGAACAATGGGAAGGGAGAGCAGTAAGTTAGATATTCCTTCACCTAGTTTTGGACTTTCATTTCTGAAGATTTGGACCAGGCCTGTTCTCCTAGTTCCTGTTGAGTGTTCCTGCCATGCAAGCAGTGGAAAATGAACATATCAGCTATGGATAAACTGAAAGAGACCAAGGACTCTGTTATGATCCTAGTTCAATTTGCAGAGCTAGATTTTACAGATGAAAAGAGGGCGGTCCTCCAACTACACGTACCAGAAAAGTGAACAACACCCAAAGCCTGTGTCACTTTCTCTGGGAAGTTTCTTTTCAAAAAATAAGTATTTAGCTAAAGACATTTCCTTCTCTTTGAATTTCTGAGAGATCTGGAAGAGATCTCTCCTATTTGAAACAGAATGCTCACAGAATCGCACAAATGTCTCCTCCAATATTGGGAACAGAGTTGATTTCTACCTCCCTTTGTCCCACTAAGTTTCAGGCCAGGTTTTCTAACACAGTTTGAAGGTTGTTATAAGGCAAGCAACCAGCCTCTTTCCAGAGCGGACAAATTAACCGATTGAAACCCCTGCTGCTGTCATGACTCTGTACACACAATTCTATTCTTACTGGACATTTTTCTTACCAAAATAATATCTAGGTAAGTATAGAAGTTCCAGGTTCTGTTTTGTTATACCCGTCTGTACAGGCGCCCATGAATATTGAGACAGCGTTACTTAGCCATCATGTTATATGGGGGAATTGGAAGAGTGGAAAACAGCCTCTACTAAACTTGGTGATTCATCTAAACAAGCTTTGTTTCAGCAAAGCAAAATTTGTACCAGTCTACATCCCAATTACCCCAGACAAATCTGCCATGATTTGTAATTACATTATTATTTTAAATTAATCCATCCATGAATTACAGTTGTCTTTTGTTTATTCACTTGTTTAGGCTGGTCTAAAAAAATAAGCAAAGCTTTCAACCATTTATAATAAAGGCAAAATGACCAAAAAGACCTACTTTTTTTTTTAGTTTGCATTAATGAGTTCATCGCAAAATATATATGCAATAATAGAGGAAATTAAGTTATAAATGTAGGGATGTGCTCCAAGACACCATGAAAATCTGCATGCAAATGCATAATAATCACAAATCTACATTATTACAATATTAAAAAATACCTACAATTAAATTATCATGTGGAAATAATCATAATGTTATTGGAAACTCAATTATTGTGGCAACCCTTGTCGGGGAATTAGCAGGCTATGGCAAAGGCAAGTCAGACCTGAATTCATCAAATATATATTATCACAATATTACATGTTCACTTCGATTCCATGCAAAGACAAACATCCTCACTCACTAGTATCTGCTCAATGCATTTGTATTATTCATGAACAACTCTGTGATCTATTATACATACAAAACTGATTGTACGCTGCTTGCCTGAGGCTACAATGCAGAGACACAGAATTAATTTTATTATATACACATGCATGATAATTGTGTAGAATTCGGTCAAATATCAAACTCTGCTCCTGTGCTCCATTATTTTACTTTCCAAAAAGAGGTCTAAGGTCAGCAGCAATTTCTCTTTGGTGACAGTGAAACTCTTTGTCATTTAGAGTAGAAAGTTCCTGGGTACTAACGAGCCTGGTGCTGTGATGAATGGTCACACATTCCCTTTCCTTTCCAACCCCCACTCATCAAAAAGAAAATGTAACTTTTATTGAGATTCTCAAGAATTCCTTGCCTGTCATGCACACAGAAGTCACTGTGGACCTGAAGACTTCATTTGTCAGAGGTGGAGGCAACTTTTTCGTTTGTTTTGCAGACTTGGCTAAAATTGTGTGAGAAGATGATAAATACAATTAGGGAAACTAACTTGCAACTATAAGAACCTTTGTTATTTTCAAAACATTTAAGTAAAATGTCTAAAAATGTTTTCACAGAACCCTCTCCCCTGCTTCAAGTTTTCACTAAATTAAAAAAAATCCCAAATAATTAACTTCCCTTTCTTTAATATCGCAAGGGACATATGGGAAGGCCTTCTCAAAATGTAGAAAAACCAGAAAGACAAAGATTAGTGCCATACAAGACATTTGTAGTTGTTTGAAGACACTAGGAGATATAAATGCATCACAATTGAGAAGGAACATGAACAAGGCATACCTCAAAGTCCTGGCATGGATTCAAATGACATTGGAAGTCAGCAGGACACGCACCTTCAATATGTTACAATTTACATAGAAGCCATGTTTAGGGGAGTAAGATGTATGCATAAATTTTGGCAACAATAACTACCGTCATTCAACTTCGGAGATAGGTATCAACTCCCACAAGGCACAAACAACCCCTAGTATGCATCTAGCCTAATGATCCAAAAGAGTTTTTTCAGGAATAGGAAGAAGTAAAAGGTTGTATTTAACTGAGAGAAGAAACTGTTCAGTGTGACATTCTCCATGCTGCATTAAAATCAAACCCTGAAACATCTTGTCCTTGTAGTTCCACTCCTATTCTCCGTCCACCATCCAGGCATTTGAATATCACGCTTTGAATCTCTGAGCTTTAAAAATGAACACTTACTCCTTGCCCAGTGCATTTGGAGTATGGTCACACTCAAGCATATCCCAAATCCATCTTTGCATTATTGCACTGCTTTCCACAGTCATAAGCAAAAGGGGCTCTCCGAAGCATTTATATTCTAGATTAATAACATTTATAGAAATAAAGTGTAACAAGGACTCTAAAGAGTTTCTCCAAGTCTACTCATCATCCAGGGATGATTTAAACAACTTCATCTTTAAATTTGTGTTTTGTATGCTTATGTCATGACAGACAGAGTCCATAATTTTCAGAGTTCCAAGGACAATGAAATTCCAAGGGTGATCTGCATTTAGTAGCACATGGCTCGTAAGTTTACCACAACATCATTAGTTTACTATAAATCCATAAAATCTTCACTGTCCTAGTTAAAAAATACAATAGACACATAAGAAAATCTCAGGAAGGAGGCACTGAACAAATCCCTCGCATAGCTACATCACAAAAGGTAATAAGTGAACATGTTAAGGTGGGCTGTTTATCTTGGCTGACTCACGGCCATCAACAGAAACAGCAAAAACATGGTTCTGACCAGTCTCCAGGGCAGCAGTTTAGCTAACTGAAGTGCTGGAGACGCAGAAGAAAAGCACTTACGTTAAAGAACATCTCAGTAATGCATTTTGTCTCTTAAGTGTATATAACTCCATTCTGTTCTTGAATATTTCTGATTTTAGGTCAGCACAAGCTGCAATTTTTTTAGTGTTAGCAACTATTCCAAGAGGGCTGACACCTTTCAAATATTCCACTCTTTCGCAGTAAACCCATGATTATTTTCTGCCATGTCAGAAATAGGCGAGCAGCAGGACCTTATGGTTCAGGCACTATCATTTACCTTCAACCTTTGCTGTAAAAATACGTAAATTGTCAGGTTGCAGGGAAGATTTCTCCCAGAGATAGTTCATTTGGCAGGCTCTGGAATTCAGTAAAGATAGTGAGGAGAAAGGCCCTACTGAAACTACTCGTTTTGTCATCATTATCCCAGTTCCTGTGAGGGCCATGAGTTGAGTTCAGATAAAAATACAAATTCTAAGAAATTTCATTGGACCTCACCCAAATTTCAAAACCTCTTAAGAGCATGACGAGGTCAAACAATATGAGAGGAAACATTTTTATTCAACCTGAGGCTGTTGCTCAGTCTGATATGCCCAAAAACACCCCCATGAGTTACCCATGGCAGTCTGGAGCTTTCTCACTGGCCTTCAACTCCCAACATACATTAAAACGCACAAGGAAAAAACCCATAGCACATTTTCCAAGCTTCTAAAATAAACTCATTTTAAAAATCCTATTGCTTTTAACTGGCTTGTCCAACTCCACTTATTAGTAACCACACTAGAAGCACCACCTAAAAAGCAAATTCTTGCAAAGACTGATATTATTTCCTCAGTTAATATTTATTTTGCATGCATCCATAGAAGTACTACATGGAAAGATTGTGCACACACAGAACAACTCTTGGCTTCATTTTCCTGCCAGCTATCAGACAGCATTGCTCATGCACAAATCTTTCAGTATTTAATATTCATAATGCAGAAGCATCTACTGATCCCAGTTAGGATCAAGAAATTTTATGAGGTGTTGTACAAAACAAAGACTATCACTGTTCTGCCACAAAGAATTTACAGTTGGACAGACTGACAGACTAACTATTTCTGCCCTGGTTGTTATGTTAAAAGTATTTCTTAATCTTATTCTAGTCACTCTTCAATGCAAATATAACACTATAGGTAGCTCTATGCAGTAATGTAGGGCACTCTTGCAGCAAATGCAGGACAATGCTGTACTTCAGCAGCTACTGAGGCAAAACAGTTACTCTGTTTTAACAGGGGTTTTTTGTAGTTTTGGGGATGTGTTATATTTTCATTGATCTATTTTATTTCAGAGGAGAGTTACATGATAGTATTAGTCAACCTGAATACACTTTAAAAAAATAATTCTTTTTCAGTTCAAAAGAAAAGTTGGCTAACATTAACAGCAATATTCATTTTGACTGTCTTCCTAATGGAAACAATTTGACATTTGGTTTCAAAATGCAGCAATATTTTTGAGATGCGACCCTTCCTCAATACATCTTTCCGCAAAGGAGGTGACGTCATAGTAGTTTGCTTGTGCTCGGTTCACAAAACAATTGCTCTTAACTAGTGACAAAAAGGCTCTTCTAGTTCAAGAAGTATGGGGGGGGGGGGGAAGTTTAAAAATTTTTACATAGCTCTATTGGCCATGATCAACTCCTTGATTCCTTCTTGATAGGCACGTGAAGAAAGAACAGGTTAGCTTTGAGGCGAGTTTAGTATTTAAGCATTCTTTGGGAAACCTGCACTGCTGAGAGAGAACAGCTTTCCCAAGGCTGAGCAGAGAGCTAGATGGGATCAGAGCTCAGGAGTAATGTTTCCTAGTCACATGCGACCACCAGCTCTCTTCTGTAGCCCACTAAAGGCCTCTGGCAACCTGAATTCCCCAAATGAGGCAGTAGAGGATGCTCCTTCAAATATCTCCTTGATGCCAAGGATGTTTCTACGGTAATTCTGCATTCAAAGTTACTGGTTCGTGCTGCATGAGAGGCTACGCAAGGGCCCACGGAAATGAATGAACCTATCTAAGGTTGTGCATACCCAGGGGGCTTCCATAATTTTGGGTGCGCAGAAGTACAAAGACGAAATAATGACAATGTTGTGCTGCACTTCATTTGTTGAATTACTTCAATACCTTGCTCACAGATGTGTGCATGTGAATCTAATCAACCAAACTCCTCGTAGACAGCAGAGATTATTTTGAGAGATTATTCCTGCTTCTGCTACAGAAAAAGAAGCACCAGCCTTTCATAACCTCTTGAATAAGAGAGGTGTGTGTGCGTGCATACACAAACACACATATACCCCTCTCTCTGTATGCACCAAAAGAAAGGTGAGAATAAAAATTTTCCTATATGTAAAACATTCTCATAAAGACAGGATGATTAAGAACAGACCTGCCTTTTCATGCAGAAAAAAACCCACACCAAAACCTGTTTGATTGTTTATCTAGTTAATCAAATATAGAAAAGAAAACAAAACAAAAATAATGGGGAAAGGAAAGCTGAAATAAATATCTGAAATAAATGATCAGAAATAAATATCTGAAAAAAAAAGTGATTTCTCCATACCCCTTGAAATCCTAGAAAAGGAAACTTTTTTGTACCTTTCCTTCTGGAATCATATTTTGCTTCCAGTTCTAAAACAGCACGTTCAACTATTCAATTTGCTGTTCAATAATAGTGACTCACATTGCCTTTTAAGTGCATACAAAAAAGTTGCATCTTTTTGTTTTCATTTTCCCTGCGTGTTTGTTGCATACTGACATCAAATTCCCTGCAGGCATCCTAACCTTGCAATTGGAGAAACAGTGCTCCAGGGTTTTCCACATGTCTAATACACCTGGATAAAAAGTGCTAATTGTCACCAACTTCCATTAAATGACAGCAGTAAGGCACAAAATATGCTTGATTTGCAGATGCTAGTGCCACTGGGAATTAGCAGCAGATTAATAATTGTGCAGACCTTGAACATTCCCCTGGCACTGCCAGCCTGGGTTTCCAGTGCAACGTCAGACTACAAGGCCTTCGTTTTTAGCTTACTTTCCTGAGGAAATCAGGCTTAGGCATTTGCACTCCTTTCCTCTGTGTGTTTGGCTGCCCTACCTTCCCACAATAATTTCTGGTTAATCTGAATAAATTTTAAAGGAGAGTAGAGGTTGCAAACATGCAGTGTCTTTAGCAGTTTTGTGAAAATACATATAATCAAGCCTGAGCTTGAGTGTTTCAACTATCCTGGCTTTTTAAATTCAGGTATTCTTGCTGACAAATAAATCCTAATTCTGCTCAGATTTTGTTGGCGCTGAAAGTAGAAGGGAGATGCGCCATATCACATATTCAGCGGGCAGCAACCTTGCATCCAGCCTCCTTTGCGAATCAGGTGACAGATTGGTTCCCAGTTAGTGGTGATTTTTTTCTTTTTATAAACCTTTATGCCAAAAAATATCCTTTTTCACCTTCAGGTTTTGAGTGGGCATCAGGAGTCAGCTTCTTGCACAGGTTCACCTTTGCTCTTTTTTCTCCAAATAAATTCAGGGGCCTTCTGTCCTCTTTTCTTGCTCTGCTGCTGCTGCTGCTGTTTCCTCTCCACTCTTGGCGCACACGAGGACACCACCCCTGTGGCATGCAAGCTTACTGGCAGCTCCGGTGGCGTTGCAAAGCTCATTTCTGCAGGCAGCAACATGATTATGGCAAAGGTGAGGGTGAGGTTGAGCAAATGTATTTCAACACTTCTTTCTTTGTATTTATCACCGTGCCATAGCATTCCTGCAGCCTGGTCTGCTGCTGCTCCAGCTGCCTGTGCAAACTCCTGATGGAGCGCAACAGCAGTAGCCGTCGGTACATAGCTACCTGGAGCCGGTACTTGTCCTTTTCCTCCTTTTTCCTATTTTCTAAGGTCTCCATTACTTTTGTGGTCTTCATCCAAATCACATGGCCCAAACTGCAAGAGTCTGTATTGCCCTTGGTGCCGCTCCCTGCCTGCTGAGTGTGGCAGTCCCTGGGGTCAGCCCCAGCCTTCAGGGCCTCACTGGCCTCACCGGGCAGCCTTGGGGGCTGCTGCACCTCTGAACTCAATTCGCCATCACAGCAGGGGTTTTCGGAGTGCAGGGAGGAAACACCCACAGGCAGCAGGTTATCAACTGCTACAGGGTACGAGGAGGCACCTAACGATGCATCTACAGCTGCCACAGGATGCTCAGCCAGCCCAGGGGCTGTCCTCTGTGCCTGGCCACCACTAACCATCTCTGGGCCACTCAGGGCTTTTACCTGGGCCACTGCCCTGCTGGAGAGGACAGACAGTCTTTCTGGCACTGCTGAGCTTCCCTTGTCTTCATTAAGGCTGTCCAGCAAAGGGCTGGCAGAGCAACCAGGGGATGCTGTTACAGCACGGTGAGTCGGAAATCGGCCATCATCATCACTGCTGTTTTGGAGCTCCTCTTCATCTCTTGATATTACAGCTGTTGTCTCAGCCATTTAATGCATGAGCTACAGAAACTTTCTGTGGACAAAGCAGAAGGAAAAGGATTTCGTTTCCACATACACACAGAGAGAAGTCCAGTGCAGAGTGACATTTGAAGAAAGAACCTCTTTTTCTATTTAAGCAATGGACCTATTACTTTTCTAATAAAGCACAACCCTTGGGTCACTTCAGGCCATTTCTTGTGATTTGCATTAGATGTTCTTCGAGACACAACATTAATCCAATAATAATTAAAATGATATACTGTACTATTAACATTCTCAAATCTTTAAAGGCAAGTGATCTATCCCTGCAGCACTGGCTGTGCTGACTAATTAAACAATACAGTTGTAAATGGGCACTGTAAGCACTTCTCCCGTTTAAGAACACAGGTCTAACAAGTGTAGTTTGTAGAGATGGGCAAGTTATCGGGTTTGATCAGCTTTAAAGGGAGGTGGAGGTGCCACAAACAGCAGGTTGCATTTAAATGCCTTCTCCACGATTCATTTGTCTGCTACCAGTTTGTTTACAAGGTTGCCTTTCCCCCTCCTACTAATTCTAACAGTAAAGCTATATTAGCACCATGCTAGCCAAAGAGAGGAAAAAGAAATCAAATACTCACCGAGGTTACTGGGGGGAAGGAAAAGAGTTACAGTGCACTGTGTCTGTGTATCATGTTTTCTTGAATGTGAGTCAGCACAATCTGGAGCAGAAACATCACAGTGCTGGAGCAGGAGCAGCAACAGCATTACACTGTTCCACCCAGCAACAACACAGTCAGTCCCAATCACAGAGGAGTGCAGGGCTGCTTTCTTACTCCTCAGTGGGCATTCCTCCCCAGCATGCAGCTTTTATGTCATCTCTGAGCATCAAAATGAATACCAGGGTCAGATGGCATTTTTTTCCCATCTCAAAACCAAACATACCCGATTCACCCATTCTGCAGGGGGCAATACCTATGGCCCTTCCCATCCCTGATAGTCAGCAAGGAGGTAGCACAGCACAAAAGAGGGTGAGGCATTCCGGACTCCAGTGTGCATGTTTTCCTTCAGAAAAAAACAAGCTTAGATAAACTTCAGCTGCACGAACAAGCTAAACCTAAAAATGAAGCAAGCATTCAGCACCAACCAAATGATAAACATAAAGATGGGCAAAAGCTGTAGATCGAAGTGGTTAATGTACACCCATATTTAATGAGGCTGGCCTAATCTTTAAAGAGCAGCATTACATCCAACTGAACCATCCCACAAAACAGTAAACCTTCTCTGCATTTCTGATGTTCAGAAAAGCTACCTTCAGCATCATCTCTCATTGTAGTGCCAGGAACAAAACTCACAAATGATCTACCTGCATCCACTTCAATCAATTTACCACAGGGCTTCAGTTGCCCCAAGACTTTCTCTACTCCATTCTGCTAATACAAATAGAAGAAAGAAGCAATCCAAAATACTATCTAAAATCTTCCTGCAGCTGGAAAAGAATGAAAGTAGATCCTATCTCCACTTCTACGTGTGCTGCAACACAGATAATAATTTCTTATTTTTCATCTGCACTGACTAGCCTTCTTCCTGATGAATCTGGTAGGATATGCTTACAAACTTGAACACACAAAGCCTGGTTAACATTAATTCGGATTTGTACCCCGAGGTATAACTTGAATGTATTTTTTGGTGCAAGAGATAATTTGCACTGAATTTGTAAAATAAACTAAACCTGCTCTGTTTATGTGCCAAATCATGCTGCAGATTATATAAATAATACTTGGAAGAGATTAATATCCAGTGAGTTAATATACAGTGCAAGTTTATATCTTGGTGATTCCCATTTATTCAAATCATAAGCTACGGTAATTGAAGAATATGGAATTCAGATAACGGGGCATTTACTGTATTAACACATTGAAAAGGTTCATTGTAATACAGCATTATGTAGAGAGTCTTTTGGTTTCAGCTTCTCTTGTCTCCAAAGCACTGCAGGTATATCTCCCACTCCAAAGAGGACAGGGGATGGGTGCAGGTAGTGTTCCTGATCTCCAGCTATGTCAATACTTTTCTATCAGCTATAGTATTCCGTTCCTCACTTCTACCTTTGTAGCAATTTGCTGCAAAATAAGTATTTTCTAATAGTCTAACAAGGCATGAAAAAACAGAGTTTTGGTTTCTGGGGTGGTTTTTTGTAGTTTTGTTTGTTTGTTTGTAGGTCCTGGTTTTCATTTGGTTGTTGTTTCTCTCCTGCTTTAATCTTTTCAGCAAAGTTTTACAGTCAGTACTCCTTACAGAGATGGGCAGGGAGACAAAGTCATTTTACACACCAAATTAGTGTCACCAAAAATAATAAGAAATGTTTTGTAGGTGTGGATCTGAATGGAATAAATAGCATCTGATGCAACCAACTAAACAATAGAACTCCAGTCTAAACTCATTTATATGGATGGCTATTCATATAATATTATGACTTTAGCTGTAATATATGAAGCTTAATAGCAAAAAAAATATTCAGTCCATTTGACTTAGAGAATCAACAAAATAGAAATACTGCAAAAAATACATAATTACTTTTGCTAAAATACAAGTTCCATTTATGGCTAGGGCTGAATGCATGTTTCTATTATTGCACTTCCCTCCATTGTTCAAGACTTCATAAAATCTCAGCTAAAGGATCAGATGGAAAGGTTCTAGATTCAGTTTCTGCCTGAATACATACTAAACACTTCAGCCAAAAAATAGAGATGCTCCAGTACAAAAGTGGGAACAAAATCAGTCTTACAGCTGGGAAGACTTAAGGAAACCTTTCAGGAGAAAGGTCTTTTGTGTAACTGACAGATTGGGGAACAGGGAATGAGAGCACACCTCATTTCAATGGAAACATGTAAATTCTTGTTCTGAGATGACACAACAATCCTATTTACCTAAGACTGTTACCTTGAAGAAGTGACTCCTACAGTTTATCTCTCTTTTATTTGCAATTTGACAGACCAATAGAGACCTGAAAAGACCTTATGTTAGTTTCTTCTTCAAAAGGCACGTTGTGCTATTTCCCCGGTGAAGAAATAGAAGAGGAGAGTTTGCTGTTCCTCCTAAGAACCTGTCTCAGGCAGAGTCTGCTCAATGCCACTTGCTCACTCCTGGACTTGTTTTTCTGTTTGTGGGAACCTTTCCAAGCGGAAGCTGCTTCAGATTTCACGGTGAGCATTTAGGTCAGACCAACACACTGAGAATTTCAGGTGGGTAAAATGAAAGCCAAGATCCCTCTGGTTTAGGTTCATTGCCTTTCATTACCACCCACTCACAAGTTGATGCAACTGCAGCAGTTTCGAGGTGTCGATAGACCCTGGGGAGCCACCTTCAAGCTGTCGGTCTTGCACGCCCCTGAGAGGTCTATGCCAGCAGAGGTTTTTAATCCACCACACTCTTTCAGGCAACAGTTACAAGAGGTGCTGGGCAACCTGCAGGCTCATAAATGTAAGTACGTGCTGAAAGTCTCTGTGCCTACAGGCTTATGGACGAGCGCTGAGCCATCACAGTGGGTTTTTTTGTGGCAGCAGAAAAGGCCTGGTCACAGGGGAGTCCCTGCAGGTAGCCAGGACAGTTGTTTCTCCTTTCTCTTCCAAATATGTTGCCATTCTCAAGCATGGACAGATACGAGGACAGGAAGGTGCTTGGGCTTGTTATTTCATTAAGTACAAATGTTTTACTGAATTTCAAAGCGTAACAGCCAAACACATTTACAAACAGCATCAAAAGTGAGATAAGCATCGGTGAAGATAGACCATTAAAAGACCATGGCCTGGGAGGCTATGTTGTTTTGTATTTCAGTTTGGGGAGTATTTTTAACAAAGTATTAAAAAATATCCTGTTACACAGTAGAGTAATGACATATTTTATATTAATTGCTCCTAAAGATCAAAAGCCATATTTTGTCTGTTAATGTACACACTCTCATGGCCTTCTATGAACTCAATGAGATCCACACGTGTGCATCTGAGGCCTAAATTTTTCCCCAAAGATTCTTTGAAATCCTTTTACAGGGCAGTAAGTTGTAGAAGAAAGTAATACGGTCCCTTTCTTCTGCCTTCGTACCCAAAACAGGCAGGAGTTACAGGCTGCTCTGCATTGCACCGGATGGCAACAGTATCCCGAGGGGCCAGTGGCCAACCAGGGATTGCCATCATTCTGCTCTCATGCTCGTCCACACCCAGGAGTTTCTCGAATCCTTCTACAAAGAGACCAATAAAAAATGGAGCCCACCGATGACATCAATAAATGATCTAGATACTTCAGGGGCAGGAAAAAGCATCACAGGACATCTCGATGGCTTTCAGACAGAAGGAAATTAGGAATATGTATAGAGCTGCAGCACAATTGTGTGTCTGGGAAATATTTAAGAAAAGTAGAGTGAATACGTGACTTTACCAGTGAGGAATGTTTCAATGGCTTTAAACACGAAAATACAGGCATTTGAGCAGACGACCTTTATATTAAGGGTAAAAGACATTGAAACAATCCACCACAACTGGTAAAAATTAGCAGGCTTGCTGCCAGTCTCAACGAGCTGCCTGTCACAGGTGCAAATCTCTAAAAGAGTAGACTCACACTGCATTCAGACTGAGTTTGAGTCAAGTTTGCAAGCTTTGAAGTCTTAAGACTGCAGGTGCCAAAGTGACCGAAACACTAGGAAGGGCTTGATGACAACTCTTACTGCAATATTTCAGCATCTCTACCCCTAACTCTGCTTGGGCTTAGCTATTCCCAGGTACACAAAATGAAAAATACATTTATATGGCTTTATAAAGATATTTTAGAAGTGAAATGTTTTGGTTTTTCCTCAAGGCAGCAGCTGTTCTCCCTATTATCTACGTGGAAAGCGTTAGTTTACGATTTCAATCGCCGCTCACCAAGTGAAAGAATTACAGCATCATTGCCCAAAGCAGTCTAAGTCCACATTCCTGCAACCAGTTCCACAGAGCTGTGTTTTTATGCTGAAGCAGCCACAAAGGACTTTCTAAAGTCTTGTTCTGAACTCAGGGATCTACTTCAGCTTGCACAATGAGCAGCTGAAGATTGTCACAGAGGCCAAGGTGGGAAAGGACAACCGACAACCCATGGGTACACAAATCTGGGATTTTGCTTGATTTTTCTTCCATCTCGGCAGACCAATCTCATTAGGCAGATCTCAATTAGGCAGATTCAACTGGCAACTAATAGGCCAAACAGACTGCAGAAGAAGCAGCTTAAATATAGTTCTTAAAAAGTCCTGCACATTTCAACATGAAGGAAACTTCATGTTTCTAGAGTGGCTTAAGAATGTTTTGCAACAAGGACACCTGCAGCATATACCCTACAAATTAGTGGAGGAGGGGGCAAATAGAAATCTTTATACTGACTTAAAAAACCTTGAGAACTGCCAGTTTATCCCATTAACTTTTTCGGCTTCTAATGGAGAGTATATGCTTGTCTACAATTCATTTTCATACCAAAAAGTGAAATCTGATAAAAAATTTATGAATTGAGAAAAATAATTTCCCTTAATGGTTAAGTGAAAAGGAAATTCCAACGTATTAAAGGTTTCATTATTTTTTTTTCATAATAAAGAAAAGGTTTTGTTTCATGGTAGCAAAATTAAAAGTAACTTTCTACAATGTGATGCTCCTGTTTCTACTTTTTTTAACTTTAATTTCATAGAATGTCCATCATTTTGTTCAGGAAAAAATAAAGTGAAGGAGAGGGAGAGAAGAAAATGCAAAAGAATTTAAAGTAGAAGATCATGTGACCTGAGATTGCAGTCTTCCTATGAAGAAGAGACTAAAAAATTGTTCCTGTGGAAAAGATGGTACTTGAAATATTTTGACTAACCTCCAGTATTAAAAGATTTAAAGGTATTGCTCATATGCTTCAAGAATTCCATGCCTGGCAGGTGAATGCTGGATTACCCAACCTAGCTGTTAGATTTCAGATGTGAAAATGAGTATGTAGAGATCTCACGCGTACAGTTACTGCTCACATCCGGAATGCATTGAAAGATGCATTTCTTCTAATGAATATGTAAACAGGCTATGTAACTTTTGGTAATTGATGCTTATGCTTGCTTTGATTTTGACACATGATCATAACTGACAAACTGGCAGCTGAGGAAGAAGAAAACTCTAAGCTGCAAGAATAATATACAGAACATGGTGAGAGATGGAAAAAAACCCCAGAATACGTGGAAGGAAAACTTCAGGAAATGGGGCTAAGCCATAAACGGATAGAAAAATAATTGTTTGGTGTTTCTACAACTTAAAATGAACATACAGGCATTTCCAGAAGCTAAGCACATTCTTTTTTTTCTAAAGTAACAATATTAAATGCTTTTAAAAGTGTGTAAATTTTCTGCCTTAGCTGTTAAACCAAAACGGTTTGTGAAGAGAATATTACGAAAATTATATTTAATACAAAAGGTTTTGTCAAAAAACAGTTTCAGATGAAGCACCCAAAAAGAAAATAAAAAATGGATGCATTCATGCTGTTTGAGCTTAACCATTTCCATGAATACTTAATTGACTCATGGGAAGCTTGACTCTGCAGGTCAATATCAACGACTGAAAAGCGTACACCTACAAACACCTTCTCAGAAATTCTACTTTCTCATTCAGAATGCCTTGTTGCAGAGCCATACAGCTTTACTAATAGTGTCTACATAGACTCACCTGCCGTCTGTTGTCCACACACAAACACAAAAAAAAAAAATTCCCCAAGGTCATTTGGGGCTGAGAAGAAGGTCAGGTTTGCTCACTCCTTAATACCTTTGAAGCTGCTAATGTGACTGAGATGGATGAGAATGAGTAGGATACAAGCCTGTCTGTCAGCAAAACACATGATCTCAGCAATATGCAGTGTAATTGATCTAAATCTCAGCTACAGCAGTTAACAGACTCCAAGAGGGAGAGAAGGCACTTGGACCACAGGGCTTGTTGTACTTGACTATGTTCTTACTTTGCAACACAGACATTGCTCAGCAACCTGGTTTTTTGCAGCCTGCTTCCAGTGGCTAGTACAGATAGTATTTTCACACCAGCAGTTTCATTTTTACATCCAGAGGCTCTTTGCTGAGTCTCTGTCAAAGTCCAATTCATTACCTGCTGAATTATCAGCTAAAACTCCATCACTTTTCTGTAAGAAAAATTTTTTTAAGAGATCAAAGAGTAACAGAAAAAAGACACACACACACATATATATAGATACACAATTAATGGAAGATAAGCTTTCAGATGTTTGGAGGTTTATTTTAGAGATGTGTATCCACAGATACTCATTTCTTAAAGGAAGGAGAATTACGGAGTCCGATTTCTCTTGATTGAGTAGAGAACAGGCTAAGAAAGAAGAATGTGAGATACCAATCCCACTAAAGTCTCAGAGTGAACAGAAAAAACAATGCATCCCTCCCAGAAACAGCGAGCACAGTTAGGTTCTGGATGTCAAAAAAGAGATAATGCTTCCTTGTACCGCTTCTGTTGCCTGCAGCCTTGTCTGCTTGAACCTTGAACCCCAGCTGAACCTCTCTGAGCCCCAAGCGAATGCCCTGCTAGAACCCCACTGTCATGTGTGGTTCAAAATCCTCCTTGTGCCTAGAAGACACTAGCAAGCTGTTATTAACTCCAGTGACACCAGGGCACAATTTTATCCTCAGTCATGCTTTTACTGGACCTCCTTGAGATCTACCTGAAGAGCAATAAAAGAACACAGAACACAGTCATTGCCAACTGTCGGTGTATTATTTGTCACCTTGCAAGCTTTCCCCCATTCTGTCTAAACCCTCTGCCAAGGCACCACCAGCACTACCTTTTTGACTCCTGAAGAGATCCAAATACTTAGTGGAAGTATTGTACTAATTACCACTTTCAGAGCAGTAAGCAAAAACCATCATGTCATGTCTCACACTTGGCAAATTACTCACAGTTCCTTGCTTCCCTTCACAAGATTGTCTCAATAACAACCATTGCCAGTAGGGATCTGAGGCAATGAGTGCAGCAAAAAACCCTAACAAATACATGCCTACATATGTGAGCTCCACTTCCTTAGGCAAAAATAACGAGCCAAATGAGTGGAGGATCTGCTGCTCTCTTATGTACGGCAGTTGTGCATACACTGATGTGCAAGAAGCTTCCAGAGACTTCTGTCATAGCTTGTCAAATAGCCACAGCTTGTCAAATTACTGATTTCAGAAACTTGCACTACTCCCAAAGGAAGGTTGCTATTATATCATTTTAGAAAGGTGGCACACATCTGAGCTTCTTTCAGTGTAGGTTGAGGGAATGAGTGAATATTATGTATGCCAGAAGGAGGTGGAATTGGCCAAGTCAAGCAAGTTAAGGCAATCCAAAGCTTTGAGACAGGAGAAAAACAAATCTGTGTGGAAGGACACAGTACAGGTATAAACAACACCCACACAGACTATCTGAGGTCTTGCTTTCTTGCTTGGAAAAACAAACTCCTTTCTGAACTCTGTTCATTTTTACACACAAAGCCATCAAGCTTAATGGACGAAAGTACAAGTCATAAGTACAGGGCACTTAATCTAAGTAATTTATCTCATCCTTAAGTGTTTTCAACACAGACAGGAGTAACTGCCTCTTGGAAAAGGCTTCCTTTAACTTCACTTTCAAATGACGTTAACTTTCAGATGACTAAGTCCAGAGCAGTTCACCTTAACCATTAATACAATAATCATGTATTAATGAGAGAGACTGGAAGTTCAGCCTTAACACAGTTAGAACAGGAACCGTTCTCACCCATGGAGAGGGTGATCCTTGCACTGCTACAGCCAAATAGCTTCCAGCAACCTGTGGTTTCGGGGTTTCCTGAGCTTGATGCTGCATCTAGATAACTGCATTTGACAGTCGTTGATGGAACAATTTTCCTAATTCCCTTTTGAAGACGGTTATGCCTTTTGGCTTCTATAACATCCCATGGCAATGAATTCTGCAATCTAATTTTATGTTGCATGACTAGCATTACCGACAGAGCAAGCCACACCTTTCCAAGGATTCAGTAACATGCTGACACCGTCTTACTTTTGTCTCATTTAATCTCATGAATCATAAGCAGTATGGCAAAGTTTTCTACAGCTATCTGGATTTTTCCCCAATATCAAAAAGCTCTTTTAAAGCAATGGCTATCAACAAGCAAATGATCTGGCATGCTTTTTCACAGGTTTGTATTACTCACGTAGCTCATTCTACCATAAACCTGAGGATGGCTGATGCGGTTCAGCAAAGGTGGCAAATAATAAGTAATAAATAGCTGTTTGTAGAAAGAAGTGTGAGGCTGGGAGGGGACAAGGAATCCTCTCACAGTCCTGGAACAGCCCAAGTAGGAAGCAGTGGATTCTCCTTGGAGAGAAAAGCTAGGAGAAACCGGCTTTTCTCTCTAGAGAAACTAGGAGTTTTACAGAGAGAGAGTGAATAAAAAAAAAGAGACGGGGAGAAGGCAAAAAGATGTCTTTAGATTTCCATAAGAATTAAATTGAAAGGGGGAGTGGGAGGGACAGTGGAGAGGCAGGTTAAAGGATTGTATTCCTGTTGTCGTCAGCAGAGAGGGAGTAGGAAAGGAGACCTGGACTGCCTCTCTCCCAAGTCTGCTGCCCTAGGCGACTGTTTATTTTGCCTTTGCCTAAGCCAGCATAAGATGTTATAAAACGAGTTTCCAAAATGCTCTGAGTCACCAGAACATGGATGAGATCTGTGGATTCAAGCCACCTTTCAAGATTATGAATCTCTTCTGAATATCCATTATGCCGATGATATATAACAAAATCACTGCTGTAATATGATGCACATGTCAACTTTAAGGATACAATCCCCGCTCAAATGGCATCAGCAGAGGGACACGTCAGCATGGTGGATTACCAGAGCAAATGCTTTAACATGCAAAGTGATGCAATGTGTTTTGACAACAATTGTTCCCTTATGTTTGTTTCTGTGTCAGGTTTGACTTGACTATCTGCCAGGACAATGCTCAGGATCCTTTGCATTGCTATGCAGAAGCTGATTATGTGATCAAATGCTTAAAGCACATAAAATCACTTCCAAGATTCAATGAGATAGATGTGCCAGAAAAGTCAGTAGGTGTTTGACGTAATTGACGCTAACAGCTAGACCTGGATTTTTCAAAAGAATATGTGTTTTGTGTTGGATTTGGGGTTTTTTGTTGGTGGTGGGGTGGGTTGTTTTTTTTCTTCTAATGCACTATCATACAATCTGCCTAGAAATTCAGCCTTAACATAATGTTCACATCAAATGAAATTCACCCGTTAAGAAAGAACATACACAGGGTTCTTCTCCCTGAAGTGGAAAAAATGCAGTCTTTGTGTACAGCAGATCCCCTGTGAGCCTTCGTACCCTGTGCACATGCCTAGAACAACAGAGCAGACTCCAATGGCACAGTGGAGCTGATATTTATAGGTCTGGGAGATTCAGCACTCAACTAAAACTCTTGTCAGCCCTTCACCCCCTATCTGTGATGCTGAAGTTTTTCTAATAAAGGCCAATATCCCCATAGAAGTGTTGTACATATGTGTGTGGCTGTAGAAGAAGCAGGTTACCTGCTCTTATGACTTTTATATTGCATTTCCAGCCTACCCTGAACCATCACAAAATCCCCACAGTGAGTAACTGTGTGTGACTCCCATTCAAGGGACAAGGGCAGAAGGCAAACCCACTGTGGCACTTGCCCAAAAGCCATGATCTCAAATAGACGCTTTACCCTGTGCTCCCAGGTTTGGGTCTAGCCTGGTACCAGTGTCTCACTGCACAGCTTTGCAAAACTTTTGGGCCCTCAGAGGCATTTAGACACCAAAACAAATAAAGTGGTACCTATACACTTTCAGAAATCTGTCTTTAATTTCACCATCCCATTAATCTCTTTTATGGAGACATCTTTCACCTTTTCTGCTTCACAAGCCAGTTGTGAAGCTTAATTACACAATAACTATGAAGTCCAGTAAATACAACATATATTAAGAAGAGTTAATGAGATTTGTCACTAACACAATCTACCTCTTGTGAAATACTACTCATATGTTAAAAAAGCAAACAAACAAACAAAAAATCACAGTCATATTCAATGTAAAGCAAATCCATCTTGATTATTTGCATAAATAATGTGTTATACAACTCAGTAGTATTTATTAACACAAAATAGAATATAGCATAGATTTTTCTGACCAGCATGAAATACTGTTTATTCATCCATGTGTCAGTGGTTTTCTGTAGTGCCTGGAATGACTGCCCATAGTGCTGCCTGAGTGGGACCCCAGACGCTCAGGGTACCTACTTCCCAATGACTCCAGTGGCTTAGATACCTCCAAAGACCTAATGAGAGTTCATAGTCCCCATGTACCACATAAATCCACTGCGAGAAGATGGACCCAGTTTCAAATTATGTGCACTTGATAACACATTCTTACCTTGCCACTGGGACCCACATATAAAAAAGTGCACATGACATCATTACAATTGCAATGTATTCAGCGACTTCAGAGTCCTCACGCTGCTTTAAACATTTGTCCAACTGTCTTTGACCAAAGTACCTTGTTCTGTCAGAAAAGAATAAGGAAAGGAAGAAAAATAAAGTTTGTTTCCTGACAGAACAAATATACATCCTACCTACTCTGTATCTGGGCAAATACATTTCCTGTTAAGAATTATGGTATGGAATTAATAGATTAATAACACTTTTGCAGAGATCAGGCAAGAGTGATTTTCAGCACACGACACCAGTTAAAGCAAGTTCTATTAATATTCACCAAAGGGAAACCTGTTTGTTGACCTAAAGTGTGCCTGCTTCCTATTCTCTTCTTGTGGAATTGTTTAGGTCCTGTGGGACAACTGTACTGAGCTTTTGACACAAATATTAAAATTCTATTTAGACGTACAATGTTTTAATGCAAATTTTTTACCATAAAACCAAATGCTCCATTCGGTTAAATTAATAGAATTACAAAAAGATGTAATGATAGCAATTAAGTCTTGAAAATGCAAATTTTATAGTCAAGGACAATTACTTCATTTATAGTATACTGGAATGATGCCAGATGAAGGTAATTTAGATCCCCCTAGCTCACAGTTATATCATGAAGGATATCTTAATTTCATTAGTATAACAAAGATGGGTGAGAAGTTAGAGAATACAAAAAAAAAAAAAAAAAGGATGGGAGAGAAAATTTGACCTTTCTCATTTCATTGCAGTGAGAATACATAGATCTTACTAAAGTATTAGTAATATTTCTTTCTACTCCTGCCTCTGAAAAAAATGCTTTTTTTTATTAGCAGCAATGGAACATTAGTATGTAAAAGGTCAGCTTCCTTTAGATACTTAGAGCCAATGTGTTCATGCCACAACGGTTACAGACCTCCCATTATTTCAGTTTTAAGGATGCATATACACTGTTAGCACATGGCTTACCAGGTCTCAAGCCATGGCCTCAGGGATGCATGGTTTTGTCTCTAAGAGGAGTTAAAACATTTTTGAAAAATTCTGCTCACTCTTATAAAAAGTACTCTTGCCTTCTGCAAACAAGAAAGTCAAATACCATTAGTTTTTCATTAGCATAGCAAAGAGTGATCAAGTAGGTACAGAATACCAAGTGATATATTACAGATTTCCTGGCCTGCCTGTATATGTGTGTAAAAATAAATAAATAAGAAAAATCCTGTTTCATACATTTACTTTAGCACATTACTGAGTTCAAATAGGAGCTTGAGAGACTCTAGGGGTTTTTTCTTTCTTCCAAACAAGTATCCAGGGAAAGGCATATTAAATATGGTGCAGCATGAAGTTTCAATAAAAGGCCTTTACGCCTACCATTTTTTTTCTTCACGGCCTGCTGTAGCCGCTGCAGAGAAACACAAATTCAAGAGGCATGGACTCACTGGGTGACAACTGACTCCAGCTCCACACTGGTGTATCTCCCCCATGCATCACCACGCTGCTGCAGGAATGTGGAAATGCAGGACCCCTGCCCACATCCCCTTCACTGCAAAACAACTTGAGGGGTACAGAGTTCTTATCCTTCACCCCACGGTTTCCATGCTGGCCAGTGTAATATTTTTAAGCAGTAAAATGCACGCATGCAAGCCTTACTGGGAGGTGAACACAAACAAGTGAAACTGCTGTTATTCTGACCTACAAGTCCACTAGATTTATTCCTCAGTAATGTTCATCCTAAAAACCAAAGAACAACTTTAATGAACTGACTTTAGTTCATTATTGATTTTAATAACAGGGCTATGGCTATTTGGTTTTAAGAAAACAAACCCGTTCTGAAGGGAAAATGTACCTTGAGTAGGGTTTGTGCTTTTTCCTCCTTATTTCTTGTCTGAAATACAGCCAAGTACACATGGAGACAGGCTGACTTTGCTTCCTTCGAGATGGTCTTGTGAAATCAGAGCAGGACCGGTGCTTTTTTCCCTTCTACTCATCAACATGTATGCATTATGTGTGCTCAGGCACACCTGTAGTGCCATCCTTATTTCCTGATCTCACGAGTGGAAGTCTGAACATGCTGAAGAACTGGAGAGATGCCATTGACTTCAGTGGCAGATCTCACCCCAGGATCTCACCCCATATTTCTGCAAGTCAAAGAAGCTATCAGTCACCCCTGTGCTTGAAAATGATGGATGATATCCCGACTCATTGGAAAGTTACTGGCTCCCTGTGGGGTTCAGATTTCCTTCAGTCAATTCTGTCTTCTGTCATCCAAGAGAAAAATTAGACCTTGTACCACTATGGACTTTATCCTATGCTTCTGATTGTTAAACCTGTACTATACCTGACAAGTCAGTATGAGCTTGTTGTTTTTATGTATTTGTTAATGCATAGCTGTATCATTCTAAACTCTCTCTCATTGTGGATGTTGTTTGGAGATTTGGCTTAATGAGGAGTGCTTGAATCAGTTAAGCCTGGATATGTCTGCACTACATTGTACAATACAGCTTAAACACTCATGTCATTTTATTGAAAAGCATAGATTCAACACCCTAATAGCTTGTGAATCTGCCAGGTCTCAGCTGTTGCAGGGAGAAATGTTTTGTCCAAGCTATTCCCAATGTGTCTCAGTTGTTAAAAAAACCCCCAAAAACCAGGCTGTGATCGTAATAGGATATTGATTAGTCTGGATCCCACACAGAACAGAACTTGATTCTTTGGTGGACCACTAAAAGGTCATATTGCTTGATTGCTCCATAGCTTCTAAAATACAAGAAATATTGAACCAAAACTGCTTTCAATTATACTCATGTTATCTGAGGCCTGGGAATGTAACCAAGGGCAGCATTTGGCCCATTCTGTTAAGAAATGGGACGATACTCAGCATTTCATTTCGTCATCAGCAGAGACGAACATCAGCTCTGCCTACTCTAATTGATGTCATGCCCTAAAGTTAATTCCAAGGTAAGCAGGTGCAAATCTATTTGATACAAGGGCTTAATTTTTGATGGATATGACATACAGTGATATGTGTTTAGTGTTATCTGAAAATTGTGGTTTGGTTTACATATTCATATACATTTCTGCAGAGTGATATTTACAGCTGTATATATACCTCAGATCTCCAAATTCCTCACTTGACCTGACTCTCACAGTGAGCTTGGAAAGTCAGAAAGCAACTTCTGCAGTGTATGTTTATTCTAAATTAGTAGATCAATTCTGAAAAAAATTAGGTTTATTTTTTATGTATTTATGGTGTTAATTATTTATTCCTTTTTCCAACCCATGTTGCGATGCTTCATACAGAATGCAATCCCTTTGTTACTCCTGACCTGCTTTGAAAGCTGTATGGGTATGATAATTTCTTTTCTCTTTTCTAATGTATTCTTCTCCTCACTTGATGAATGTTTGAAAGTAAGAGAAAATTTTTCTCACCATTTTCCATTTTCCCAACTTTCTGAATACTGGGCTGGGTTTCTTTTGAGTTGTGATTTGAAAAGGACTTAGGGGCCAGCATTTAAAAGTTCATATTCTCAGAAGCTGGCCGTGATTTTTGGAGACTTGGCCAGTTGTGAATCCAGTTTAGATTTTTAAATACTACCTGATTTTGAAATATTCAGATCATTCACAAAGCCTTTTGAAGCACAAACAAGGCTTTTGGTGTCCCTTAGGCTTATTTTCCTCATTAACTCCAAACTGACATACGTGGGAGCACCCTTATTTTTTTAAAGCTACGTCCTTTGAAGAAAGTCAGTGGGAAGACTGGATTAAGCCCAGGCTTCAAGATTTCCTGACTCACTCAGAACTTCCTGTCTATTGGACAGTTCTCAGAAATCACAGCTATCTATAAAATTCAATCAACAGTGAAAATCAATATAGTAATATTATATGTTATAATAAAATTTATAGTAATATTTTATATTACTATATATAATGGAAAGCCATCAAAAATATTTTGTCTGGTTTTTTTAAAGATGAATAATGGCTTATTTGGACTATATGTATATATATGCCTTTCTTTTACTTTGTGAAAAGGATGTATTATAAAAAGGAAGTTTGTAAGACAGAAAAAAACAGCTATAAAATTCCAGAATAGAATGAAGACTATAGAGAAATATTTGCAAAAGATTACAGATCCACTGACACTATCTTGTTCACAGAAACACATCAAGTAATTTCATAGAAGAAAGCTTTCAGCTTGTTAGTGTAAAATGTTCTAATGCAACATTTAGCTTGAGATATTACTGTATCATATAAGGGCTTTCATGTGCTTTCCAATATAGCTTCTGACTGAAGTACTAGCTGATGCAGCAGCATAAATAAAGAAATGTCTAGATTTCTATGGTTCCCAAAGGTCATTTTTATGAAAAGATCAGGAAATATGTTTCATTGAAATTAAAAAGAAACTATATCAAGTTTAATAACATTGTTACTATAATGACATAAAATCCAGTGAGATGGTGTACTGTTTAATATTTGACTGTCAAGATTCCACAGTGCGCTTGAGAGGTGTGGAAGCGTTTAAACTTTTTAAACTTTGGCAAGGGGGTCACCGTCAGGACACAGCTGCCTTCTGGGATTTCTTAGTGATGGCATCATCTGAGATAGATTGATATCAGAAGCTGTACCAACCCTCAGCCATTCTGGAAAAGGCAGAGGGTCCAGCTGGCATAATGCCTTTACTCCCAGGCCTGCATTCACCTGAACAACTGTAAAGAGAACCAGAGCCACCACCTGCAAAGTCAGAGCAGTCTCTGGCTACACACAGCCTCTCATTGGACATGATGTTGAGTGCTAGGATTAGAGAAATGAAAAGTTTATAGCTTGGCAGAAATCTGAAAAATTTGGGTTTTCAGGTTACTAAAAAAACCAACCCCTGTCCCAAATCCTGGGACAGAAATGAGTTAAAACAAATAAACAACATGTAACATTTTGAGATCAAATACTCTCTTTCAATTTTTTTTTAAATGCAAGCTTGGTTTAGCACATTTCCCCAGGATGGGTTTTAACAGATTAGTTAAAGAGTTGTTTGGATTCATGAGTGTAGAAAACAGATAGCTGTAAATGTGCTTGAAGCATTCATTAACGTTCCTGATAAAGCAAAAGTCTGAAAGAGCACAAAAAAGGGGACAAAACAACTACCAGTATCCATTTATATGTCCTTACATCCTTACAGGGCCATCTAGAAGGCAGGTGACAGTTGTCAGCAGAGGTTCCGTGTAATATCTACCCAATATTCAGATGGCCATCTGTCAGGTGGGTCTCAACACAACACACGTGTCTGGGACATCCTTCCTTTCCCCTCACCCCTCTGCAATGCTTCCTCAGGACTCATCTCACACTGGCCAGGCAGCCATCCATTCCTTAAAAAGAGATTTTTTTAAAAATTACTGTAATGCTGGGCTTTCAGGAAAGGTTACTCAGGTAAAGGGCTAAAGGAACCTCTGCAAAGGGGGTTCCCAAGATGAGAAAACAGGCAGAAAAGTTACCATCTCAGGATAGCTACGCAGAGCCTTGGTCACAGCATAAAGCTACCTGTGTTAGAGGCAACTAGCACCCTGTTAAATTCTGCTCTCTCTTTTCCATATGTGCATATGTAGTCAGGTATGTGTCTACAACTCTTGTGAGGGCAAGATCAACTGATATGAAGAAAGATAGATGTCTAGGGGCAAAGGGAAGGCATGACTGTTTGGTGAGATCAGATGGAAGGGCCTAAAGCAAGGGACCATGCCTTGATGAAAGTTGTGGAATGGTATAGACTCAGCAATCCAAGCCAAACACAGGAATTAGAGTGTCATGAAATGAAATATTCGGTTTTCAGGGAGAAAAATGGAGCTACTAAGTAGTTATGCAAATGAACTATTTGTTTGTCAGGACAAATTGCCAGGTTTTAATATTACAGAACAAAGACGACTGCACAGCAATGTAATGGTTTCTTTAGCACTGATCTCTTTTTTGGAGTATTCTCTGTTATGACATGATGAAAGCTATCGTGTTTTGGGAAAGGGATGGCTCAGGGGAACAGAAATATAAAAGAGTGGGAGAAGGACTTATGATAGGGTGTCCTGATTAGCCCCCACCTCCTCCTGTAGACCATCAGACTGTGGTGTGCTAAGCCAGAAGGTGAAAAAAAGGCTGAACCTCACATTAACAATGAGTCCTCTGGCTGCTAAAGGTACAAGTCATCCTGGGTGAGGTCAGTTTTCTGTGGTGACTCAAAAGGATAATGTTGCTTGTGTCAGCAGAAGCTTAGCTACGGTCACAGCCACACAGGTGTGGACACTGCTCCTCTTAGGGAACCACCTGGAGAATACAAGTTGCTGCATGTAGGGAAAGAGTTCAAGAAATCTGGGAAGGTGGATGGAGTTTGGGGCATCAGCAGGAACATCGTGACTGTTTCCAGCCCAAGGTTACAAGTGAAGGGGAAGCTGCAGTCTGCACTTGGCAAGGCCAGGCATGCTGTGGAATAATCTGGGAAGCATCAGATCTTTTTTTTCCTTAGTTCAAAGGCCTAACCAAAGCATTCTGGGCACCAGCAGTGTGAACAGGGAGAGCCCAACAAGTCACTACCAGTGCTCTGCTGCTCTGCACTGTGGCTCTTTTTGCTTACAAGCACTCTGTTGTTTTATGTTTTTATGACACCAGAGTACCCAGCCCTTGACAGGTGCTCCTGGGAACTATTATAAAGAAAATAAAAATGTTTCAGCTATCAAAAGTTCTGAGAAAACTCTTGGGCAAAACATACTGAAGTTTTAGGTTTCAGTGGGCTATCATACAAGGTCTGGTAATCCAAAATGCAGGAAAGAGAAAGCTGGGGTTTGAGTCCTTGAAAACGAGCAATTTTAGAGTGGTCCTAGTGATTAAGTCACTGGTGGCCTTGTCTTCACAGCAATGGATGTGCCAGATACTGTGTCAGAAGCTCATTGACGGAACTGCTCCACCATGGGCAGCTCAGTGTTGCATGGCGCTTAGGACAAAACAATTCCCTCAAAAAAAAAAAAAAAAAACAAAACCACCCAAAAAACCAAAAACAAAAAAACAACCCCAAAAAAACCAAAAAAAGATTCAGAGTTATACCACAGAAAATGTGTCTGGGTCTATTCTAGTGAGGAAACAAATTCACAAAAAAAAAGGCATGAAGTGATGGATGGTAAGATGCCACTGAATGGTGTCTCCCATGAATGAGACACAAGGTAACGCAGACCCTTGATACTGAATGAACCCCAAAGCTCTGTAGTGGTACTTGCTTTCTGGGATTGTTTTTCATAATGAAATGAAGCTGCTTATCCCAAGAGGAAGCTACAGAGAGGTGGCAGCCTAGCTGCCCTTCCATGCACACTGCTCACCAAAAACTACCGTCATATCGCTTTCTGGATTTATTGCCCAGGCAGAATCTAAAGACAGGCAAGGCTGCCAGCATGCTGGATATTGGCTGGATAGCTGATTTGCCTGTGTCACTACTCATCCAAGACCTGAAGATAAGTTATCAGGAAAAGCTGAGGGCTTAGACAGGGTGTTAGAAACACATTAAAATACATGGACTCCATTGTTATTTACCATGCCTCATCTTTAAGGAGTGGTGTGTTTGAAACAGCCTTCTCTGCTGCATAATAGTGATGTCCAACTCCAGCACACAGGATGAGAAGAGTCACACCCTTTGACCACTGAAGCTATTTAGTATTTCAAGTGTTGTCAAGTGTTGCTGGCATTTGCTGGCCAGAATTTATTCTGCTGATCAGAGAGACTGGCTTTGTAGTACACAAGTGGGTGAATGCCAATGTAAATTCTGGAAATAAAACCAAAGTTGGCCTCACCTATCTGTGAGGTGGGACTTCCACTGCCGGTGTCACAGGAGCGGAAAAATAATAGAAGCTGTGTCTATCAGAGGGACATCACCCAGTGTGCCAGGTCATGTTACTGCAAAACCAGAGTGCTCCCCTTCTCCACCCTTCTGTTGTCTTTTTTTCTTTAATGAGGAGTGAGCTATAGTCAATTAAAGGTGAATGGTAGGAACTATAGGGAATACATTCCTAATCAAATATGAAAAATTACCATATACCTTGTATACAAATTACATCATGAGCAGAAAGTAGCTATGGTTGATTGACACAATTAAATGTTTTCTTTAAGAAAAGAAAAAAAACCTCCAGTGAGAATATTTTAGAAAATTACTTTTTAATCATCTGTAGAACTGCTAAAATTACTCTCTCCTAATCATTTTAAAGTGTTCCTTAGTTAGAATTAACTTCAACCCCTTTGCAGAACAGACAAATACTTACCCAGTAACCTGTTTAGAAGGAAACTTTATTTTAAATCACAAGATCACATCCATTTGCTTTTACATTGTTCAAGTAAGACTACAGCAGCTCTGAGCATGCTTCCCTGTTGTGCAAACACCCACAAACTTGGGAACCATTGCATGGGAAAGAAGACGTTCTAAAACCAGTCAGGAGGACTTGGCACACAGCAGGATTCACCCCTCCTGCAAGAATCATTAATACTGATTGAAAAATCAGTTGTTTCAGTGCTATCTGATGTATAGTGAACAGCATCCTGCCATGTTAATAAACCAACTAACACCTTCAGTCTTGCCTGTTTCTTCATCTACCATTACCCCTGAGGATACCATTGGTTCTGCATGGGTAAGGACAGATTTGGGGAGGGGAAGGACTGTGGTCACCTTGCTGCAGATGAGCGGTCTCTGCTCCGCAGCATGATGAGAAAGACATGCGCCTTGTGGGCAAATGATAGGGAACTGCTTGGAGTCAAAAACAAAAAGCCCTCCTGGGCATGGTATGCCCCAGTGTTTCACTTCTGCCTGCCCTTGCATATGAATGCTGCCTGTTTGCATAGTCTGGGAACAGGGACAGGTATGGGCAGCCAGGGACTGGCCCCTGCACCTGATATGGTGTGAAAAAGCACACCAAATGAAAGCAAGGGGACCAGAATCAGACTCTTAGAAATGGCAGACCTAACAACAGTCCTATCCGAACAGAAAGAACACGTGCTCTAACAGCTGTCCAAATTAACATCGAGAATGTTGCCAAGACTGCTGTGAGAGTTCAAACCTTGTCTCAAGGATACTGGGAGGCTGGGAGAACTAAAAGAAAGGGTAAAAAATGCTGAACACAGCCTATTTGGTAAAAAAAACCCACACACAGTTTTCATATAAACGTGATCGCTTTTAATCTTGGTGGAAAATTCACAGTATTATTCATTTTTCTGCCAACTTCAACCATACCTTCCCTTTGTGCCTGCAAAACAAAGATAATTATTTTTTACTCACCTGCATAAAATGCTTGAAGAATTCCAGATGACTGAAGATATAAAAATGGAAAGGAAATGTGTGTATATGCATGTTTATATATAATTGTTATTATTGTTACAGTCTGGCAAGAAAACAAAGATTATTTCTAGCAAAGCTTTGGGGCTTTTTTATAGCTTTAGAAGCTGTTTAATAACTAGTGATCAGATGAAACCCAACTGCTTTTGAAATCAATGAGAACTGGATTATATGTTGGAGAGGAGGAAGCATTAGCAGAAAATGTTTATATTACATAGATATAATAGATTATCTTAGATAATCACCATTTCTGCCTACATCTTCCAGGAAACTAATTCTGTTGCTCTGAAAAATATGTAATGATTTCAGGATAATTTCAGAGGCCAACTCCCCTGAAAATCTAAACCCATAATTGAAATACTTCCAAACAGTGTGTCAGATCAGTAAAATCAAGCTGAGGAGGATAAGGAGAGAAGCCATTTAATCATCTGACTCAAAGACTGTGGTATATTTTTCCTGTTTTCTTCTCCCACTTTTTGTCTTCTTTAGATTCAGGATTTCAAATTACTTCTTTTTTTCATACGTATTATATAAATCGACAAATGTTAACAGAATGTCTCCAAAACATAGCTTAATTGTTTGCTTTTCAGTTTCCTCCACTATAAAAGTCAGCAGCAACTACAGTAATTCCCTCCATGGACTAAATCCTGGCTACTGCCCATTTCCAGGAAAGCTGGAACAGCGTGTGTGTTTCATGTAGAGGCAGTAAAATGGACATACCATTGAAGTGAACGTTGGGATATTTATATAGTCATACAGTTTAGCTCCAAGCTCACTCATGACGTGCACCATATCTCTGCAGCCAAATTTTTCTGTGATCCAGTTCTTCTGTGACAGCTCTGCTGTGCCCATCAATGCTGCATTGGAGCTGTTAAGAGCTGAGCTGGTCCCTACCACTCCACAGTTTCCTGAACTGCCCCTACTTCCCTTCAACAAGGAGAAAAGGAGATGTTGCCTTACACCGCCATCTCTATTTTTAACTATTTACCTTCCAAATCAAATGGAATCACCCAGCATTTCTGAGCAGCATTTCTCAAGTGATAGCTGGTGTATGAGACTTTGAATGCACGCAGCACAAACTCATCTGCACTGTGCGGGGACTAGGCTTGTGTTCAGGCCCTCAGCTCTTGTTCTTCATGCCTCTTAGGTCTTGGTGATGCAAATGATTTTAGCTCACCAGTTTGAGTGCTAGGCCTTTTCAGACTGTAAGGGCATAGTCACTAACACTGTGGGAAAGATTTGATTTCAGAAGACTGGAGTAAAACTCTCAGAAGGAAAGCACTGGGCTAACACCGAGGAATAAGAATCTGGAAGAGTGCCTGAGTTCACAAGAAAATATGTAGTTTCCACTACAGCTTGTCAATGAATATTGAAAAAAGATGAGTGATGATTAAGAGTTTAAAATAATCTCCTTCCCACCCTTTCACCTGCCTCCAGTCAAACCATAAAGCCAGTCATGCCCCTGGCTTCCATTATAATGGAATTATTGTTCATGGAGGTTTGGCCAGTCAGCAGTCAATAGTGAAGAAATGACAAACGTGTGTACAAGGGAGAGCCTTTGGAAAGAAAAGAGAAAGGAAAGAAGAAAATTTATTATTGCCAGTCTACTGATGAATGCAGGCATTAGAATAGCAGATGTAGAGCGTATAAGGGTCTGGAGAGTGAAAAGCTAAGTGTTGACTTAGAGCACCAGGAAATGGAGCCAGGGTTGTGAAAGCCATCAAGCTGCCTGCGCTCTGCATTCCTTAACATACAATGAAATGCTTTGATAACCGAAACCAAAAACCCTAAAATGGCAAGCCCTTCCTGCAAGAGACCTGAAATAAGGTTTGCTGCTAAAGTGGGGTAGTTGTCAGTATAAGGGAGAAAGATGGGGGAATTGGACCTCTGCATGTTGGAATGGGGACATTTGCTTCAGCATGTGGGACTATTGCTTGGGATACACCGAACAGCAAGACAAGTACTAGGAAGGATGCAGCCTTAGCTCCAAGGTAATGGATAATCCAGAAATAGCTGTTTCTCTTCCTCAACCTTTTTAAACTGCCACAGGAGACCTCTTTCCACTCAGAGCTCAGTTATTCTTCAGCATTGACTTCTCAACACACCACTTTGGCTTTCAGAAGTAATCTGTTGGACAGGCTAGAAAACCTGTGCTGAATTCCCTCGCCTCCAATATTTGGCTACGGTTAGGAGAAGATTTGCCCCAAGACTAAACATGTGTAATATTAAGCGTAACCTTTTCTTAGCTTTATTGTTCTTGCTCTTAAATCTGAATTATGTATACCTTGGGTGTGTTTATGTGTATTTGAGTGAGGGAGAGAAACTCAAATGGGCATGGAAAATGTGGACTCCATTCACCCTACATACGCTGTAATATGAACAGACTCACAGAGGTGTGTGGGCATATATAGACTTAACCACATCTACTGTAAAGAGGAAAAAAATGCTGAGAAGCATTTTGTCATGTTTTCCACTTGAAATGTGTGAGCTGTGGAAACTCAAAGTGATCACATTAATGTTTCTTCTGGTAGTTTTTTTCTGATGCTATTTATTTTTCTTGTGCTAGTTGTTTGTTATCGTGTTTTGTTGGGAACTCGACAAGTTTGTGAGGTGGGTTTTTCTCCCCTTTCCCCATATCTTGAATGTATGCACACATTTGAATTATGACTTTCCTACAGGAACTAACAGCTGTATGTGCAAATCATGCATATAAATCAATTACCGAGGCCTATGTACTATAAATGCACCCATTAATTAAGCAATGTCAGATGCTATGAACCATGAAGTTCATTACATCTTTAGCATTCAAACCAAGGATTATTTGAAGAAGCAATACTACGTTTACCTAATAGTTAATGAAATTAAGCCGGGTTGTTGCCAACATTCTTATTTTATGCCTAATTCAGTGTTTAAATGTTTATGAATAAAACACTAACTGCTGAAAGCAGAAATGTTGAAATGTAATTACTGGTAAGTTATAACGCACTTGAGGACTCATTATACCAGACTTGGGAGTTTTAAGATCACCAGTGTAACACAGTCTCCAAAAACACAGATTTTTTATGGGCTAAAAGCTGGAAAGACATAAATGCTGTTGAATTTGTCCTGGCTGAGTGGAAATTTTGATGATTGTGGTAGTATGATTTATGGGTATAACATTTTCCAGTCATTACGTGGTTGCATTTCACCATTGTGACATGATTTGCATATGTGAATATCTCTGCAAATTAACTTGTGATGAGAGCTACATCTGCCTGGATTAAGAAGCTCCTATCTGAAAACCAATCCAGCTGCTACCCTGAAGGACCTATTTGAAAAAAGGCAATCTGCAATGTCATCATCTATAGTTTTTCCATATGTATGTCCTGATTTAGATTTAAATGTAAATATTGCATGACAGTATTGGTTACTTTTTTAGGGTTTATTCTGCCAACTAAGAAGCACTCAGTGATGTAAACATGAGGATTACCTCTGCTGTGTAGCACTCTTACTTTCCTCCATTTCAATAAGCTATCTACAGACGTATCAAGAGCTAGACTGGTGTCCATCACTGTTGTTTAAAGTCATTCTTAGACAGATGCACAAAAAAAAAAATTAAAAGGAAACAATGCAAAGGAAAGAAACAAAACCCTAAGACTCTCCAGAAACGACAGGGAAAAAGAACTGCAAAAATCTTTAGCCAAACATCATCTTCTGCTGCTGGCTCAGCATTTTGTAGGATCGGGTTGTTCTGCTGGAGGATATGTATCCATAGAAAAAATGGTACAGACTCTGACAGAGAAAACTTGCATATGGTCTCTGTAAGCAACTGATAGACACAAGAGACAAAGTCAGACAGTCAGACAGAAGGGGGAGCACAGAGGGAAAATGAAATAATATTTTTTTACAGAATAACAGTAAATTACTATCAGACTCTTCCTGAGCACTTGGCAGAGATCAGTAATTTTTTGCAGCACAGTAAAACAGAAGCTGGAAGGAGGAATTTAAAGGAGAATCATGAGGGAGGGTTGTGTAGGAATTGTGAAAGAAAAGAAGTAGCGTTTTTGAGCACTGAAAAAAAAAAATGGCAGGGGGGAATTGGGGTGTGTGGAAGCCAATACAACCACTTGGTGCAGAAGACTGAGGTGAGTGTGGAAGAGATTGATTGGAGAGTCGTAACACAGCCAAAGCAACTGACAAACAGACTTCTCTTTGGGGTGGTCTTCCAGCTGTTTACCGAAGTGGTGGGATTGCTTTGGACAGGCTCTGAGAAAGCAGCACCTTCTCCAAGATGATGCAGAGTTGTGTAGCTGCAAGGCTCAGGAGGGAGTGACACAATGCCCTGGAGGGTGGACAGCAGTGGTGAGGAGCACAGGGATACGCTGCACATGGAAAATGAAGAGAATGAGAGCCTTGTGGACTTCAGAGTAGAGCTGAGACACTTCAGAGACAGAAGAGAGGGAGAAGAGCTGGTATTTTTGAGTAGAAGGAAACAGGTCTAAAGAGGTGAGGTAGCAATGGGAGTCAGTAGCAGAGGAAAAGGAGGTGCATTTGTGTTCGTTCTGACAGCACTCAGAAACAAACAGAGAGAGGATCAAGAACCAGAGCCTTTAGTGAGTAAAAAGAAAGGTAAGAGAAGAACCAGAGAAAGGAAGCAGCACTGGCCTGAGAGAAAAAATATTTAACGTGGGATTTGTGTGCTTTTCTAAGAATAGAAGAAATCAGATCTTTTTACTTTGTAGGAAGCATTTTGATTTTTACCGATACCAAGTTTTTAAGATATATAGCAGCTATTGCACTGAATGTATGAGCTTATCCTTTCTTCTCTCCCAGAAATCTACTAACATTGCTGCTGCTTGAACACACTGCTTTTGCTAAAAGCAATTCCAATTAAATTTTTAAATTGTGACAATAAAGATAAATTTATAATGAATTTTACTTTTCACATGAGTTGAAAGCTTGACATACAGAAGTAAATAGCCAAACTCCAAGGAGTAAACTGTTCCAGTAGTTCATATGCACAGTCTTAACTAAGGCTTAACTATGTAGAAACCAAAGCCACATAGTAATACTCATACCACAGTTGTAAGCGCTTTTGGTCCCAGTGTTGTAAATTAAAATGTTAGTGGAAGCACAGTTGAAAAATGGTTAAAAACAGAAAAAGTGTTCTCCAACTGTCATTCAATAACAGTCAGTAAATAGCAGTGTGCTAAACAACATGAAATCTAAATGCTAGAATAAATTCACACACATACACACACAAAAAAGTTAAAAAAATATCTACAGGCAAAGGCATAAATAAGCCATGCCCCAGGAATTAAGCACTTTCAAGAGTATGAACCCACCCATTCTTAGACTGAGCAGTGTCTCACTGAGTCTTCATGCGAATGTAGCACTACACAAGAAAAGGATGGCAGAGTCAATGCCACAAAATATTTGTATATGCCATTTATATATGTGCTCTCAGACTGGAGCTGGATTGCTCCTGCAATGGTGTGGAGGCAGAGCTATTGCCCTGCCTTCAATCCCCTGTATAAATCTAAGTCTGTCGCTTGAAGCCTCAGAATCTGCAGCTGATCATTGCCCAATATAGCAAGTTACTTCCTTGATGGGTTACATCCAAGGATGTTCAGCACTGCTGAATGCAACCACATGTGAGAAGGTTAACAAGTGAAAGACATATACTTAATCTTACCAGCGTTCATGAACAGCAATGAGATTCATTCCAGTGCTGGTAATTCTTAAATCAAGACCTCTGATAGCAAATATGAATGCAGACTAAGTGAAAGCAGAAGGGATTCTCTCTCTAAAGCACAGCTGATCTCACAAGTTAAGGAGGCATAGACTGCAGCCTGGGGAAGACCATGCAATTTTTATCCAGTCGAGGCTCTGCTTCCTCATAAAGCAGACGCCTTCAGATCCCAGAAATTAGAAATGCAGAGTCAGCGGCACCAAGTGAACACATGGTCTAATTGTAAGTTCCTCCTTATCAGAAAGTGTTGGTTTTCTTACATTTTGAGATGTCTAGAGGTAAAATTCCTGATACTGTGTGTGTATGCTGCCAAGGAAGTTTCATGTACTGATTGTGTGCAATAAGAAACGTAAGAGATTTCTCCCAGTAAGCAGAGTTCACAGTGGCCTTATTCACATATCCATCCCAGTGTAATTCCCAAATGGCTCTGTGAAGGTCTGAAGAAGCAAAGGAGTAAATAAACTCGTTCTCTGTCAGATTTACAGCTGTTTCTTTGAGAAGGACTGCCTTGATTGCTGTCTGTCTGTGTCATTCCCAGGTGGGTTCACACAGAAATCCTTAAATGATGTCAAGAGCAGAGGGAGCTAGAGCAGTGACATATATTGGCTCTCAAATTATTGGGAGATATCTTGATTTTATTTCATCTGGCACCAGTAGTCACTCTTCTGTTCAGCATGGAGAAACACAGCACAATATATCCTCACAAGGGAAAGGTGAAAAGAAATTGTGTTATCAGGTGCTCATTATAGCCAGCAATTAGAAAATCTCAGGTGTCAATAATTCTTATTCAATCCTTCTGATACTACACACTGTTGCATAGGAAATATGGTGAATATCAGGTTTGACAATGCCAAGATTTGTGTTTCTCAACTGAGCTCAAATTAAAAAACAAAAACAAACAAAAAACCTCAAACCAAATGAACAAGACCAAAACCCACAAACAAACAAAGAAAAAAGGCAACAACAAGAAACCAATACACACCAAAACAAAAGGAACTCTTCCCCTATCACTTGGCACATCCAGGTTAGGAAAGAACAAATTAATACATATTTACTTTTAGAAAGGTTAATTCAGTGGATTTAAGTGTAGGTGATCTTAATGTTTTGCAATCCCTATCTAACAAGTTGGCAAGAAGTTTTCATTTTAAGTAGACTTTGAGCCTTAGAAGCCACTTGCCACGTTTACAAATACGAACTAATGTTTTCATACTGTATGTTTGAGATAGGTTTTGAGCACAATAAATCCCTGTAAGACAGGGATTTAGTTACAGTTTTGCCACTCAGATGTCTGTGGAACAATTTTAGGTAGTTGCTTCAGAAGGGACACAACTATTGCAGCACAGATATACTTTTGTTGGTTTTGGCTGATAAAACCTAGCCCAAGAGCACAAAGGACCCAGCTGAAGCTAATGGAAATATTCCCTCTGTCTTCTGTGGTCACTGTGTTAGGCTCTGGGTGCTTTTACTGTTTGATGATTACCTAGTAGTCAATGATAGTGGTCAAAACCACAGGTATTTTAGTCTCGTTCCTCAGAACCGAGACACTCAGTCCTTCTCCCATTTAGTATTTTGGTCCAGAGTGCTCTAGGTAAAAAGAATGAATTATCATCCTACCTTTAGGGATGCATAGATTAGTAGGAAAAGACAGAAAAGCCTGCCTTGGCAATATTTTAGCTATGCTTGCATGGTGGATAAAGAGAGTCCTTTCATTTTTGGGTATGTTCATAAGAGGCCGGAAAAACCAATGCAATCTTTGACATTACAGTGTAAGTCCTTCAGCGAGGGTTCTAGATATGCCCAGATGGGTATGTGGATTTGCTTTAAAGTTAGATACACAAATCTTTTCATGATTCTGTTAAAGGTCAGAATAAATTTCTTTTTCATTGTTTTTAAACAACTGAAGAACATTTTCATTTATTTCTTCACTGCACTGACTTCCTCTAAGACCATTATTGAATAAATTTAAAAAATTATCGCTTATTCCTTCCGTTCCTGCTCAGTAAGCTCAAGAGTTTCAACCAGCAGGATCCCATTTTTCATCTAGGAACTCACACACCCAGAGAATTGTAAGCCTCTGTCTCTCCTTTTTTTTCGTTTTCGTGGAATCTGGAGAACAAATGGTTTTTCTCAGAATATTACACCAGCAGTCCTATCTTGTTTGTTTTAATCACCTAAGAAGTTTATCTCTGCCTCAGTTGCTTGAGTAACCACTGATTATTTTCCCAAGTGAGGTGAAGGGGATCACATCCTACGATATTGTCATACCCCTTTCCTTTGGTTGCTGTGTAGCATTTGTGCCAGCTCACCGGTGCACGTGGGCGAAGTTCCAGCTGATTTTGGAGGGACCAGGGTTTCATCCGAGGGCATACAGTGAAATGCACATCCAGATGTCAGGCACTGTGGGCATTCATTACTCTGCAATTTGGAATAACTCTTTCTATAATTTGCGCTCTGTAAACTTGAGCGTGGTCGAAAGCAACTTTGGCCCTAAGGCCCTGTATCCACTTGCTCATGTCTCTCTAGATCTCACTTCTCTTGGCCTTACTCCTCTTGTATTTATGTTCTTGGTGTTGTAGTCTGGATGGCATTGCACCTTTTCTGCCAGGTCCAGTGTCTGGGCAGAAAGCTGATCTGGTACTGGTGAAGGAAGGATTTGGCACCTGTTTCTGTAAAGCAGTGGGGTACCTAGAGGCTTTTTTGGTGGAAAATGAAATTCTGTTCAGTGGCATTCTGGGGTAGCAAATAAAACACAATTTGTTCCTGGGATACCTACAGTATAAAAGAATCTAAAAAAAAATTGTGAGCATTTCAATGGTAGAAAATGTATAATATTTTAACAGAAATTGTTCTTGTACTGTGTCATGAACAGCCTCATTAGTTTTTCTTTGATAATTAGCTGTAACTGTTCAAAAATTATTAGCCGTATTGAAACAAAGACTTTTGAAAGAGAAGCAGCATGAATACTTATTGTTAGTGAATTAATTCAGAAAAGCCTTGATTAAGCAATATATACCTAATTTCACATAAAAATGCTGAATTTTTTCCCTGAAGATTAACTGTGAATTCCATTAATACGAAGAAAGTTATGTATGAATATCAATTAGGGCTTTGAGAAAGCCTACTCGTGTGCTCTGTTAGAGATAGTCTGAGTCCCACATGCAGAGGATCCAGAAAGAGTGGAGTTAATGGCTTCAGCTTGTCTTTGTTTGGGTGGTACCTATGTAAAGGCTCAGGAGTGTCTGTGATCCCCAGTTAGCTCTGGATTTTCCCCTAGTTTTGGCAGGTCATTTTGTGCTTGACTGCTGGACCACAGAAGGAGCAGTAGCTCCTGCTGAGGGCAGCTGCACCAATAGCTTAATTTTTCTCAGGTCTTGCCCATTTTGTGGTCACTTGTACCCCAGATGCTACGGAATTAGTACACTCCCTTTGTGGGGCCAGCACATGCTCCTCCAAAGCCTCAGGGAGTCAGTGAGCACAGCAGCTCACTGTCACAGGAGGACGAGGATGGGCTAGCCCCAAAAGCAGGAAGGCTGTGCCCAGCTGCGTGCCAAGCACCCCTGGAGGAGAGATTTTGTGACTCTGTGCAGCACTGTCGCTGCTGGAGCCTCCACCACTGCCATTAACACTCAACTGCTGCCATCAGTCCCCTGTGACAGCAGCCAGGCAGTCTGTGGTGCACCACCAGAATCCCCAGACATGTCCCATATGGCACCACCCCTGCTGGCTGTCCCTTACTCTCCTTGCACACTGGCATCGACTTGGCTGTGTCTCTGGGTGCCTTTTGCGAGGCTTTCTCACAACCAACGTGCATGAGAAGGGCAACAAAGTGAGGATGCTCAGGGGTTAATTGCTCAGCTGTCTGTGTTTCACAGCAAAGGCTGGGGTTATTGTCTCAGAGTCTCTTACTCATGTAAAATAACACACAAACGTTTCTTCCAAAGCAACCCTTGGCTGCCTAACGAATCAGGATATTCAAAAGACATACATAAGTTCAATTTTATTATAAAAACAAAATAATATAAAATTGTGAAAAGGATATGATACAAAAATATGTAAGACAGATTTGCAATTAATTCTCCTTTTTCTTCCCTGGAACTCGAACATACCTCTCAGAACAAATGGGCTGAGGCTTGGGACAGTAATAAATCTTTGATTTTAATATAATTTTGAAAGAATCACACATCTCTAAAAGATTAGGGAAATATAACTTTTATTTTAATGCGAGTAGTATTTTACTGGACCCTGGCAGGGTATTAGAGAAATTATCATTTTCTCATTAGTCTAACTGCCAGCTAGCTCTTCTTACTTTCCTTTTCTTCACAATGGAGGGTGTCTCAGATAAAACGCTACTTAATCAAATTAATTAAGAGGGAGTAGATTTCTAAAGAATGAATTTCAAAAGGAATCAGGCCAGAAACTTAGCCTGTTCAACACTTCAAATGCTTTCTCAAGTTCCAGGCTTCAGTGGTATTTAATTGTTTTCTTGGGTCAGCTCCTGATAGTTTGGCTTTCAGATTAAAGCAGGGAACATTTTTATTAGACAAAAAGGTGCCATCAAATTGATTTATGAAAATATGGACAAGTTGCTGAACTTCTTGTCAAAATAATTTCTTTCAAGAAATTCGGCACTGTCAGTGCATTCATTTTGTAATTAAATGTTTTGACAATTCAGGTTGAAACAATCATTTGTTTGAAAATTCCTTTTTGCTATACAGTTGTGAAATGTGAAATCAAAACCACATCTGACTTGATTATTTTCTGATCAATTGTTCAAAATAACTGAGTTTCGTGCCAAACTGAAATAATTATTTTTTGAGCTGTCAGGACTGCTGATGAACGCAAAAAAAAGGAAGAAGCTGGAATAAAAGCAGTTTGTGTATAGAACTCAAAATTTGTAGGCTGCAAATAGAAAATCCTTCATGGATAGTCTATTATAACTCTGCTTATTCAATTGTCATGTGCAGTTCTGTTAACTGCTGTGAATGCAGTGTAACTATACAGTTTATTTTAGTATGTATATTGAAAACAACACTTACTACTTCAACTAGGACATATTCATCTTCTAGAAAGAACTGTCTAGCTGTTAGTCACTTGTGATTAATCCTTCATTATTGTACAATGCTCACTGTAAAAACTCCCACAGGGACCACCTGTTGTGTACACATCAGGATTGTGAGATATCACAGCCTGGTCCAGATCTGCTGGCTGCTGGGTCTCAGTTTGTTGCGATGGCATCCCACTGCAGTGTCCAGCATGTTACAAAGGACTGGAGTAGAAACTAGATCCAGGCCATTCAGAAACCCTCTCCAGAGGCAGACCCTTCTTTCCCTCCTTTTCCTCAATGAAAACCTCTCTTAGTGGTAGGCTCCTGGTAATGATCCACCACAAAGCTCTCAGCCCAACGCTTTACAAGGCATAACAGCATTTGGGCCTCAGGACAGCAACTGAACACAAACTGAATTCCAGGGTGGAGGAGATGCCTTTTTGTAGGACATCTCAAATGTGAGATTCTCAGTGTTGATCTCCAAGGATTGGTAGCCATCCTGGTTTGGTAACACCACACCATGGAAGAGATATGGCACTACTGCTCAGTATTTACGCTGCTGCAGAAAAACTTCGGGCTAGACACAGAGGCACAGGTCTCAGACTGTCTATGTCAGATATGACAGATCTACCATACCAGAATCCTGCCCATCCACTTGCCTGTTTGAACAACCATACATACCCCCAGGTATGTTTTTTAGGGACAGAATGATAGTAAAGTACAGAGATGAATGTATATCACACATCCTCCTGTCTCCTCAAGGGTAGAATGACTGTGCAGACCTCTGGTAAACATCATGAGGCTTAGAAGAGCTCCCCTCAGACTGATCTCACCTCCCATGTTCAAGTCCTTCACGGAGACTCAAGTCTCACCTCTCACTTTCAAGCCCTTTAAGGAGAGGAAGTTCCATTTGCACTTACTCAGAGTGATTTGACTCTAGCAAGAAAGACAACTTTCTCGCATGAAGAAGCACAACTGTTTGAAATGGTTCCTAACCCTTTCTTTGGCAAAGAGGTCAGCTGGGGAAAACCTTGTCTGCTCTCTGGTGGGACAGTGAGGTGATGGGATGGGGAATGAGGCATTAAGGGGAAGAGGTATATCCGCAGTTAACAGTCCTTTTCTCAAGCTGAGTTCCTGAAGAGAAAGACATCAAAATTTATGAGAATAGAGCTTTATTTTTTTTGCTCTTTCAAAGATCTGTGATTCAAAGGGTGTAATGTGAAAATGTGTTATTCTCCTCTGAAAGGACAGCTATGGCATATGTGATATTCATAGAAATATGAAAACCACTAGAATCTTGCAACAACCTCTGAAAGCTCATCTCTCTCCATTTACGAATTTTCTCCCTTCTTCTCCCCCACATAGCATCATCAGATTGCCAAGTGTCTAAGGGGAGGTGCCAAATAGGTTGAAATAAATATTTCCGTCGGGAAAGAAGAAGTTGTGTTTTTAAAGCATTTCAAGAGATTGCTTTATTCTTTTTTGTTTTTCCTTAAGTAATATCAATCCAGTAATGAACATGAAGTGGAATTAGCTGAGAAAATGCAATACAGCCAAAAAAAAAATTGAACAGAAAATTGGACAGAAGGGTTTCTGAAACTAGCCATAGAGAAATGAAGAAAGTCATGTAACCAAGAGCGATATACTGCACATTTTTATTCTAATTGTTAAAAAATGTTCCCTCCCACTCTTGGAACTTCTAGTCCAAGTTTAAGCCTGAAGCAAATTTTTACAGTAAAGTTATAAATCCATAAAAACAGAGGTTTATAATGGAAACACTGGCACAATTCTAACAAAAGTGTTGTGCCATGGGGTGCCACTATAATAAAAAAAGAGTCTCTGAGCTTGTATGCCAGTCAGAAAAGCCAGCAACACCCAAAAAAAAAATTAGACAGAAGTAGATGAGACATCAGCAGTACCATTTCTGAGATAAAGAAGCACACGAAGTCCTATGGAGTAAAGGATTACAAACAAACAATTTGTCACAGCTTTGAATAAATACAGAATAGGAACCACACTTTGAGAAAATGATGGGTTATTAAGGTATGGAATTTAATATCATTGTCAATCTATAAAACTTTTACAACCTAGTCTTATTTGCACAGAGATTACATCCCCAAAGCTCAGTGCCAAAGACACATGTTAATAAGCTCACAACTTTTAATTAAGCAATATGTATAAGTAGATTCCCATTAAGCTGTGATTTGTGGGCTAGTTCATTACAGTGGGTTCCAGCCACCAGACACATATTCAATACAAATCAAGCAGGCTGCATATTATCCAGCTTAATGTGAGCCTACTTGGGATATTTTATCACCAGTTCAGATTGGTGGTTCAGAGAACTATATTTTTTTCTAAGACTGGGGGCAGCGACCAGAACCTTATAATGACCCCATGTTGTTTTCTTAATGAAACTATCCATCTGAATTGTTTAGTTGCAACTGGTAATTATTCATACAGTTAATCATAGCTCTGTCATATACAACAAGAATATGACATTCAGCCAGAACACATTTGCTCTCATTTAAATTAAATGCGTAAAATAAGGCACAAAAGAAGGAAATATGGATACTAACGAATACAACAATAAAAATAATTCACACATTTTACTCCAAAGAGAGTGATGACATTTTACAGGTCTTGGAATAACTCTCTTTCGAGTTCCTGAATTATGCTAAAATTTCTGCCCCCAGTTTGCGATACAGGGTGTCAAGTGGAATTTTTTCAATCAGCTTTACTCATGACAGTGTGGCATGCCATTTCACATTTTTCTTGTTTAGATGGATTTCCCACGGATTACATCAGCATTGAGGATTGCACAGCAATTTGATGCAACAGTCTTAAAAATAAGGTGGATATTCTGCAATATTTAACACTTTTTTATTTTTTGCAGAAGATATTAGTTCATGCATCATTGGATCATCATCTAGGAGAAATTACTACAGTCAGATTTCTGGAAAATAATACTTAATCATAGCACTTCCTTTTGTTATTCCTTCCATAACAATAAGTGAATGAATTAACTTTGCTACACATTTACAGTTATCAAGAGTGACAATTGTTTTTAACAGCCCTTGGAGTAAGGATTCTACTGCATTTCACTGTAAGGAAATACACATTTTATTTACCAACTGACCTTTTCTCTGTAACCTCTCTTTAGCCCCCATAAAACATCAACAAAATATTTAAGGTTGATTTTTTTAAAAAAATCTATATTTTCTATTTTGCTACTGAAATATTCTCTAAACAACCAATCTTAGATAATGTAGTGATACTACCAAGAGCTTTCCAGTATTTATTTCAAAAGCAGAATTTGCCATTGAGCCCCAGCTTCATCTTATTCAGTATCTTTCTAACACCAGCAGCTTAGCCATGAGGTTTTATGAAACCAGGGAGGGAATAAGACCCAGTAGAGGGGACTCCAGGCTGAAAGAAAAAGGAGTGAGCTCCTGAGAAGGAGATGTGAACTACAAATCAAGAAGATGAGGAGAAGAGAAAGATCATAATTAGCCATAGCTCTAAATGTAACAAGAAGAATTTTTCCGTCAATATGGTAAGCTGCTTGTAGCCAATTAAAAGACTGTAAAGTAGGGACAATGCCATATGTAGATTAGGCTAGTCTCATAAAAAGAGCCTTGAAGCAGTGTTGCACAGTTCATGAATTGATTTTCTTCGAAGGCCAGAGAAAAAGGAGCTGCAATAACCCAGTCCTATAGTAACAAAAGTGGTACCTCAGAAAACTCCATTCAGCGGTAAATGAGCCAGAGGAGTTTTACACATCCCTTTTATACCAAAGTTTTGCTCCACCTAACCATCTTTCCCAGGATCATGCTGGTGCAAAACTATAATGGAGAGGATTTGGGATTTGGGGGCTTTTTATGATTACACTATTTCTGAATAAACTAAAGCAATGCAGACCTGGGAAAACCCGTACCTCTGCTTTCAGCTTTAATTCACCCCTGAATCCTAGCACTTTGCCTTTGCCAGCTCTATGGGATACAGCAGCATACGGAGGAGTGAGGAAACTACTACATATGCTGGAAGCTAAAGTGTTAAAAACAGTCTCCTGCAGCCTGCAGAGGAAGCATGGAGTCAAGGAAAACACCCAGACATATAGCTCTTGAGACAGGAGCAACATTACAGCCATTAAAATCAAATGTCAGAGAAGGAACAATGCCTATTAGCTTTTAGAAACCAAAAATGAACAGTTCAGCTTTATCAAACAAATGGGTTGCACTATCCAATTACTAACTTCTGATAAGCACCATGTCAATTTTGAAACTGTACTGCTGAGTCCATCGAGAAGAAAAAATAAATCCGAGTTGTGCGCATAACAAGCATAAAAGGAAGCCAAACTACTACAATCCTGACCTAATTACCCAGGCAAATGACTCCCCTTTCTGGAATCTTGTAGAGCCAGTAGAAAACACTGTAGCATTCGCTGACAAAGCTCTGACCTTGTATGAAGCCTTTTTTCTCTCCTCTTCATGTCCCATCTGATCAGAAGCCTTGAGAAGTCCTCTGACTGGGTCCCTTACTCAAAGCAGTATCTATCTCAGCATCTTTTTGTTTCATCCTACCCAGGAGAATAAAATCTGGGACTGTGTATGGCCCTGTTGAGTGGGCTTTGGAAGTCTGCAGCCTGCAGAGTGAACGCGACTCCTTATCCAGCACACAGAATTTTGCACAGCTTCACAGAGCAGCTGGCACACGTAGTAGAGGAAACCACTATCCTATTTGCTTCTTAAGGCTGATGTCCATTGTGTTCAGGGCACATACAGAGGCTTCCATTCCTTCTTCAGTGTTGTTAAGTCTGAAGCTGTTTGGTAACTCCCATTTTAGCGCTATTTTTTACACCAAGGTACGTGAGTGCTAAATTAGACTTGGGTTGAGTTTCTCAGCAGCGGAGTATATAGTTGAAAAGATAATGACAATAATAATAAAAACCTTCATAAACTACATCTTATGTAATGTAATATGCACACACTTCCTGCTTTCTTTTTCATCTCAGTCTAAAATGAGCGTTAAAGTCCATGTTTCATCCTCAGCCAATGGGCTGTCTGGAAAGACTCCTAACTCAAGGTCTGTCTTATCACTCACGACATTCATAACCAAATAAGAAACACAGGATTTCCAAACAAACTTTTAAACCAAACACACACACACAGGGCAGAAATCCACTTCAGTTGCAGTTGTGTTGGATGAGGGAATGACAGCATCACTCCCACCTGTCCTCACCACCCTACTTTCAGAGATGACTGCACTCAGAACCACTAGTAGAGTTGCTCGTGTAAATGCTCTCACACCTGCTTTGGCTAAACGTGGCCCTGTGAGGCTTGAGCAGCTGGAGCAGAAGGTATTTGCTGCTCCATCTGAAATGGGTGAGGGAAAGCTCCCATGGGAGCTTCTCCTGCATGAAAAAGCAGCTGTAGATTATCTCTTCAGGTGGCACAGCTGTGCTCAAAGGAGTGTTTGTCCACAACAATAGGAGAAATAGGAAATAGTAGAACAGGAAAGCTAGAAATTAGCAACCTGAATGCAACATCTCTTAATCTGTGCTCACTGTTTTATTTTGGACCAAGCCATGCCTGCATCGGCTCTTTTGACACCCTTTCTAAAATCCCTCAGTCTGTCAGAGGGGCAGAGACAAGCCCTCAGCTTATGCATTCAGCCCCAAACTCAGGTAAAATGTTGTGTTCCTGGTAAGGTTGATACATGTGCATAAGGCCATTGGTTCATAGGGAAAAGCCAGCATTTAAGAGTTTTTGGTAGGTCAGTGTAACATGGCAAGCTTTTCAGTGCTTAAAAAAGAGCAGGGGGGAGGAGGGGGAGAAGAGGGGAATAGGGGGCTGCAACCCATTTCTGTCCACCACTTGTTAATGAAAAAAAATCATGTGATGAGACCATTAAAAAATTTAGGCTTTTTCATGTCTAATTTAAAAGATACTATGAAAAAGAAAATGCATGTTCTCTGATAGTTCAGAGTTTCTCTAATATATTCACAGATAATATCTGTGTAAAAAAGACAAAAGCCTTCTAACAGTGATTTTTTTATTCCAAGATAGAAAATAAAGACTTAAACAGCATCAACAACAGACAAAACTCCAGAAAGGTTTAAAATACAGAGCTTTGCCACTGAAATCTCTCCTGCTCTCATTCTGTACACATGAGAACACACACACATGCATATCCTTGCACTGATTTTAGACACAATCATAACTATCTGCTGCTCCAAATTCACTGTGAATGGTGAAGTTCTGAAATTCATCTGAAACATGGAGAGGAAAAAATGCTTTATTTTTTCATTTTATTATTTTATTATGTAAGGACTTTGTGCCTTTGGAGTAGGAGGCTATTATAAATAAATATCGTAGTGCAGATGAAGAAGTTTTCCAATTTCATTAACAAGTAGCAAGATCTGTGCATATATCTCCCATACAGAATGTTTTAGAAATATGCCCTATTATGTCTAGTTAAGTCAACCTTGTGTCATTATTTCATATTAGTGTATATGACAGGATTGGCATACCCAGGAAAGATGCATCAGAACCATTATGTGCCAGCCAGGAAAATGAAAAAAGAAATTCTATGTTTCAAAAACTATGTTAAATATCATGTCCTCAAATATTTTGAGAAGGAAAGGTTCTACTGGTAAAAAAAAAAAAAAAAAAAAAAAAAAAAATTTTTTTTTTTAGTTTTTAGAAATATTTTTTTAAAAAAAATAATAAAAAAAAAAAAAAAAGGCTGTTGTTTTAAGGTTTAAGGAAGTACTTTGAATAAAGCTCTACTAAAACAGAAAAAAAAAAGGGCCAATTTTGGAATGTGTATTGAAGTATAAAAAAACAGGGAAATGAGAATGAAAAATCTACTGCATGAAGAGAAGAAAGCATTGCTTAAATGCCTTGTTTTTTAACATATACTTTTTAAAAAACATTTTATTTTTCACAAGGAAACTTTTTGAAATAGGTCTAGATTTCTCAAAATACTTATTTCGGGTCTAATAGCATTATCCTACACTATTAATGGAAAGACTTCTGCTAGATAAGGCTACATTGATTTCACTAAAATGTTAAGCACACGTTAAGCAAAAGTGGAAAGAGTATCTGTTTTGGGAAGATCGCATAATTTCCACAGAAGCCCGGGAATGTAGGGCCAGAAGGAAACTCCGAACACCACCAGCCAACATTTGTACTAAAACCAGATTAACTACATCACCTCCTATACGTTTCTCTTTATTGCTGAGTTGACCTTGACTTGACATCAGTTGCCCACCAAGCTGCTCTATCCCTCCCCTCCATAGCAGGGTGGGGGGGAGTAAATAAGATGGAAAAAAAAACCTCATGGGTAAAGATAAAGGCAATTTAATAAATCAGAGCAAAGGAAAACAAAAGATTTCATTCCCATCAGCAGGCAATGTCCGGCCACTTCTCAGGAAGCAGAGCTCCAGTACTTGCAGCAGTTGCTCCAGAACACAAATGTCATAAATAACAAATGCCACCCTTTTGTCCTCCTTTCTCTTAGCTGTTATTGCTGAGCAGGTGCCATATAGCATGGAATATCCTTTTGGTCTCTTTTAGTCAGCTGTCAGGCCGTGTCCCCTCCCAACTTGTTGCCCATCCCCAGTCTCCTGATGAGGGGGAGAATGTTGGAAAGAGAACGTGAGCATGTCCCAGCAGTGGCCATAACACCGGCACGGCAGCAGCACCAATGCAGCTGCCAATGCAAAAACAGCACAGTGAGGACTGCCATGGGAAAATGAACTCCATGTCAGCCAAACACAGTACACTTTACAAAGAAAACAGCTTTCAAACCTAGTCATAAGAGAAAACTCAAAATGGAATTCCCCAAAGAATGACACTACAGGGAAAATGAAGGACTCAAAATAGCTTCATGCATAGGCTCATTGATCTTGCAATTTTTATATCTGAAATGTAATTTTCTCTCCTTTTAACATTTGATCTGGCTAGTGAAGATGCATCTGTGGCTCAAACCTTGGACCATCTCCTGCATGTGTCACTTCCAAGAATTTTGTTGTGCAGCTCCTGACAGGTGACTCCTGTTTAGGAGGAGGCAGTGGCTTAGGAATGGTTTGAGACTCAGAAAGGTTTATGACTTCTCACATCTTTCACATCTTCAGACAACAGATTTGATTGTCTTCCAACGCCCATTGCTGTGGAGGAAATAATGTTGCTACATTATATAAAGGTAGCCCTCAGTGTGAAAATCTCTTGTGCTGTAAATTCTCACATCTCCATTGTCTGTAACTGAGCAGCCAAAAAGTACCTTTGCCCATCTTTAGATTACTGGATAATAATATCCTATCAAGGAGATATAAGAGGGAATCAGAAAAGCTCATCAAAATGTTCAGTGACATGGCAGCAGATTTATGAGAAAAAAAGATGTCATTATAAAGAAGGGGAAAAAAAGGAAAGGTCATATTCATTAGGAAGAAAGGAAGACCTAAAGAAAGTACAGGAAATTATAGATCTACCGGCACTTCAGAGTTTTGTTGTTAAGAGAGAGGGAGGATTTCTTAGCACATTTATTAAAATGAGGTACTACTTCTCTTTATTTTTACATTTTCAATCTTTTTATTATCATAGCAATACATCTTCTACTGCTTCCTTAAGCATTAACAGCGGATTTATTTAATAAAACTGAGGACTGAGCATCACAGAAAATACTGTTTCCAATGGAATACTCTCATGCTGTGATTGGTGAAGTGCTAAGTAATTTGCTTTTAATGCTAGCACATACCACTTAGCACTATATTTAACTGAATGATGAAAATCACTCATTTTTCATCCCCTTGCTTAACTGGTGCTCAGTGTAATCTATCTACTGTACTGTGAGCCTAGCACCAGACATATTCTAATAGACCCTGCTCTCCTATCTACAACAAGCATTTTAATTTTTAATTCATAGTTATGTCTTTATCCTTTAATAGAACAGAACTACAGATGGGGAGTATGTTTTAGATAATAAGAGCACAGTAGGTACCCAGGGAAACTACACCACTAAAAGGATTCTTTATTTACACTTTTCAGTAATGACTACATATATATAGCTACACAGGAGAAAATTGTTGCAAAGGAACACTGCATAGACAGGCAATTACTATCCAACTATAACTGAGCATTATGGATGATGCTGCTGATAAGAGCACTTCAGAAAACTATTTCAAAGCCAATGACACCCACTGCATATTGACCAACAAACATGGGAACTCACAGGATGCAAGTAATCAATATTAATAGGTAGGATGCTACATTAAAAACAATATTAAGGTAAATTTACCTAATATTGAAACATACTTTAAATTCAGCTTTCACGAATATGTAATATACAGAATTGTGCATCCTAGATCAAATGAAAGTCAGTGGAGACATTCCAATATAACTGGAGGAATAAAAGTGGTCAGTCAAGTCCTTCATGCCGAACAAAGTTTCAATACTAGATCCACTTTTGTTAGAAAAATCAACACAGTCCTATCAGAACTAAAGCTATGGTGGTTCCACACATAAAGCCAGTCCTGCCATCAGACTAAATTCCAACACTGCATTACCAACACTGAAGTCAAAATCTCATGGAACCAGACTGGGATATCTTAACTCAGTGGTGAGAAACTCAGGGTATAATATTGCCCAAAGGGATTTTTACCATTATAGTCGGTCATATTGAAAGGCAAAACTGAGGCCAAGGAGATGTACATAGTAATATGCTGTCCACAGCATCTAGGTACTGTTGTCCAGAAACTGCAGTAGGTTACTGGGTGGCTTCTCTTCAGTTAGTTTCTTTTCCAAAGTTATGTAGAAATGTTTAAAGTGTCAACAGCCAAAGCAAACATTAAAAGGCAATTTTATTCCTGTTATGACAGAGAGAACTCCTCCAAGTAAAAATCAAAAATCACATCAATTCTTGTCGATATTCAGAAGATTTTTAACACCATTTCTGTCTGGGTGTAAGTCCTAAAATAATCACACACATAGGCACATGCACACAAATAAACAGGAAAAAAAAACAACAAGAAAAGAAGTGGAAACCAAACCACTATCTTGCATACCCAAATTAAACCTTTAGGTTACTACTTAATGTCATTTAATATTTATTCAGGTGGATGATAACTACAGATTAAAGTAATGCTATTAACCAACAATGCTCAAGATATTGGGTAAGATATTACAAAGGTAAACGCATTTGAAAAAGTTTTACCATACCAGTGGGAACAAAGGGACAACAAAAAAACGTAACATGCAAGAAAAATGTCACTGATTACTATATTAATTGATTACAGAATTCTACATAAATGGTTCAAAATAGCAGTAAGGTAAGTTTCTTCCCGTTTCCAGCTTCATTTTCAGGACAAAAAGGGAAGACTGAATCAGGATGCTGGCAGTCTGCCTTGTATTTCTCCATCTGCCTCTGACTTTGATGGCCTTGCACGAATGATTTCACTCTCTTGCCTGTGCTCCCCTTCCCACCTTCCTCTGTTACCTCTCACAGTTCTCGCCTTTGGGGCAAGGACAATTTCTGACACATTTGTATGGAGCCAAATAGAACAGGCACTGATTGGTTCCAACTAAAGAGAACTGACTGGTTCTAACTTTAATACTACTGAGAAAGCATGAACATAACCTCCAGGTTGCTTTAAGCTGGTGTAGTTCACAGGGAAGCAGTGAACCACCACGTAAACCTCAGAAAAAATGGTCTCTTAGATCTTGTACATTTTGCAGCATGTTGGGACTTGGCTACAGAACTGGTGCATGAAGCCATCATTGCTCCTCTTCTGGGCATTCTCACAGTCTTGCAATTGCATTAGCATTGTGCTTTGAACAATTACTGAAAATACTGTCAATATTTTAGTTATTAAACTTGAAAGGTGAATCAGCAACATTTTCCCTACCAGAGATAACAGGTACAAGCAAACCTGAAAAGGCAGAAACAAGCAAACCTGAGAAATCTAGGAATGTCCCACAAGTGGGAAGGGAAAAAAAAGTCATATGAAATAATTATGTTTGCATAATCCAGTATGTGATCTGATCCCATGAAGTTCACCACATTGCACAGCTTGTTGAAGCCACAGAAAAGCTACGAAGGCAGCATTCGCAGAACAACACTGCATGAGCAGAGACGTGGCCATCAGAAACGTAAATCCTATCAGGCAGTAGCCATACCATGGATGTGGACCATGATGTAAACAACTCCAGGGACCATGTGTTACTGCAGGAACTAGCTCTTGTCAGAGACAACAGGATTTCCTGAAGATTAGAAAAAAGGATGTAGAGAAAGACATGATGCAAACACACCAATGACAGCGTATAACCTCCCACCCCCAACAAAAGGGATATAGGAGTAAGAGCCCATACACTAAATTTACCAGTTTTCCTTAAAAAAATGTGTCTTTTGTGCTCATGTGAACTTTCCAAGGTTTCTCTGTCAGCAAACAAGATTACTGTGAATTTAAAAGTAGCACAAGGTGCTTTTAAATGAACTTTATTCCTTAGAGGGCATTAGAAAACTGACAGTGATAGGACTCAGCTGAGTGCAGAGATCTTGTGGAGCCAGGTACAAAGAGCCTGGATAAAGAACAAAAGGAAATTGATATCTCAAAATAACAACAATGTCTAAGGACACCCAGCATGTTCCATAGCACTCTGCCATTAAACACCCTGATACTACTTTTGGTCAGGAGCAACTTCACTGAAAACTTGACATAGATGTTCCACTCTGCATGTACTTCTCTAGGCACTGTGAGGGGGCCAGTGGCTCTCAGTACACAGTGGAAAAAACAATGCAGGTTTGAGAGATTGGGACTTTTGCACTTAGACCAATATGTCTGGACACATACCTAAATATATATATGGTAACTGATTCAAGCCTGGCCCCAGCATACTTTAAACACTGGTCCTTGCCTAGGTTAGATTGCTCTGGATTGCATTACTGTATTGAGATTCTGAATGGAAAGCATGATAGTGTTTGGGTAAAGGACAGCACTTCAGCCTTCAGGACTCTTGCAACAGCTGATGAAACTATCCAGGGGTAAAGACACTTTGGAAAACACAACCGTGAAATTTCAGCTCACTTATCTCACCCTAGCCTTCCCAAAAGAAACTGTGTTTTAAAATTACTTGCTTTTTCCTATTCCTTCCATCATTTTACATTTAGGTATCAGGATTGCTTTTCAGCTAGGCACAGAAACTGAAAATAATACCTTTCCACCTTGCTGTACTCTTTTTCCTCTCCCTCAGCTTGATACGTGTAGATGTACACAGCGCACTGTCCTTCTCCCTTATGCACTCCTGGTCTGTGCTCACTTCATTACACAAATGACTTTCCTCACTAGTATCACCAAATGCCTGGAAAACAGAACAGACAAAACCAACATATTGTTATGGCAGCGTTCAGTGAAATATCAGAGGGAACATAGATGACTTTGAGTACCCTTCCCCACCCCTCTCTTCTTGCTTTCAAAATATCACAGCTTAGAAGTTTCTGTGTGTGTAAAATTTTATTCTGTCATACTAATAACCCAGCTTTGCAGCAGCTTACAGTTTAGCTTTCATGGTTCAGTTCCACTCCTGGGCTTATAACAATTTTTCTAACAGTTCTGCCAAAATATTATAAAGTAAAACTTAGTGTAAATGTATTCACTAATACAGATAGAGCAGTGAGATTAACAATTTAAACACATGTGAAATGTGAATTCCCCTAATTTTTCTCACTCTAAATGCTTTAGTAAAACAGTCGAATGGGGATTTTTACGCCCGTTGCTTTTCATAATTTCTTCTTATGATATTCTTGACACATGGAGAAGATTTGAGTGAACAAAGAATATACACTTAAAGAGGAAATCATGGCCATAAGGAGGAGATGATGTTATAGGACTGGAAATTGGTTATAAAGCCAAGGCATTGCATCAGATTCAGCTCAGTTCATTAGTAGTTACCACGTCACATGTCAGCTCCTCAGCTTGTGTCATGTGGGTGGCATTTTGCACAAGAGTACCCTGACTCCAATTGTTTTCACGTTTTGGAGTGCCTGTATAAGAGAAATTTTGCTCAGATGAATTTGAGCAGAAATCAAATTTCAGACACTGAGAAGTAACTGAGCTCAGCTCTGTCTAGCTGCTGTTACTCAAATCTTAGCATGAAAAAGCAGGTTGATTCAGTAATACAATAATGTTTTAAAGAATGTTGCCATTCTCAATCTAGTTTAGCACAGCTATAATAAATTTTACAAACACAAGTATGTGTAAGGGAATAATCTCTAATTTCTATTGCATTTTTTTGTGTGTTATTACTATCTGTCTGTTGAAACATCTTACAATCTTCGTTATACTTCTGGTTTTGATACACTGTGAAGCTAGCAAGTGCTGTTACTTCAGGAACAGAGGGAAACACGCGACATAGCAGATATTCCCCACCTCACATGAAAAGCTGAGACTAAATATTGGAGTGGTCTTGTGTATCCTACATCCTAGGCAAGTTTCTCTGTACCAGGCTATTCTTTCTTCTCACCTGGATCCCACTTACACAGAACAGCTGCTACTTTATTTTTAGCTTTATTCTTTCAAACTAGGAGATAGGCCAGTTTTAGGTTGTCCAAAGCTGTTTCTCTCATGGCATAAGCAATCATCAGGGCAGGTCAAAAAGAGATGCAACATCACGGCAGGACATCATAGCAACAGTTTTGCATTATACAAAGGAGATATAAAGGGGGCCTACAGCATCAGTGAGCTAATAAAAACAGAAATATTTTTCCAGTTGCAATAATCTGAGAAAAAATTGTGGAAATATCATCACTGTATAACCTGGAGTTGCAACCCTAATTCCCCAGAAGCTGGAAAACTAATTTCATTTTATAGAATCATTTAGGTAGATTTGGAAAAGACCTTTAAGATCATTGAGTACAGCCATAAGCCTAATACTGCCAAGTCCACCACTAAACCATGTTCTCGAGTGCCACATCCACATGGCTTTTAAATGCCTCCAGGGATGGTGACTCAACCACCTTTCTGGGCAGCCTGTTCCAGTGCTTGAAAACCTTTTCAGGCTGTCAAGAAATTTTTCCTAACATCCAGTCCATTTCCTCTCATCCTGGTGCTTGCTACCTGGCAGAAGAGACCAACCCCCACCTGGCTACAACCTCCTTTCAGGCAGTTGTGAAGAGTGATAAGATTACCCCTGAGCCTCCTTTTCTGCAGGCTACACAACCCTAGCTCCCTCCTCTGCTCTTCATAAGACTTGTTTCTATGCAAAAAAAAAGAGGATATAGGGGATATTTAGAGTTCAGTGTAGAAGCCTTTCCTTTGGTGCTGGTTAACACATACCAAGAGCTCTTTCAAACCTGATGGTTCACATACCCAGCATGCCTGACTGAAGCAATAGAAACCTTTGCTACAATTAAGGCGCTATCATTCACTTGTGTTCTTTAAATTGAAGCTTGTATAGATATGTCAGATTTTTAAACTTGATCAGATGTTGTGCAGAGTTATGTTCTTAAATTAAAGTCCAAGTTGTTGTTTCTGAGAGTGACTTAACAGCAGTAACCTTATGGTTAATGAACCATGTAGTAAAGTTCACTGTGCATTTACTGCAGTGTAATTATAAAGTGAGCAAAAATATAATTGATGCATTTTGTCAATCTGTGTAGCTGCAAGGTACTTTTTCAAAGGTTATTTTTTTATTCAGATAAAATAAGTTAATGCTGTTTTGGCAATTATCCTTTGACTTCAGAGATTTTACTGCTGATTCAGGTAAAACTGTGTGATAGACGAATAAAGATTATAAGCATTTAAAAGTACAAAATACCTTCTGCAACAATCAGTGACTCTGCCCTTGCCGCACAAAATTATCCTGAAAATCACTGAAAAAACTGCAAATCTTGGTGTTTAAAGTGGGTTGAAACTGAAAGATGTATTTTTTAATACAAAATAACACTTTTAAAGTACCCCTTAATTATCATCACTGGTGTTTGTTATACAGTACAACTAGAGAGCTATGGCAGCATTTTTCCCTTGAGCACTGGCTCGGACTGAATGGGTGTGCTTGAACTTTCTTCCATTCCTTCCATGAACAACTGACGGAAACAGTTCTAACTCTGCAGGACTCCAAGAAAAAAGAAATTAAAATTTTCATGAACGTAATATATTTGTGTATGTGTTGATTAGGTAGATGACCCTTGCTCCTCATCCCACATTCTCTCCAAGTAAAAAAGAAGCCAGTAGGATTTAAAATTGAATATTCATATACAAAACAAGGCTGTAATGCTGTAGTTCTGGTATTTCAGTAATTTTTCGGTTATCTGAAAGCCAGTGAGTCCTGCTGACAAGGTCCAGTAGCGGACCTGTCTCATTCCTTTCCTTGTTCTCCTAGCAGAGCACAGACACCACCATAGAGAAGCAGGACACGGCCACTTGAAGGAAATGAATCATTTTCCACATGACTCTGTGACTTTCCAGGGTACAGAGTACAAAACCTGAGATTTGTAGAACACTAAGATGGGGGGAAATGGCCACATGCCTCAAGGCTGCCTCCTGCACTTCCATCCTGTTGCAACATAGTCCTGACTGCAGTTGATAACAGATTAACAATTAATAGACACAGCTTCCATTTAAAACTATACCACAGTTTACTGAACAAAGGCAAGGACCTAATCTTGTACTTGACAGGGAAAACAATCTGAAACAGAAGATATGGAGAAATAACTTCTGCTCAACTGGGACACATGGTGCTCATCCACTTCATCTGCAGCAGATGGACTGGCTTACCCACCACACGGGCAAGGGGCAACAGACTGGGTCCATTTCAGGACAGGGTTTACATGTCACATGTGAGATGAGCTGGATCAATTTAAGAACAAAGCATACAAGCACAAGATTTCTCCAGGAAATCTCTTTTCCTTGTTCTCATCTTTTCAGTGGAATGGAAAGTGCTGCCTGGACAACTAATTTCTTAAACTGATTACCTTTAATTGAATTATAACATTAAAGGAGAAATATATACTGGTAACAGTAACTTAAAACAGCCTGGTTTACTTCTTATGTGAAGTGAAACTAGCTGTACTGCCATGACCCTCAACAAAAGGGCTGTAAGCTTGCAGTCTGTACTGATCCAATTGCCTATGCCCATGGCAGTATCCCTTAGCTGACTTGGAAAAATGTACGATTCCCAACTGAGCCTCAACACATATTGAGAGAAATCATTCTCCCACTGAATGCAGTTGCAAAGTATTGCTTGTTTTCAATGGGACAAGATTAAATCTCAGAATTAGGTAGGCAGCATGTGGTAAAGCCTGTTCAGCCCAGGAGTATGTACACACCTGCATGCATGAATCACTCTTCTTTTGGACAAACCTTTGCTGTTAATCCCTGCTTTTATAGGGATTTCCAGGAAACCAACTCATGGTTGGTTTGAACTGGCCATGTTTGTGGATGACCTGACATGACGCTGCTGAAGCCAGCCAAAGTGGGTCAGTTTACACCAAGTAATTACCTTTGCCCAGCCTCTCCCCCAGCCAAAAAGCCCTCATCCACTCCCCACAGCTGACCCAGCTCACAGAAAAGCCAGAGCTGTGCTGTTCCCTCCTGGTGTCTGGTGAGATGAGGATGAAGTCATGAGGTAGTGTACCAGTCCCAGGTACTGAGCTGGAGCAATCTTCCCTCTTTCTCTCCTCCATAAACCTCTAGTGACCACTGAAGTGAGACTCTTTATGAAAACAGCATGTGGGGCTTTTGCAGTAAACGTGGCCAATTTACTTCCTTAATGAAATTAGGGCCAGAAAAAGCTGCACTCACATATATGCATAAACTGTGCTGGAGTCAACTGCACGGCTTATGCACACACGGGAAAAAAATAGGGCCCAATATTCATAGCAACACTGTGTATAAAAAAAGAATTTGTGGAATTAAGAATAAAACATGAGGCAATTTGTTGATTTGCCCAGGGAATATATGAGAGCAACAAATGTGTAGATTATTCTAAGGTTGTTTTTTAGTGTCATTATCAGATCCAAGAACTGTATATAAAAGCATGCGGTCCTTCACATGCTAAAAGTACAGTTTGCTCAAACAATTGTAAAATATTCAGTATTCTTAAGATTAAATATCTGAATATTGCTTCTCAAGGAACAGCTGTCAGCTTAAATCTAAAGTCTAGTTTGTTTACTGGCTGTATTTTATATCTGTTAGAAAATGACACCAAATGGCAATAAAATTGTTGTAAGTATTCTACTGGGGAATATAAATGCCCTTTGGTTACAGTGTACATATCTTTATACATAATTCCAGTATATTTTCCCTAGAATTATGTTAAATATGTAAAAAGCCTTTTCTCATAAAGGTAAAAATGCTAGATGTTTCCAAGCTGTAATTTAGCATTAGTGTCAAGATTGCTTCAGAAAATAAGCTACGGTTACTGTTTCATTCTTTTTAAGTGTCACTCAGCATACCATATCTGATCTTGTATTCAAAATAAACTTATATGATTTTATTCACTTTTCCAGAAGTGCAGGAGGGTTTAGACATAATTTATAGCATATGGATTGATGTAAATAGCTTAAACTAAGTAATTGGCTAGTCACCTACACTGTCTTATCCTATTACTACTAGGTACTTGTCAAGTAATTAGGGAAAACAGATCTCTTTTATCCAGTAAGTTTAAATTGGATGAATCCTTGACATTTGTGAAGGCTTATTTGATAGATAAAATCATACTATAGAAAAACTTTCTCTACAATGCTGAGGTTTACTTGGCCTATAATAAGAAACTGATTTTTTGTTGAGTTAAAGTGACTTATCTCTGCCCTTTTAATAAGAAATCAACTCCAGTCAGCAAAAGTCGAGATAAAAATCACCAAGTTGGTGTTATCACCATGTAGACAGCAAACACGTACCACTATCATTAACTTTTCTGTGCATGGATTTCAAATACATTTAAAATGTTAAAATTCAATAATTTCCTGTATATTACAATAACATCAGATTAATGAATACCGAAAAGCATGAAAAGTGATTTATTTTGGGAAGGTCATTCCTTGGTTAGCCAACACTTAAACTGAATTACTGTAAAGGAGAAATATATTATAGGTAAAAAGGAAAATGGTTTTTACTGCATGTGAATTCTTTGAGTTTTACAATGCTTATGATAAAAAGACTGCACCTACAAGTTTAACCTCTATAATTTTTATGCTGCACATTTAAAAAAATCTTATTATTTAACATTTCTAAGGCAATTTATACATGTCACCTTGTATTTAATGTTCCTTTTAAAGCAGTTAGTTTTACCTCATCCTTATGAAACCTATAAAACTACTTTTCATACCAGACACGAAATTTCTAGTTATACCAGGAAAGCTGGACCTCTAATGGAAATACCACACTTAAATAAAAAATATTTTAAAGAAGCTATTGCTTAGAGAGACATTTATTCCTAGCTAGTGTGTCCCTACACACAGCACTTAAAAACTGCCCCTGCTTACTGGACAAAAAAAAANGAAAAAAAAAAAAAAAAAAAAAAGAAAAGAAAAGAAGGGTAAGTATTATTAAAGTGAGTTTTGGCTCCTTGGATAAAATTAGGTTCACACTGAAGTGATTTGCTGAATTAGAGCTAAGAGAAAATCTTATTTTCACTGAAATATAAAAGAGTAGGATGAGGCTGTAAATACGAAGTGAATTCCTTACGAGCACACAAGGACTTCACAGCAAGATTATGCAAAATTCCTCTTATGCCTGTCAAAGAATATTTGCAGATACAGGAACATATCTGAAGCTAAAGTCAGCAAGAGCTGAACACATGAATCTGAGGTAGAATTTGGCCTGGTGATTTCAGTGCTGTTCTCATGTTCGTGTGTTTGGCAAGAGAAGCACTGCCCCAGACCTCACAAGCCTGCACACACACCTCAGTTAACTGAATGCTAAGAAGCTACTGCTTGTGCTGGTGGTGCCCTCTGAACAATGCCTATATTTGCACACACTTTTTCCAAGTTTTTATAATTTCTGTGTTGTTTTCTGCCAAATTGCTCGTCTCCTCCTATTATACGTATTATTTCTGAAGAACACCCACCAAACCCAACATCCATCATGCTGTAAATGGCAAATAGCATTAAATATCTGATGGACAGATCTTAGTCCCCAAATGCCTGAATTAATGAAGTTCCACTGCAGTATTTAGGAATAAGAGTTATGGCTCTCTCAGGTATGATTCTTGAAAATTACAGAAATTAAAAGTCAAAGTCTTTACATTTTGCTATCTTCAGACTTATGCCTTGAAAGTTTCTTAATAAAAGTGAACAAACAAATGAAAATTTACACTGAAATAATTACATTTTCACTTTTGGTATGTTACTGTAATAAAAAGGAGGATTATTTCACAGGAAGAAGGTGCATGTAACCCCCAATTCCTAGATGCTGCTGAATTACTCCTTGCATTCTGCAGTTGTACAAGAGCACTAGCCCATCCAGACGAACAAAATAAGTGAAAATTGATTGTTTTCCTACTCTGTAGACACTGCAGACCAGGCAGATGTATATACAACGGTAGGACGTGTCACAATTGCCACAGATCACCCCTTTTCTTACAAGTCATGTTCCCACAGTCCCAAGACAACATTTCATACAAATACCTTGTCTCTGGTGAGGAGAAAGAGGGTTGCTGACCATGAAGCTAGAAGAAAGGCAGCTGTCATTCCTACGACAGGGAGAGAGAATAGATGACACTTTCTGCTCTTGCCAATGTGGAAGAAGAGCCTTCCTTCCTTCACCAGGGTGGAAGGGTGAGGAGAGGAATGAAAAGCAAAACAGGAACTCATCTTGTTTCTTTTGATGAGGTGTTGTACCCATTCTGGCATAAAACAGGTAAGATTATGAAATTATATTATGTAGGTAAACTTCTGGTAAAGAGAAATCCTCTTTACACGAATGGGTGATCCAATGGAAGCTGATTAAATTTAGAATAAGAGAAGACTTCTGACCAAATAGATTATAGGGATCCAGAAAAATCTTTCCATTGAGTCACTGGGAGCAAAATACCTAAGACAGACTAGGGTTGGGTAAACTAAATACCTGAGTCTTTAGAACTAGCTCTAGATACTCAAACTGAAAAGGCTTATACACAACAAATTGTCAACAGAGGGAGCAGACTGAAAAGATTATTCCAAGAATCCCAGGTGCCTTTCATCTCCTACACTCTTAAAAACTATACATAACTTTGCAATACACCCCTCAGCTCCAAAACACTTTTCTAACCCCACTCAAGAACCCCTGCTTGTCTAGCTGCAGCAAAGGGGAAAAAAAATATTCCTGAGGAGTGACAGCAGCAGCAAGTGGTAAAGCTCAGGTGTACTTTTCCCCGTGGCAGCAAACTTCTCGCTTGTCAGTGTGTAGTTTTAAAATTCATTAAATATTCTAATTTGGAACTGAAGTAGAAAGCCCTGACCTATAAACACACAAATGTATAATTACATCTGTTATCAGCTAAATGTAAGATCTGTATACGGGCTTTACTGCAATTATTAGTTAAGCACATTTCTTACATGTAATTGCATTGAGATCTACAAGTAAAAATGCTGTAAAGCACACATTGATCTCCTAAATTAGACGTGCAGCTTTCAAGACAATGAGGTAAGACCCAGTCATGGATTTTAGGGATAGGCTATGCTATGATCTGGTATGGGAAACTATAGAGAAGTGGCTTGAGCCATCCACATTATGCAGTGCTTACTTTGTGGATGCTGGAAGCTTCTCAAAAGCTCACCTGGGAAGACAAAACTACATTGTATGAGAATGCATTTCTTCTCTCTCAGAAGTACAGAACGGATTAATGAGCTGAAACAGTGCACTGGGTTAAGACTGCCTTGGGTGTTTGAAGACCCTCCTTCCAAAGCCTGGTGAAAGTTGAATGAAACCTCACGCCGAGAAGACCTTAATTGGGAAAAACCACTCTGCAAAGAGCTACATTTGTAACAGGAGTGGGAGTTGGGCTGCCTGGTTGACCTCCAACATGGAAAAGGTGTTTTAGCAAAAGTCTAGGCAATTATTCATGTTGGAGTTTCTTCAAGAGACTTGGGCATGGACCTGGATTTGCCAGTTCCTTTGTTCCAGTAATTAAGTTCTACATCACGTAGGCCACATGCCTTCTCTTGTTTTCTTTGGCCAGCTCGAAGACTCCGGTGTCTTCACTCCGGTGAATCATAAGTTCCCCGGGCAGAAAACTATGTTTGGATTCCTTGAGGACAGTTTCCTTTAAATTAAATTTTCTTTAAAAAGCCAAGTAGGGCACAGACATTAAGAATAAAATCTTTAATGAAGAAAACAGGCTTGAAACATTAACCAAAGGAGCAGAAGCAATGTTTGCCTCATGCTGGAAAGATGTACTTGAACCTTCACCTTAGAAGTGCGTGGCTGAAAACATTGTGCTTCATCATCATTTGTGCCAGTTTTGGTAAAAAGATCTTCGTGATGATGCTCCCACTCCTTATCTGGGTAGGTAAAGTAATATTCTTTGACTCTACTTTCTCTTAAATGCCAATCTTTTTTTAAGAGTCTCTCAACACAAGACCAAAGGCAAAAAGGAAATGTTCTTCTTCAAAGCACTTAGAACAAAAATGGCAAAGCAATGAACAAAAAGCAGCCCATGAAACAAGTAATGGGTGATACGTCTCTTTAATATCATCCTGTATTGTATTTTAGTGCACAAGCTGCTGAAATGCTGACAACACCCAAGATTCGATGTAAAACTTGCAAGATGCCAGTAGGTAATCTAACTGTGCCTTAGCTCTGTGTATCTGAGTACAAACTAAGTGAATGACCATACTTGCAGTAATAGCTGTCCATTAAATGTGCACAGCACTTACCTTGTATATTTATATATATATTATAATTCCTGTACAGAATGATCTTATGTGGTTCTAAGTGATATACATTTATAAATAATCTCTATGTGTGTAGTTTCAATGTATATCTTACATAATTGCCTTTAAATGGCTCTATAAACAATCCGAAATTGCTACTTTGCACTGCAAAAGCATTAACTCATTGATTATACACTACCATTTAGGAGGGAGGTCTTCCTGTGGAAGCGTTCAGTGTGTATTTCGGGCAGGGTCAGGCACGGCCTATTTTCCTCTTTTGACTGTGACCTAGTTCTGAAATGCACCCCTTTGCCTTCAAAATCTGGCAGCGAGGAGCCTGCTCGGACCTACCTCAATGATAGCCCCATCAGGTAGCCTGAGGAAGCGCCTGTAGAGCTCCCGGAAGCCGCTGAGGTGAACCGTGTAGACACAGACGTGAACAGTGGTGCTGCCTTTCCAGCTGGCTGCAGCGTCAGGGATTTCATCCTGGTGCTGGAGGTCACAGCTGGAGACACCAGGCTGGCTGGCGTGGTCCTTCCAGATGTAATCAGACACTGCCACCTAGTGAAACACAGGCCCCCCCCACCCCCCGGACACACGCACACACACAGAGGCCCCCCACCCCCCACCAAAGGAACATATTTAATTAACTTCTGGCAAGAGCTTAACCGATTTAAAATGATTTTACAATAAATCTGCAAAGCCTGTACCATATGCAGTGCTTGCACACAGTTCTCTACTACATATTTTTTTATGACATAGATCTAAATAGAGGAGATAGACAAATCCCTAGTGTATATTCTATGAAGTTAATTCTGCACAGATGAAGCTGTAATTGACTCCCATATTAACCAAAAGTAGGGAGATCAAGCAGGGTAGGTTAAACAATAAAATGCTGATTAAAAAAAAAGCTTCCCAAGAATTTTGTGAGCGAGTATTTGTATTTCTCTCTCTTTGAGAAGCCTTTGCTCCTGTACCCACAAGCACTTTTTAGTCTCTGATCTCTGTATAATATTAAAATAACCTTGTGCTGCTAACTGAATTGTAGATGAGGCAGAGTAAATAAGGTGTATTTTAGTGCATTGAGTACAGCTAGTTTATTAACAGTTACCTAGCTTCCTAGTTTGCTCTAAACATGCTTGCTTTGGTAGGTTTTTTATCCCCCTACATCAGTCAGAATTTCCATTTAACCTTTTCTGTGTTAATTCTTTAAACAGGCTGAGCAGAATTCAAGACTTCAGACGGATCATGGCACAAGGCTCAAGCATTCTTTATCCTTAATTAGAAATGATGATGAGAAGCATTATTTTTATACTGCCCCTGAAGTGCAAGCAAAAGCTTTGTAACCCTTCACTTTTGCAAGACCTTTTTGTCTTTCAACTCATTTTCTCCCACGAGATGCTACTCCTGTTTGTGGAAGGAAGGGATTGGTGATGTCAGTACATCCTTACAACACATCAGCATGTTCTTCCCAAACATTTCTATTTCATGTAGACAAAATACCACTTTTGCTGGCCTAGCACATGCTTTTTCTTTCAAGAATGTGTATTACACCAGCAGAAATGATCGGAACTTACTCACAAAGCTAGCTGAAGAAAAGCTTTCATTTAAGACAGGTACATCAAAACCTTCTTCTGCATAGTTTTGCTTTTACTTTTTGCTGAAATTAAGAGCTCAGATTCTTACAAGAGAACTCAAAAAACAGACACAAATTTTTACCCTCACCTGGGAAAAGTTAGATTTAGCTCAGTTTGCTTGTGTTCTAGTTCACGTTTCCTCAGCTGTTCTTATGCATTACAAGGAATCCCATAACTAGCACAGTGTGCCAATGCCATGATCCTGACGTGCATGCTGCTATTATGAGCCACTGCCTTAGGAGAGGATTTGTTTTAGGTGAATTAAGAAAGCAAGAACATATATAGGAAATTATCTCCAACTCTTTTCCAGAAACGACAGAACAATAGGATACTTCATTTTAGCACCAGCTTCCATTTACGTCAGTCCTAATCAATTTTTTTACATTTTAAACCAAGGAAAGGTCATCTTAAATTTAAGGTAAAATAAGGACAGTCTGAATTTTCCACACCAAAGTCTCTGGGGTTCAAAGGCTTTCATTCTGGACAACGTTAGGAACATAGAGCAGCCATAAGGACAGGATAAACCCCACGTTTTCTTCTGTCTACCACACAACCATATTTTACAGGTACTTGTCCAGCACAGGGGAGAGCGTGGATCTTCCACTACTTTCACACAAATAAATTACCACCTATTTTTTCAATCAGTGCCAGATCTAAGTGTAATTTATAACGTACAATTACTGCGCAGGAAGCCAAAGCCATGTCACTCTAACCTTTGTGCCTGAGCAAGCCTTCACCTTGCCAGGGCAAAGACCTTCTTTGGAAATTCTTGACTCTGGGTGCCATCCCTGTGATACCATGTCCATATGGGACCAGGTATGGCATCAGAAGTCTCTGTCTTGCCACCTCCCCAAGAGCAGATGGTTCTGCAGGACAGTGGGAGTACACAAACCCATCTGATCTGTTGTCACATGTCAAGATCTGGTGAACTCCCTCTCAGGACACTCATGTGACTAGCCAAGAGAACATGAGAACATGATGATATTGTTCTGCACGTCCTCCTCCCATCCCGCCTACCTCCCCCCAAAAAAAAAGAAATAGCACAGATTGATCATCTGACAACTGAAAGAAAAAAGGCACCACCAAAACTGATGGTGCTGTGGTGAGTTGGATAGCCTGGGTCTGGGATAGGCAGAAGAAAGGAAGGAAAGAAAACACTTTGCTGGAGAGTCACTCATTAACCCTTCCTCAAAGTCACCTGGTAGTGAGAGTGTGCCTGAAGGCACTCTTCAATATGTGGAGGGATATAACACTTGAATAACAATTCCAGGAAGGGGGAGCAGCTCTGTTTGTGGCTGTGGATTTAGAGACCCCAGCACAGAAGGACCTTTTCATTCCCTCATTGCTAGCACCATCTGAAAGTATTTGGCAGACAGATGTCCACTGCCTTGAAACTCTCAAAACACATTTCTGTGAAGTGATAGGTCACTAGAGAGCTGCTGTGGCCTACATAACCTGAAGTAAGCTCCAAAAGTAAACTCTACTGTCATCTGAAATTTCTATCATTAAGTTAATCAAAAATGTCCATTCATTTCTACAGGAATACAATATGAGTTAATAAATCCACCGAGACAGGCTAGTCAAGAGACTGTGCATATAGGACATGTCAGAGAAACTGAAGTTAGCATTGATCTAGATTCACAAGGGCTGACAAGAAACCACAAAATGCCAGAGCAGTGTACAGTAATCCTTAAATGAAATTCATCTTTCAGCAGAAAAACACATTAAGGATGGTAATTCAATGATAAAAGAGGCAGGCCAGAACAGGTTCAAATGCTGAATATTTCACAACATAACTTAATTAAAGCGGGAGTGTGAGGCTGTTAATCGCTTTATAATAGTTCAGCTTGAAATGAGGTCTGATGTGAGTGCCCTTATAGTTTATTTGTTTATATTATTATAATCATAAAATGTTACACTGACCTAATGCAAATGTACAGTTTTCACTGGCCTTTATTATGTTGGCAGTTTTTTCTCCTTTTGGTCCTCCTATGTTTGTGCAAGTATGTGAAGGGAAGAACTGGGAGGAAGGGTCATGAATTTAGGTCAGATCAGATGATTCAGTAAGTCTCATGTGGGTTTAAGTCTTATTAATAATTTTAATACATTCTTCCTTGACAACAATGATTTCAATCACTGCTCCGTTAACGTACACTGTGACGTAAAAATACACAGGTTTTTAAAAGAGTAGAACGTGCTTTTCCTGCAAAAAAGGTAAATTATGCCAACCCTTTGGAAATTACAGTGCATAACCTACAAAAAAGACAAAAAACCATTTATAAGTACAAGTATAAATATATTTTGTTGTATAAATGTATTATGCCATACCAAGTGTAGAGAAATATGTTATTGAAGTAGTACACATTTTAAACACAAATATATTGATAAATGTATATTTATAAATATATTACACAACTGAGGCACAGCCAATTAATATTAGCAATATTTCCTAGGTCAGGGGACAGAAAATGCCATGCTAGTGTATAAAGGTACTATGATGTTTTCTATTGTTTGACAGCTTTTGTGAAAGAAGAAAGGAAAGAATATTTCCTCGGATTTTCTGAGCTACAGTGGGAATGAGAGGAAGACTGACTTCCAGTGTCTTAAAAAAAAAGACATCAGCATAAAAAAAGTTATTTTGAAAAAGCTGAGAAATATACATGTGTGTCTAAACACTTGATTATGATTAGTACTGATTCTTAACTGTTTGCAGCAGCATTATTATTCGCAATGTCCTGTGAATCAGTTCCAGACTTATACATTGCAACACGTATAAAAAAATTGTTTAAAAACAGCATTCAAAGAAAATGCATAAAATGAGCAAAATAGACCAAATTGACCAGTTGAGAATGCCTGAAACTGAGAGCTGGTCATGACAAATAATTAGCAAAAGTTACAAGCTGTTAACTTTAGTCGAAAGGGCAAAAAAGGTTTGAAATTATAGAAAAAAAAAGACATCAAAAGTCGAGGGTGCTGTATTTACTTCAAGTAACTTTCATAAACATGGTAAGTGCATTTTCTGTGGTAAGAGTTGTAAATATGGGAATTACTGTCCTGGAGGCAATCTTTGTTAAACCAGCGTAGCTTTACAATTAAAAAAACAAAAGCTGGCTAGTGCTAACTTCTGAGGGAAGCACAGCACCCCTTAAGCATTACAAACCCCATTTCTGACAAATTGTTGCTAAAAACCTCGCTAGCAACTCTGGTAAAAGAAGAATTGACATGGAAATATCTAAAAACATCCTTCCTGTCCGTGTCAAGGCACCTTGGTGGCATCCAGGTCTCAGTGAGACTATCTGGACCTCATGTAGAATTAGACGTGACAGTGGGGAAGGTTTCCGAGCCACTGTAGGAAGGCTGGGGTACTTTACAAGTCGTGAAAAGGAACTCGGTTTGAATAAATCATGAAATTGGAGAAATGGCAAGCAAAGGCACGAACAAGAAAAGCTATTAGGACTGCCAAAAATCATACCATCATGAGAAAGCCACACCAATGCTCCTCATGTTTAACCCTTACACACACAAAGCGCTCACACACATTTACACACGTGCAGCGTACTTTGGTGGGGTGGCAGAGTGTTCTTGCACTCCTGGGGCAATAAAGAGGCATGTGAGTGTCTCAGGTTAGCAAAGGCCTTTGTGGGCTCCTGGCAGAAAACCCTTGCCAGGCACACACAGAGGATCAGCCATACCCTGACTGACAGAGCTGGAGAGGCAGCAAACCCCTTCAATCCAGTGTGATACCCTCACCAATGGGTGCCCACAGTAACTCTGCAGAGAGATAACTCGTTTCTAGATCGTCCTATTTATGAACATAATGGACCAGCATAATGGACCAGTAGTATCCAGGAATTGTTTGTTTCAGTCAAATTATGAATGCCTGAAGCATTGTTGTTACAGTCTTCCCTGATTTATTTAACAAACAGACATGGACAGACTAAATGGTGAAAAAGAAACATATACAGAGAACAACCTCTTTGTAAATGACTAAGGAGAAATCCCAGAATAGATTTATGGAAAGCTGCTTAGCATCATAACACTAGGAAACAGCAGCGGGTCTTTTTGTTTCTGATTTGCAATTGCATCATATTTATGGATATGTCCAGTGAACAGCAATGCAGGTCTTTTCTAGGGGATGATTTTCATCTCCTGCTTTTAGATATTACAAAGTGCAGCCACATATTCCCTGGCTACAGTGCACTCGTTGCTTGGGTAGTCTGCTGCTTACCATCCTATTTTTTCAGATCTAAATCTTTTGTGGTTTTGAGTGTCCCCACTTCAGTCACCCATAAAAAAGATACAAATCTTGAAATACTCTCTTCCAAACAATAATAAATCTGGGGGAAAAAAAATCATTTCAAGAATTAAGTCAAGGAAAACTGATATTCAATGCAGCAAAAACCCTAGTGAGTAAAAATTAAAGGCCACAGCTTTCTTGCATTTTCCTGTGCATAGCACTGTCTTTGTCCATTGATTTGCCCTAAGGAAAGGAGATAAAATACATTCCCTTCCTATTCCAGAGAATCCTGCTATATTCTGAGCCCAGAGTGGGTTTGGTTCAAATGGGCAAGAGAAATCTCTCTCCATGCCTCATTTCCCAAATTTTTTAAGGGATGCTGGAATCAGTTACTTAAGAAAGCATCTTCAGTAACTTCAGACAGACAGGATTTTATATACAAAAGTGTTCAGGACAAGTTATTTTCCCTATGGAAGTCAGGATTTTAATGCATACAAGGGCATATCTGTGTAAATAAGAGGGTCTGCTATTCATTATCTGCTCATCAACATTTGTTATTCGTTACTCATGTGTTTACAAATGTAATGCAGTCAGAAAGCAGAAATAATACTGTGTGACTTTGGCGACCAAAAATATACCAGAAACAACAAATGGTAAATAGATCCATGGAGCGGTTCATCTTTTGGGATAAAACTTGCCCACAGAAGACATTCTGTGAAAAATTTGTGAAAATAACCCTGACAGATCTGTAAGTAACAATGCAGTTCAAAAATAATATGTAAATGGAAAACAAAGGAGCTAAGTTTGTCAATTCATTTATTGGCAGAGAGCATTTCATTTTTACTGTTTGGAAGTGATTAAACAGAGAAAAGATAGTTAAAAGAAACAAGTCTGTGTTCACAGATTTCATTCGATTTATCCAAGACCACGTGCATTCAAGATGTATGTCTGGGAATGAGACAGGCTTTTATTCACCTGTGACTGACATCAGATGGACAGATCTGTTCCTGGCAGCTAAATAACATTTTTAAACCTGGATCATTATATGGACAGTGAATCAGCTGACAACTTAAAACTAAAATACATCGGCCTAGTGGCTCCTAGCTGCATCTTCTTCAGCTTCAGAAAATTTCCTGCTGTGCAGGCAGTGTAATAGTGTATCCTTGTGCTAGTGGGGTTGAGCACTGTGTGAATGGTGCTCTTGTGGAAGGTGTCTTTTGTTGGGTGTCTGACCAAGTCTTAACTTTAATTTCTATTTTTCATTTTTTTATTCAAACAATAGCAAAATTGCTGTAAGGTTTTACTAAGAATCAAAATTTTCCTAGTTTGCCTGTTTAGACCCAGCTTTCTTCTCAAGCAGACAGAAGGGGGCTAGGAAAATGAAAGTGGAAGAGAAAAGCAAATTTAAATACTTTTAGTAAAACATATGTGAACATCTGTGAAGGGTGGTTGTCCTCTTTTAGAAACACTGTAATTGTGCTCTGATCTTTCAGTAACCCTGATAAGTATACTGACTACTCCAGCACAGATGTTAATTATTAGCAAACATTTACCACAGAAGTATCTAGAATCTCTCACTCACACTGCAGCCCCATTGCTCCAGCAGCTGTAGAGACAGGTAGAAATGGGCTGCCTGCAGAAGGAGGAGTTAACAGTCTGTGTTGAGATCAGAGGACATTTATGTGGCTATTTGCTTTAACTGTCCATAAATTTTCTCATCTCATTTTCCAAATAATCACCAGCAATCAGATGCTTTCTTGCAGACATCACTGCAGAAATAGGTCATGGAGGAAGAACTGAAAGAAAAAGCTATCACAAACACCTCCCTGGCAGGGTGGAGAGAAGCGGAAGGGCCCTACATATTTGTGTAAGCCGTGGTGTTAAAGCAAATGCTGGTTTCATTATAGAAAAGAAGGGAAGAAAGAAAATTAAGATGGCAGATGTTTGGGTATTCCTTTGTGATCAAGGATGACATTCTCCATTCTCATCTCGTCCCCTCTGCCATCTTCACCCCAAGGATGTTTTTTCTGCCTCCACAGGGCCAGTGTCCCAATTGCAAGCTCATCAGAAACTAAACCAAAAGTGCCTCAATTGCTTAGGAATTTCCTTGTCGTCAGTTTACTCCCTCTTTTTCCTGTGCCAGGGTCGGGGTTTTTTTCGACTTTTGCAAACAGTTTAACCTTGCCTGGCACTGATGTTTCTCTAGAAATCTAGGAATGGAAATCCACTGTAGCAAGTAGAGATAAAGAGTCAAAGGTTCAGGGCAGTTTGCATGAGCCTTCAACAGGCTGTGCAAACCAGCTGGGTCTGCAAAACTTGCAAAAGTAACTTGCAAGGTCAGGCTGTCTCCCAGGGCTCTCTGAGTGTACCAAGAGCCTCTCAGCAATGCCTTCTTCCCTGCTTCAGTTAAGAAACCAGACAGCAAGAATTCTTCTCACAATAATATTTGCCACTTGTAGCACACTATTGCAAAAACAGCCGCTTTGTGGTATTCCAGCAGTTTTGTCTTCAGTTCAACCAGGAACCATGAAATGTAAAAAAAAAATAAAATAAAATTACAAACAAAGCAAAAATGACTGCTAGGAATCCTAAGAAACGGTTTATGGTTATGGAGCGTAAAGTTTCGTGCAAAGGTGTGGAGTGATTTTATGCATGCAAGAAAGATTCTGTTTGCATTTGATTTTACCTTAACTAGTTTACTTTTCCTGAATTAGAAGTTACTGTCTGAGATATCCAGAAACAATTGTTTTGTATTACTGAATTTGATGTGCTTCGTTTGTAGAAAAATGGTTTAGTCTACTGTGACCAATTGTCTATTATTATGAAGCTTATTATTAACGTAGTATACTCTTATATCCTTATTTTTTCCTTCTCAGAAAGCAGAAATGCTCCTTATCAGCATCTGATAAACATGTAAATTGCATTTTTCTTTTCACACAGGACAGATTTCAACTTCTGAACCAGCAGTCAACAAAGATTCCCCCAGCTGCTAGGAAAAAAAAAAAGTAAGTATTTGTGAAGAAAGGCATAATAAGATCAGAGGGAAGGCTGTCATAAAAATGCACATTGCATAATACATGATGGATCAGTTCTATTATTTAACTTTTGCATAGATATAACAATACAGAGATATGCTAACCATCATAGTCAGCATTAATTTACAGTGGGAAAAATAATTAGAATCTCACTTTTTCTGAAGAATGGAGTGAAAATGTAAACAATGCTTCCCTCCAGGCAAGTGCTTTATCAAGTTGACAGGTGCATTTGAATTTCCATGGGTGGGGGACATAATAGGTTATTTATGTGTCATTTTAATAGAAAGGCCCAACCATCAAGATGGACAGGAGACTTTATCAGTACTGCTGTTTGCAACTAATCCACCAATTTAATACCCCATGAAAATACCTGCAACAAAACCTGGACATTTTTCTTTTCCACTCCATTATAGGCAAATCAATATGGGTGCTATTCATCTCAAATCTTTGGCTCAGCAGGTGCCCACTACACAGAGCTCCTCACAACACTGGTGCAGTGGCACAGCCACATAAACATAGACACTTTGACATCAGTGACTCCACGACAGGATCACAACAGTGCACTTGGATCACTAGTTCCCCCCCAGATAGAAGTAGGTAAGAAAAAAATCTTTTTTCTAGGTTTTTTTCTTTTCTTGTTTTGGTTTGGTTTTGAGAAGAAAAAATCCAGCACAATTTTTTTAAAGTTTTTGATTACTATAATTTTATCTGAAATAGCCACTCCCTAATTTTCATAAACAGTATATTCCTGGCTGGAGAGTAGCCAAAAGCCAGAAAAACATTATACATCTCCTAGCTGTAACATGTTTCTTTACACAAATCTGCCATGAAAAAGAAAGATACTAAAATGTGTACTCCAGTCACACCTTCTTGTGCATAAGCTCTGCTAAAGGCTGCCTTTTTTTGTCCATAGGGCTCTGACATTGAGTGACACACAGGCCCAGTGTGACCCTGTAAATTTGGTAGCCACGCTCCAATTTCTTCTTCTTCTTCCCTCCTTGATACTGTCATCTGTATGAGCATACAGGTTCCCCCTGTCCTTATCTACACAGCTATTGCTGCCACATTTTTAACACACAGCATATGCTGACAGCCCTCATGTCCTTCACTGGGGGGTGTGTGTGTCTACACAGTCAAAATCAGCCTAAAAAAAGTATTTTCCATTAGGGAACACTTAAAAAAACCCAATCTTTTTCAAGAGTTGAAGGTTTCCATTACTGCAAGTCCATCCTCATCTGTGTGCAGAAGTTCACTTTCCAGATTCATGACCCACCAGGGTCTACATGGACTGGAAAGACAGTCCTCAGTGAGCTTGAAAAGCTTTAGAATAGATCTAGGGAGGATAGAGGTAATGAGATCATCCACCATTCCCATATCCACTCAGAAGTGTGCTCTAGTTCTGTAGAGGTAGTTCTTTTCTAACCAACACAGGTACGGCTCCAGAGATGTTTCAAGTATGTAACTGGAAGTATCTTTACACCCCCTGGGTAATTCCTCAGACTAGCTACTCCTGAAAATTTTTGCAAAAGCAAGCAATTCATAAGGACATAAATTTGATTAAAAACAGGCCTGGGACATTTCCTATGCTCAGTCTTTCAGTCTGAAAAGCTCATGAATCCCTGTGGTTAATTAGGAAATATTACTCATAGTAAGATCCAGTTATAATAAAATGTATGTTGCCGGAACATAGCATCTTAATAAGTTTCAGAAACAGTCACTCCCCCGTTTTCCTCCCACAGCTTCTATCTTGGTGACCGCGTTTTCTGGTAGGAGGACAATGCCACTTCTCCCACTTGCAGAGAAGGACTGCGTGCTGTCCTCTCTCCTGGGGGTCATTGAGGCGCTTACAGCAGTGAGGCTGTAGGACAGATGCAATCCCCTGGGAGCAGTGCCAAGCAATGCCTACATGTGGGATGAGGGAAGTGAACCCAGGGAAAGGCACAGACTGGGAAGGCATAACTTGAGCCCTCAGTCCACAACTGGGGGAGGTAATAGCTTTTCCTATGTGAAAGTACCTTATAGTTCACTCATATATTACCCGAAGAGGTATATCGCAAGTTACAAATGGTAAAGTTTGGAAAATAAACCCAAATAAATTAACTCAGTCTCAATTAATATATTAAAAGGAAGCTCAGTCTGAATAGACAATTACAATATCAAGGAGACAAAACTGCAGGCTGTTGGGTCGGCAAAAGAAACAAAACTGGAAGTCTAAATTTTAACAAAGTTTTAGACAAGTATCTGTTTTTTGCCTGGATAGCAACTCCTTCCACAAATCATGTGAGGAATGTAAGCAGAATGTCAGTTCATTACATCAGACAGTGGATACTGAGCAGGAAGATGACTTTTTACTCCCTAATGATTTTGCTTCAATTTTGATAGCTTAACATAGGACAGGTTTCTTACCCACTCACAGAATTAATGACAGAAGTTCCTATTTTATACTAGATTTTTGTTACATAGCGAAGATATAAAAACGGTGAACATTGAAAATTACTGTGGTCTGAGTAAAGCTGACTGAGCTTATGCTACATAGAATACAAAAAACAGCACCTGTAACTGACATATTTACTTTCAAAAGGGCGGATTTTGAGAAACTTATTAGTTAAATTAACAATAGATCTTTAAAAATACAGATCTAATGTCTTTTCACCATTTGTTCTAAGTAAATTTTATGCCTCTTAGAGTGGGATTTGTATCACATTGTATAAATCTTAAATTTCAGTGGAAAACATACGTTGTATCATAGTTTAGATAATACACTGAAGCAATTTGATATCTCATTATAAATACGTCTTCTGCTTTGCATGTGTGCTTGATTCACTGAATCTCTGGTGCTTTTATGCTGGTGTAGTTACTTTGATCAAGTAAAATCAGAGTAAGGGACAGCAGCACAGGAATGTATCATGCCCATACATTTTATGTTATTTAACTGTAACCAGAACATTTCGCCATTGTCATGGAAAAACATATCAATCCACAGAAGGCTAAGCATAGAAAAACATCAATCAAATTAGTGTATTATTCAAGAAGAAAAGGGGCAAGTGCACCCAAGAGTAGTGTAATGCCTTCTGAAGTTGGCAGAGTTAACAAAAACTTAGCTGGTAATTATCAAGGATTGAAAGCACCAGGAGCTGTTTTCTGTGTACTGAAATTGCTTTAGATTGATTTAATTCTTCACACGAGTTTTTGGTATGTGTAGAAGCATGAGTTTCCAATCAGAACACCATTTCTCAGCTCTTTGCTGGTTCCTTTTCTCAATACGTGTGATGGGATCTTGTATGGTTATGGCTGAACCCCATTCAAAGTAAATCAGAAAACACTCAGCATATCTCTTACTTCAAGCACATTTTGATGGTTTGGTTTTAGGGAAATACTTCCAAAAGGCTGTTGACTTCCAAAGTCTTAGCACACAGAAAATGAGGATGCTCCATCTTTTTCTCAAGTTAAAATATATTTTGAGAAAAAATAATGAAAAAAATGTTTTGAGACCTTTACCGGGAGTTAATCTGGGAAAGGATATTTACAATTTTTTTTTCTCATATTAAGGATTCATTTCTCATCATTGCAAGAGGATCAGCAGTCTTGCTTGACTCTCCTCTTATTTAAGCAGTTTCCAGCCAACTGTAACTTGCATTTCCAGTTAAGATTACAAATTAAAGATCAGTCTATGCAAGTATGCAGTCACTCATCAAAAGCACTCTTCTGTTTGCCCAGACTATTTGCTTTCTTGAAGCAGGACCAGCTCCAGGCATAACTAAAGCAGGCAGATGCCTGGGACATGAGTTTTTCTTCTCCATCTCTTTTGCCTGCAGCAGTGCCCCAGCAGCCAGACTGATGCCTGCTACTGCAGTCAGGGAAGATCCCTGTACTGGGCTGCTCCTCTATAGACAGCAAGACCGGAGGAAGCTTGGCAGTCTCCATCATAATTGTGATGCAGCAGCTGAAAGCACCCTGTCCCTGTGGTAGCAGCATCCCATTTTACCTGTGCTGCAAAGAAATCTTGAATTTGACATGGACTGATGACAATAGGGTTTGTTCTTCTGGATGTAGCTTAAAGCAGCCAAGTGCTGTAGTGTCCTGTCCGGCAAAAGCCATTTCATTAGAATGCTAATCTGACTCCCAGAATTAGATCGCGTGTGGTGCCTTGGAACCTGAGCTATCTTAAACCCTAAAATGTGATGTTTAATAACCGATTTCACAATCCTGTTTCTATTTCCTGGGATAACACTAGTGTTTGTGAAACAAATCGCCTCTCCAACTTCCAGCGCAAATGGATTTATATGTACAATAATTCATTGAAATTGAATGGCTAGAAGAACTGCTTTCATCTTCTCTGCCTTGAGATGTTGCAGTTCCATTTTCTAGACTTGTGTTTTCCTCACAGTTTGTTTGTACCTCACAGATATATTATGCATGTAATAGATGACTCTTTACTGATCCATTTATCCACCTGTAACTCTCAGAGATAATTTTATCTATTTCCCTTCAAATCTTTCATCTGCACATCAATATCTTCTGCTTTTTGTACTCAGGAAGATGACAAAAGAAAAACCATAGAATCACAGAATCACAGAATGGTTTGGGTTGGAAGGGACCTTAAAGATTATCTAGTTCCAACCCCCCTGCCGTGGACAAGGACGCCTTCCACTATACCAGATTTCTCAAAACCCCATCCAACCTGGCCCTGAACACTTCCAGGGATGGGGCCTCCACAATTTCTCTGGGCAACCTGTGCCAGTGCCTCACCACCCCCACAGCAAAGAATTTCTTCCTAAAACGTTCTCAGAAGTTCCTGAACAGATAGCATCCAAGGGAGACGCAACTCAATTAAGTTCTGGTGCACCATGCAACCTCATGTCCTCACATTCCTGTTGGTGGCTTGGAAATTTCAAGACTGCTTATAGAGTCAGCCACTACATGGGAAGAAAAAAGAAACCAAAATAGGCATTGGGCATTGTTACAGTCCAGTTGGTCTCAGGCAGGAGGGAAGGCTTGCAGTGGGTTGAAACCTCAAAGATGTTGTACAAATGACTACATCCAAACTAAGAGCTATGTTATACAGTAGGAGGGTATCAGGTGAACTATAAAACTACAACTGTACAGCAGAAGAAAGATGCCTAAACTCAAATGTTTTGAGATCATTATTATCTTCAATGTTTTAAGTTTATTATTGCCAATACCTGATGGAAGAAAAAAGAACATGCTTCTTTCATGGCTAACTTCTACACTGTTTTAAGTTCCACTTCTATACTGGCTACATATGTAAAAAAGAAAAGGTACATACCATAAATTTACTACAAATTTTATGGAGAGTTTAGACAGCATTAGATGCTCAGCTACCTAACAAATTACTTGATCTTTGTATCTTGTTCAGATAAAGGATTTAGAAGTGGCAAAGAATAAGGAAAAAGCAATTGAAGTGCTATGAACAAACTATGTTGATTTAGAAACCAAGCCAAATAAAAAACATTACAATAGAGTTTCAAAAAGTTATGTTTGCAATTTAAAATACCCATAGGGCAGATCTGACTTACATGACCAACACTTAATGTATAGTACATGATAAGATGACACATGCAGTTTTGAAACTTGGCAGTAATTCAGAAAAAGAATACTTTGCTGGCCATTAACAATTTCTGAGCAATGTATTCATTTATTATACATGTCTGTAGTTGAGTTTCTGAGTGATTATAGTTATATCAGTGTCTTCTCATGTAATCTAGGACACCAAAAGCTGCACTGCAAAATGAAACTAAGGATTAATAAATGAGCTCCCTCCTTGCTCACGCTAACAGTTCACTAAATTCACATCCAGAGTTTGCTTTCTGCTATTAAATGCAAGAGAAGCTGCCACAGGTCTACAGGGGTGCAAATGGTACAAGAACCGGGCTTGCACTTTTGTTAAGGGCCTTGAGGGGTGGGTGTGTGAGAGAGAGAGCATGGAGAAGAAGCAGTATGAGCGTTATACTGAAATATTTCAGCATGCTTTAATGCACCTAAATAGTCTCATACACGGAACTCAAACTAAAATAGTAGGCAACAATGAGCAATCATAGTTTCAGTTTAACACTGGCAAAGTTTAAATAATATATCAAGAATCAGGGTTGTTGGCTTTTATGTTTTTGTTTGGGGAGGGTTTTTTTGGAAATGTGTATTTTTCAATGGAGCTGGTACTGACTTGCAGCTGTTTGATATTAGACGCAAGACCTACCAGCCTTCAAACCTCACATTAGAAACAGACCTTTGGCCAAGTTGTGTCTTCGTTTAGACCTTGGCAACCCTGCTTACATCAGTAGGGGTAATTTGACCTCTCATTTGAATAACGCCGTGCAGTGATATGGTTCTTGTTTGTATTTTCTGTGATTGTTTCAGTCTAAATGCAACAACTCCCTGGATTGTGTGCGAGATGAAAACACCTTCCAGAAGTAACAGAGGCACAGACACAGGAATAATGTCTGATCTGACAAATCATGTGGCAGGCACAGGTTACAGCACTTTGCCAGTCTGGCAACAAAGATACCTGCTAGGGCCTCTCCTTGCACTGAAAGGATCAGAAAAGGTACTGCGGGTGATGGCAAGGCAGCAGGAACTCAGAGCAGAGCGATAAGCTTCCTGGCAAAAGTGAATTATGTGCGTGTACATGATCTTTAGAATGAAGAAATGTCCCTTCTCTCTCTTCCCCAGACACAGTGCAGTTTTAGAGTAAGCAAGATTCATCCCAGACTAGAGAAGAAAACTTTCAGTTGAAAGAACTGCATTAGAACAGGATTAATGTGATAGTAAATAGGCTTTAGTAATCCACTGAAGACATATCCTTGTTGATTGTATCATTATTTCTCTGAATTTAGGAAAGTTATGAAAATGGTTGTTCATGCTCTGAAACAGCTTTTACTCCCTTATGAAAAAAAAAAAGGAAATGGAGTATTAGAATCCTTCAGGATATAAGGAAAAGTCTATGACCTGTGGTAACTTTCAACATCACATGCTTAATATAGATATGAAAAACAAAATGTCAAGGGGTTGCAAACATGAAAAAATACTGTGAGCTCTCTGTTTATTTTTGTTGGTTTGTTTATTCCATGAAACATCTCCTTGCTCAATTGTAGTGATAATGATTCTCCAAGAAAGCCCGGGCTGAGAGTCTAAATCCTAAGCTTTTAAGTTAGAATCTCTGCCTGGCTACACATCAGTCAGAAAAACAAACAACAAACTCTAGTCATGATGATGCCACATCACCACAAAAACAGAATGAACGTATTTGAACTGCAGTATCTTTGCCTTACTCAAGAATTTTCATTAGGGTTTGTTTAAACTGTTCAACCTTTCTTGTGCAGGCAGAAAAGAGTCTTGTTCCATGAAACTAAAGAAAAACAAAACAAACTTTTAAAGCCAAAACATTTAGCTTAATCCATCTCTAAATCCTATTACACATTCAACAAATGACAATAGTAACCCTTACTGGCCAGAGATGAGGCAGTATATGGCAGACCAAGCAGAGTTCCTCCATGGCTAGCTTAAAGGGCACTGTCAGGTTTGAAAATCATAAATCCCTGTCTCTTTGTACACTACTCAAGCCTTCTCACACAGCTCTGGCACACCATTATGCCCAAGCTACAGCTTTGTTGAGATGCCAGAACAGCAAAAATGAGAGTCAGACCCCAGACCCTTACCACAGACACAACTACTTGCACCATCACCAGTGCAAAAGCAAAGGTGTTTTTATTTTCTGGCAAATTTGACTTACATATTTTCGTAGTGTTTTGCATTCATCTCAGACAAGAAGTAAAAATTCAACAGGCATTTATAGTAAATAATAATGATGGAAGTATTGCCTCACTCCTGATCACTTACCCTCTCCAGTACCCCACCATTTGGAGTGTAAACACTGCAGAAGAATTTTGTATTTACAAAAAGATGCCAGTATTGTGATTTGGTTTTGAGGCTTTTTGTTTCTTATTTGCCGTTTTTGTTTTTTCTCCTCCCTCCCTGTCTCCCCAAAAGCCCATTCCCTTTGCCTTTAGTTTTCATCACAAAATACTCATTTGGAAGCTACCCAAAGGGTTGATTTCAACTATTTAATATCACATATAAATAAATTAACACCAGTGAGACATTGAAATCACTGTAAAACTGCTCTTATAATGTCTTCTCAAGCCGGACGGATACAAGTGATATGAATCCTGGTCTGTCAACACGCAGACTTTTCAGAGTGTAAATGCAGCAAGAGGAAATTGAGGGTAAAGACTCAAAACCAGGCATAATCTGTTGTCATATCATTCTCGCTCACGCACATGTGTTTATGCTTTTACTTGCAAAAACTGATCAAGAGAAGTTTTTGGATACTGTACTATTGCTGGGCCTCCTTTTCTTTTAGTCACTTGGTACAACATCTAACTGCGTGCCTCAAGTTTCTTCGTAAGAGCCTCCATGGTCCAGGGTTCTCCAGCCATGAAGCATTCCATACAGGGACTCATGGCACCTTGGTCCCTGACCCAGCACAGCTAAGGATCTCTGTCCTTAGATGAAGAGTGATGAAAAGTGATCACAAGGGGCAATTTCAACCTGCTAGGAAGCTCTGCAATAGGTTTCTGCTCTGCCCTGCAGGCTAAAGCACTCTCTTGGTCACTGGTAGGACATCTGGTCAGCTTAAAGACATCACAATAACTTGCAGTGCTTTTCTGATGAACAGTATGCCTGTGCCACAGTGGGTGCACTCACCATGCTCCAGATATTTGATTGCACATCTATTTTCTTTGAAAAATGCTTCTCAAATCCCAAAATTGCCCTCCTCTGCACACCCGTGCTGAGCTGGCACCACCACAGTGGTCAGGACTCACTCGTTCAGGTAAGAACAAAAAGGTTATCCTGGTTCCTACTTGTCACAGAGGTGGGGGGCCAAGAGATGGCAGAAATGGTCAGGCAAGCACAAGAAAGCCATGGTACTGAGAAAGAAGACCCTGGGTTGGCCAACCATGTCTTGGGGAGCATCAGGCGCAGCATGGCCAGCCAGTCAAGGAAGAGGACTGTCCCACTCTGCTCTGCACTGAGGTGGCCTCACCTCGAATCCTGTGTGCACTTTTGGGCACTGCAATATAATGAAGATATTAAGCTCTTAAAGAGCATCCAGAGGAGGGTGAGGAAGTTGATGAAGGGCCTCGAGGGGAAGCCATATGAGGAGTGGCTGAGGTCATTTGGTCTGCTCATCCTGGAGGAGACTGAAGGGAGACCTTATTGTGGTCTACAACTTCCTCGTGAGGGGAAGAGGAGGGGCAGGCACTGATCCCTTCTCTGTGGTGACCAGTGACAGGACATGGAGGAATGGCCTGAAGTTGTGTCAGGAGAGGTTTAGGTTGGGTATTAGGAAAAAGTTTATCCCCCCAGAGGGTGGCTGGGCACTGAAACAGGCTCCCCAGGGAAGTGGTCACAGCACCAAGGCTGACAGAGTTCAAGAAGATTTGTGCTCTTGGGCACTTGATGTGATTCTCGGGGCTGTTCTGTGCAGGGTCAGGAGTTGGACTCAATGATCCTTGTGGGCCCCTTCCAAATCAGCATATTCTTTGATTCTATGATTCTGTGAAGTTTGGAGTGGAAGAAAACAAGAATGGATGGGGCTATGACAGAAAGAGCAGAGCTTTCGAGAAGGCACTTTTAAAATCAGACATCCCAGACCTTTTCCCATCCCAAGGATCTCTTTCTCTGTCACTGGAACAAGCAATTTGGTGTTGTGAACACCACAGACTCAGATATTCTGAAACGGGGGCTGCTGACAATACCAAACAACAGAAGATCACCCATCGAGGAGGGCACTGAGGCTGAACCAGGCTGTATACAAACACATTGCTCCAATCCTGGCACTGCTCTTTGAAGGGAGGAGTGATCCACAGAGGTCTGCTGCATGCTGATGGAGGTTCTGGCTCCCTCAACCTGTGGAAGGGCCCGATGAATTATGCAGGGCTTATGTCAGCATCACACCTGCCTACTGAGCCAAAGGCACCCTCTGCTATCCGTAGCCCTGAAGGCCTGCATACATTCAATGGATGCTGCCCAGACTTAAGCATGAGGTGGGATAACTTTTGTTGATAAAATACTTCCCATCTGTCTCAAATACTAACAATTAACTGAACCCCACAAAAACCACTTGAAAAGACACGAGTTCTCAAACAGCAAATTAATTAACATCTTCCAGGTTGTTATTCAAGCTGCAGTACACACTGCTTCAAACAATGCCATTTATAAAGCGATAATGAAAGGAACTAGTCTATAAAACTTTCCCTAGCAGCAGGAGGGCTTAGGCTTCCAGGTTCACAAGTCTTCAGTTTATTTGAAGCCCATCAGACTTCAGCAAAGAGGAAACAATCAAGGTAAAGAGAAGAGTAATCCTAAAAAGCTTAACAAGGCACTACCGTGTATGTTTTTTTCTCTGCTTGTATTGACTCTGAAAAAGACAGAAACCAGCTTTCTACCTTTACTACATTATTTCCCACTTGTTAAATGGCAATGCATAGCCCAAGTGTGTTCAATAAGGCTAAAATAAGCATCCTTCTTTGTGAACTAGTGAAGTAAGGATCCAGTTGGCAGACTTGCTCTCTCAGGCAAGACTCATTAATACAAAAGGGGGTTTATCTGAGAAAAGTCTAAATTACGAGTTCTAAATGGGTAATCTCAGCTGCAAAAGAAAACAAGGCTGGGGAGGTTTTTATGCCGTGACTGAGCTTAAGCTTTGAGCCTGCAGGCTAGCGCTACTCGGAGTGTTTCTGATGGGATAATTTTCTATGCAAAAAGACTGATTCATTGAAGAATTACTCATGTCATGGCCAACGTGCCAATTTCAATGGCCGTTCATCTGACAGGCGCAACAACCCCTTTTGAAATGTTTTAAATGACCAGGTACAATTTTCCTATTTTTAAATAACCTTTCATGGTTACTCTAGCCAGACAAATGCCTGCAAAACCAGATGAGCTGCTCCCAATGCTGTAGTCTAGGCAGGGTTTGGGAGGAGCACAGCTCCCTAAGGCACTGCCTAGTTTTGCCCTTTCCCTTTTCCTCTCTCATTTTGAGGAAACGGGAATTCAGTCCTGGTGCCTGACGGTAGCACAGAAATGTTATATCAATATGCTGATCCTAGTCACTGGGTAAAATATGTACTTTAGGGCTATAATCAGGGAGCCTGATATGCAAATAAGTCCAGGCACCCAGTCAGTGGAGGAGATAAACCCCTCAGAAGAACTGTAAAGGTGATCCCAAAGCCTTAGGTTAGGAACAGTGAGAAGTATTCAAAGCCAACAGGAGAGGAGGCCCTAGGATTCATGTGGAAAGTAGATTGTCTGAACAGTGCCCATTATGATCAAGGTGTTGTGAAGCTCAAAGTTCGGCTCCATCTTCATCAGAGCATGCCAAACTTAGAAGCTGCCAAATTTTTCTTTTGATCATTTCTTGATATTCCTCTCCAGAATGGCAGTATTTTATTCAAAAAATGTGGATTTTTAAAAGTCTATTCTGTTTTGGACAAAACTAAGTTTCAAAACAATAAATCCATAAAACCTGCTGTACTTACATGGCACCTGAATGGCACAATTATTCCTCTCTGGCCACCCGACCTGTCAGATTTTCCATTAATATTAATACACAAACCCTTGCAAGTGCAACTCCCATTTAACTGTTTAGGCTAATATTTTGCAAGATGAAAAGAACAGCTTTCAAAATACAGGAAAAATCCAGAGCACGCGACCACATTTCACAGGTCAGTGGCTGGGATAGCAGGAGCTGCTGAAGGAGAGCTGAAGGAACAAACTCGCTCAGGGGCATTTTAGCACTCTTGTGATACGATACCCGTATTCATCAGCATGCAACAATCCCCTCTCCAGATGAAAAACACTACAGATCATGTTCCTAATAAAACAGTCAATTTGCCTCCTTCTCTTTTTTGTTGTTGGAAGGAATTCCTTACAACCTCACCTCCCTGGGGCATGTCTTCCTCTTCCCCTTTGTCGATCAGGAGAAAACAAGGCTCTGTGCAACAACAAAGTCTTGCTGGCTGGCCTCAGAGACGCTCACACCAGGTTTCAGACAGACCCAGGAAATTACTGTTGGTTTAGATGCCCTGATTATTGCTAAGATAGGAAAAATGATGTAGATGGGAAGCATGGTGAGAGCACATTTGTGCCCTGACAAACATGTCAGGGTAAAAATCATGACCCCCTCAGGAAATTTCACCATATAAGCTCTGGACAGTGTTTTCAGGCTTCAGCAGAGGAAGTCTAATCCTTCCCCTATGTTTCTGAGCTTCAAAGGGTAGCTATTTCAAATCTTGTGCCAGAGCTGGGGTTTGTAGCCCACTGAGGCCACAGGTTTTAGCATATCTATAGCAGGAAGGACAAGTATCCTTGCTGAGTCCTATGACCTATGTTCATTCTGCCCGCACTTGGCTTTAGCTTAGACAAAGCTCACCTGTAGGCTCAGGCACAGTTTACTTTGCCTTCTGAGCTCAGGTCAAGTGTGTATCTTTGCTAAACTCACTGCATAGGCAAAACCTCGACCTTCCCACTAAGTCTCCTGAAACTGTTACACACAGCCAGACCAGGGCTTTCTATATGCCACCAGCCCCATTCAGTGGGCAAAGAGATTTTGCTCTGCCCTGTGCAGGTCCCTTCAGTAGTCTCTGCTGTCAGTGTGTGGAATTTTACATTTAAATATCATTAGTTCCCAGAATACTTAAAGGCCATTACTAGAAAGGGAGCTACTGAGGTTTCGGTTTTGTAACATTGCTTAAGTGTTCTCTAATGCATCTAAAGTAATTCAGTCTTTGTCAGCAGCCTTATGTGTGACAATCACAAAATGGTAGTAAATTTAATTTCCTTTAAAAGAAGAAATAAAGAGCCCTTGTGATGTGATAACTGCAAAACCATGTTTGCAGTTACATAGACAATTGATACATGAACTTCGTGCATTTGCATATGCAAGCTCACACCCACATGGTAATTTAGATGCTATCGTGGTTAAGAATTTCACTTATTCCTAACCTGACCAAATCAATGGGCATCGACAGTACCCTGCCCAAGCTCAGAGGATGTCTGATGCCAGAGCTGTAACAAGATGAATTACATCTTAATTAGAGAAGTTAGTGATTAGAAAAGACTGAGATCTTTTAAAACCATATCCTTGGAACAAAAGAAATTTGTTTAACACTGAGGAGGATAAATCAGAAATTTTTAAACAAATACCAGTTTTTAAACAGCTACACCCCCCCCATAATGGACAACAACACAATAACTTTTCCATAATGTGAGTTTTTTCTTAAGTCCCATATGTTAGCGATTATATTATGTCTTTAAATCATAAGGGTTGATATTCATATAACATTTTTACTCACTATTGTAACATCGAATGTTCTCATTATTCAGATATATTGCTAATTCTTTTCAGAATCCTGCTAAGTTACTGGTCTTGAGATGTTGTATATGTGCCAAATTAGTAACCTGTATTAAACACTCCAAGAGGACAAATGAGTGCAGGGAGTAACCTTGTTTACAGCACTAATGTAACCTTGTTCATGGCACTACCCGACAACCATATGAGAGATCTATTGGCTGATTCTGTTTTGTGCAAAAAATGAAGAGTCAGCTGATTTTTGTTACAGAGAGTAGGAATCACCATTGTTAAATAAGTGACTGTCCTGGGGGTTTTCAGAACTGCTCACATCATACTTCAACCTACCAAGGGGAGGAGGGAGTCATTGTATGAATTACTCCTGCAATATTTCATGAGCTAGTAAATTTTCTATGGAAATTATCCAGCTTGATGAAAATGTCTGTATTTCAAACCTCACAAGAGTCTGATTTAGAAGAGAAATAGTGCTCGTTTACTGCAGCTTCATTGAAGACAAAGATGGAGAGAACCTGAAGTGTTGAAATGTTAACGTTCCAAGAAAACTAATTATCATATTTTCACTTGCAAACTTCAAGCCTGCTGCTAATTAATCTCTGTGGAAAGGCTGTGTATGAATCAAATTATAATGTAAGTCAGATTATACAGGATGAGATGTATAACATACCCTGCCACTGAGGAGAAACAAAATGGATTGCTTGCACAGAAATGACAAAAAATCCAAAGAGCTTGCTCTTCATTAGTGCACCGATCTGTACCAGCCGGCTGATGACAGATTCACCCCAACGGAGTGTTGCAAACCACCTTGGATTTTCAAAAGTTTGCCTGTGGTCACAAATTATCTAGATGCAAGGAGAAAAAACTATTTGACTGAGCAAACCTTGATGTGGCACTCGCAGAGTTCTGTTGTGAAAACATCTTGAGGGCAATCAAGTGCCATTAGCACATGTCAATGAGGCTTCCCATGAATTACTACAAAAATTACAGTTAAGCGTACTCCTCCTCCATCACTGTCCAACCTCTCTGACAAAACAGTTTGGATGTCTGTTGAAGTATTACAGAAATTAACACCTTTCTGCCAGTGTATAATCAGAAGGATGTCAGCAGACTATTAGTATGGTTCATCTGCACTAACGCCTTTATATAATTCATTTATTGATTATAGGATTAAAATGATTTGTTACCATTTACTCCGGAAATACTATATCGTGCATATAATGGAGATAGTAAAGGAGACTTGAATAAATCAGTTTTCATTTAAAAGGGAAACAAAATACATATTGAAAGGGGAAATAAAATACATGTTTTCTAAACAAAAGATAATGTTTATTACCTCTCTAAGTAAATTCCGTGGAGTTTGACTAAATCATTTTGTTTTCAATTTACACACTTACCAAGAACATGCCAACCAGAAAAAGAAATGCTATAAGTAGCTCATAGTACTTGCATCCACATAGTTTGCACAGTTTGCTTTTCTTTTTATCTGTTGTCAATCTGTTTTTGTCATGCTTATTCTATTAATATTGTTAGTTATAGACTAATATGTTAGTCTATTACTGTCATGTTAATCAAACTTATTGTCATGCAACTTTCAGATTGGGAGAAGCTTGCATAGATGTGGGGGTTTTAATCCCTTTTTTCTCTTTTTTTTTTGTTTCTTTTTTTTTATTTTATTTTTCTCTTTAAGACAGCATACAACACGGAGTCAAGCAACTTCTGTGCAGTGTTACTATACCATCTCAACTTCTAATGCTGTTTCCATTAGTTTACTTGTTGATTATATCCGTTCTACCACTGTTATAATTTATTACAAGGCCACTTTTTGTGCGCACATCTGTTTAAGCAGTTCCACTCATTAGACCTATCCACACAGGCAAAAGAAGGTTTTCCTTTACCTAGAATGCATTACCTTGTTTTCCACAGCTTGCACATACACACTTTCTGATGAATTACTAATCAACAGTCGTGAGGTTTAATGACATGCCTGGGTATGGTCAGCACAGTTGGCTATTCCAGATGCTTCCAAACATCCACATTCCCTTCCTTTTTTCTTTTCACCCACCACTCCCTGTAGACTAAATACTCAAAAAGAATAGTAAGAAAAGTGTTTCAGAACCATATGGCCAATTCAACACTACACAGTTCAAGGCCTTGTCTTTTCATACAGAAATCATTTTGGTTTAAATCTAGGAGTCAACAGAGTGCTACCCTCTTTTCTGACCTCACATTTTACTCTGTTTTCTGTAACATCCCATTACTGGGCTGAGCCTTCCCTCTGCTCATCTCTGACTTTCAATCTCCATTTAATCTTAAAAAAAAAAATACAGGCTCTGCCTTCAATAATTTATCCCAGATGAGAATCTGACCTTATACACACAGATCATGAAGAAGTTCAGTGAGACATGGACCTATTTCCTCCCCTCTCCTTTGCTTACACATAGAGAGGGAAATTCTGGCCCTAATAAAGTCAGTGCAAGTTTTGCTGTTGACTGCAAGGGGTCGAGGTTTCCCTCCTACAATTTCTGTAGCAGATAGGTGATTACATGTCACTTTAACATACTGAGCTAAATTGTTCTGGACTGGCAGCGTAGCTTGCTTGTACTGGCTGAAACAATTGTGCATTACTCCAGATCAACACAGTGATTTATTCATGCTGGCATGTAAGGAATTAAATTCTATATTACTGATAATTTTTCTAGATATGCTCACAGTCAGCTTTGCTACTGCTTTCTACTCTCCTATGCTATTCTTATGGACTTTGTTTTGATTCTCCATACAATCTAAATTTCTGGAGATGCTGTACTGAGAATTCCAGTGAAACTTCAAAAATTTTTGCAATAAGGGTTAAGATTAGGAAAAGGGAATCTAATTGTGAACTTGGGAAATGCTAGGCTTCTAAAAGATCAGTGAAACTAGTTTAGGGAAAGGAAACTGCAGATCAAAATTATAAAACCTTATCAGCAGCAGCTTGAGCGATGTCAGCCTATTGTTATTTCTTGAAGATATAATATAGCGTACATGAGGTAGAGCTTATATATAAGGTATAACTCACAGTCACAAAAAGTTTGCAAACAGAAGAGTGAAAGAGTAAAAAAGAAATTTACATTTGTATACTTTTGCTTTCTCCACATTATTTTCTATCTCCATTTGTACATCAGTGATATCTAAATCAGCACTTTGAGAAGAGTTCTTCTGCAGAACCATGATTGTATAGTCATCTTCCATAGTTTTTTCTCATCAGCTTCTCTTACCTTGCATTTCTCTCAGTTTCTTTCTATTTTCTTTGGCATGGTTGTGTCTTCTGCATAAATTCCTGAACCACTTTTGCTTCTTTTTTCCTATCATCACCTTGTGCTTTCTGACTTTTCCTTCAGGCTCTCACAGTCTGTACTAGGGTATTATACCTTCCAGTTCATTTCCTCAATCTTTTTTTTTATATTTTAAGTCAAAATACCCCTGCAACTTTTCATCTGCCTTTTGGAAACTGGTCTTCCTGAAAGGCAACAGCAAAATTTCTGTTTGTGTTCATGAGAAAAATTTACCCTACAACTTCAAAAAGATCAAACCTAAGATGATTGGATCTATTAGATTCTCAGCAACAGGCTGGTGTTCTTGTTCAAAATTTGGCCTGGTCTCACTATTCATTTTTTTCACCAAAAAGAGGCAAGAAATCACACTCAGAGTAGTGCTAAACTTTCAAACAGAAAATATACCAATTATGCCGTCAGTATATTCTTCAGCCTTTTTTGATTCACACTACAGTCAGCTTACACAAGGGGATCTGGAGAGCATGAATCTGGGATTTTGAATTAGAGCACGGTCGGGGATTCTACATTTTCTGTTTCCAATATCCAACAGCAAGAATGCAATGTACCTATTTCCATTTCTCATTACACACTATGTGCCACACTGTTCTCGGTCTAGCGCTGGCTTTCAGATTACTTCCGTTTTTGCCCTTCACTTCCCTCTATCCTATATCCTGTATGTGCAAGCAAGCTCCAAACTCCAGTGTTGGAGCAAGACCAGGACCATAAGAAGAAACAAACTGCAGCAGTCTCAGGTGTGGTACCACCTGCCTTCATCAGCCTCCGCCCACGGTCCAGCAGCTTTGCTGCAGCACAGACTAACTGGAGGCTCGTGAAGCTTCCTCTAAGACAAGATCAAAAGTTAACCACCTTGCACTAAATGAGTTAAATGACTTGCTCTCCAGCAGCCCTTGTAACACTGCCACGTCCAACATCAGTTTTCTCTCCTGCCAGTGCTGATTCCACTAGCAAGGGCAGGATTTTGCCCTCAACTATTCACAAGTAATTAATGCATTATTGAACAGGAATAAATAGATAGCAATTAAATAACAAGTATTAATGACTTATTTATTAACATATTAATAGTTGGCCTGAGAGTAATAAATGCAAATTAGTGTAAAGTGGTACCAAAAATTGTGTCGATAATAGGCCCTGAAGTAATCTTGTGTGTTCAAGATAATTACAAATATATTTTCCTTTCAAAAATCTACTGCCGGGTAATTTTTTATGGTTTGCTATAATATCATTTTAAAATTAGAAAATTAGCCCTAGTCTCATTAAAATAATTTTGCAGTACATCAGGCTTTATTTCAAGTGTAAGTTTCACATTATCTTCTTGCCTACAGACCTTGCATTTTTTTTCCAGAGAACCTCCTTATGTGCCAGTATTTTGTGCCTATGCTTGGTGTACTAACAGTTTTGTTTCAGCTTACTAGTTGCACAACTTGTCTCATCGTTAGTATTGCTACATAAAAAGTCCCACTGCAAGCAGGGTGGGTACTTGGAGGGCTAAGTCCAGTAAAAATCTCTGAGGGCCATATTTTTTGCTTTTTATTCCTGTTAATAGTAATTCATCTGATAAATAGTTCAGAGGCTTTAGACATGACCAAAGTGATGAGACCATAACACCTAACAGCCAATCCAGTCACAACAGATCCCACTCAGAAGACCATTCCTGGTCAGTTGTTTTACTAGAAATACTTACCCCCCTCTTTTTTTTTTTTTTTTATTCTTATTTGTTTAGACAAAAGAAAACTCCACTTAATGTCTTGGCTCTAAACTGTTACTTAACATTGGAAAAACGATTACTCTGTGAGGACAGAAAGACATTGTCTTTTTTATCAGTTCTAGAAAAAAAAGAAAAAGCTTGGCTAAAATCCAGAGTCCTGACCTCATCACTGATCTGCTAACAAAAGCAGATTAAAATATTCCAGTCTCCCACCAGTCCTGATTTTACGAATTCTAGAATCTGACACACATTTAACATGTGACTGTCTCTAATAAAAGATCAGCAAATATTCAGCTCTGTCTCCATGTTTGTAACAGGTTGAGGAATGGAGGCCCAGTGTTCCTCCCAGCACTGGTGCACAGAACACTGCTTCAGCACACGTTTGTTTCTAGAAATGTTTCTGCCTGCCTCTGTAGGTGGCATTTTTACTTCTTTGCAGCTTTCCTCGTTAAAGGCATTGTAAATGGCTTCTTCCAAAATAATCAAGTGCGTTTCTGTAAGGTACAGGGCTACAGTGGCTCTCCCCCCACGGTGCCTTCCAAACCACTACGTAAATGTGATTGTGGCCGTGTAATCTGTGTACCTGGAAATATAATTCGTTTTGTTGCTAATGAAGGTCCTACGGCACAAATTTATTAAAGGTATACTTTTCCATGGGATAATAATTGGGTCGATAATATTAAACTCATAGGCTCATTATTTAATTGCAAGGGCAGATTATGAATACAGCTTCTAAAATGTATTTTAATGAAAAACACTACATCCTGACCTAATCATATCAACCTTATGCTATCTAATTAAGGATGCAAAAAATCATTAGAGTTGCAAAATATTAGTTCCAGCTCCATCAGGCTGTTAGCTGCCCCTTCATGAATATATATATTTTTTTACTCTATGATAAATAGTTAATGAGGTAAAAATGACAAAATTTGCATGTAGGCAAATTAGTTTAATAGAATGATGTCTTCCTGGTCTACAGAAAGTGACCTTTTTCCTATCAAAAGAAAGACTGAAAATACTTTGAAATTATGGCATGGATGTCATTCCACAAATGACAAATCACTTCTCCGAACAATATAAAAATTATAAAATGCAATAACCTTAAATTCTTATCATATTGTAAATGTGTCCTCTGCTGCTGCATTTATCAATTTAATAAAAGGAAATTAAGCATATTATAAAATACCCATTTATGGGGCAATTTTTAATCCAGAGAATAAAAATGAGAAGCACATGGTTAATAGCAAGAAAATATTGCAAAAATGTAGACCTATTTTTTCCAGAATGTTTGACTGACTATTTACTTGAATGACCTCCATTTAAAATATATTTTTTATATGGAATGATGTAAGATATGGCAGTCTCATGCTTCCTTTTATAAAAATTGTTCACAGTTAATTTCGTATTTTATTTAAAAATTAACACATCAATAATGCACGCAATAGACCTAGTGATGTGTCTTCCATACTGATTACTTTGTACAATTAGACATACAAAAAGAAAGGGACAAGATAAATACCTTATGCAAATCTATGGCAGAAAAAAGGGTCTTTCAGTATCTACAATGCCTAGGAGCATAAAAAGACCTGCAAATACAGTTCCCAGTCTTTCTGGGAGATGCTCCATGTGGAGAACATATTTCTAGAATGGAGCAAGTCTTTATTGCAAAACTAGATTTGCCAAAGAGCTAACAAAATTTCCTCTGATGGGTCTCTTTTTTATCAAAATGATACCCCAAAAAAAAAAAAAAAAAAGAGTAGATGGGGAAGATTTCTGATTTCTAAAGACTGGTTCTTTTTTCACAGTATTAGTGTTTTGTACCGATAATTCAGGAGTTTTGGACAGCAGTCTCCACTCACAAATTTCCCCCATTGTGAGGCAGATCCTGTGCCCACTGATGTAGATGGTAGAGATCATCTCTAGAGACACCAGTGATGCAAATTCCTGTTCTCTTTCCACGTCACTCATATCTTCTTACTTCTTATAGTCTGCACCAGTACGTCCCCCAGAGAACAGGAATGTTTAACACTGTCACAGCCTGGCTTTTGGTTAGGGATGATGGAAAGGAAAAGCCATGAAATTCATGCAGATGTAGACAGAATATGAACCAGAAACTTAGGGACTTTAGTAAAGACAAAACTGTGCATGACTTTTCTTTGTTGAATGAAATGTGTGTTGCTCCCTGTGCGGCACTGGGATTCTTCCCTCTACTCTGACTGCACTCTCGGAGCTGCTGGATCCAGCTGAGGCTGGCTCCATTTTAGAAAATCTCACACTAAGGTTAGGTAAACACATTTCAGTGTGGCCTTTCACGCATGTTAGACTGCGTATTGGGAGCAAAACTGGGCACTTACACGTGTCTATAGCTATGGGTCACGTCTTTCGGTGTTCTGGCCCTTGAAGTATGTCTTACTGTAGCAGTGGACGACCCATGTTTCCTCCATTCAGGTACAGACTATTTGTATACAGAGAAATAATTTTTCTTTCCATTCTTTTCCATTTGTCTTTAGCACCCACACCTCCTCCTTTCCTGCCACTCTTCTTTTTTTCTTTTTCTTTTTTTTTCCTTATTCAGCCCTTTCTGTACTGCTGCAAGAAATGATATGCTGGTAATATCATTAGAAATGTATTCAGTACTTGAAACAGAAATGTAGTTGTTTGCAGTTTCCTCATCTGCCACTTTTTCCATATGGCATTGGTGGTCCTGGCATGTAAAATGCGGTCCACTCCATGTATTCTTTGTTTGACCTTACTTAACTTGTAACATAGATAATAGAAACCAACTGTCAGTGGTTATGCTTTGACTTGATGTAGAAAATAAAAGTGTTATTTTACTTACTGGGAAAAATAAAATAAGTTTTATCTGTATAAAAAGTGGGAATGTCTGAGGCAGGTGGTTGCGGAAGTAAGTTCACTCTTTCAGACCTTTTCCCTCCTCTCTGCTAAAACGCCATGTGGTGCTCTACACTTTCCCACAAAAATTAAGCTTACTGAGTATCTGCTTTTTCATTCAATTTTTCCTTTCAGGGTCCAAACTGTCATCACGGAAAAAAAAAAAAAAGTGGAAAATAATTACAGCTGTGGCAGATGTTTATAACAGTGACAACTGAGGCTATATATTTATATAAACTGCTGATCTTTCAGAGGTAGCTATAGAGATTTGAAAAACCTGCAGACCCTAATCTTAAGTCCCTTGTTCCAGAGGGTTAGAAAAGAAAAACAAAACAACTCATGCATGCTTAAGAGGACTAATTTCCTTCCTATCTGTAATCTGTTCTTTTTTACATTGAAGCAGGAGAGTCACCAAACAAAGCATTGTACACAGAGGCATTCACAGATGTATTAATCAAATTGATGAGCACTTTAGCAATTGTCCAAGAGCTGGTTTGTAAAATAGTCCTATGGGAATTAATAACATGATGCAAATCTAAAAAGCAAGGAAGAATAAGTCCCTCACAGAAGGAAGACAATGTCCCTAAGAGACTACTGACCACATTACTTCTTCTATTTTAAACTCTCTGAAAGCAATCATGACCAGAAGCCTCATCTGTGGATGGCATCTCCACCACTGGACCCTTGGCAAACACAGAATGTATCTCCTATACATCACAGCTTAAGGTCTGTATATGGGACTAGAGGCTAGGGGCTAAGCCCTAGGAGAAAAGAAAAGGAATTATTTTGATAACAGTAGAGTAGTGTACCTTTCCCTGCAGATTTCCAACTTAGCCCACTCTTCTGGGCAATCCCGGAGGGAAAGGGCCAGGAAGCAGAGCATGGCTCTCATATCTGACTGACCAAACGCACACCCTCTTCTCAGGGCAACCTCACCTGCGCCCTCTTGGAATGAATTCTACTAGTTCATGGAAATCCTCAGTTTGCTGAGCTGGCTGAGAAATTAGCTGGGATGATACTGACATTTAAACCAGCAGTAAGTCTCTAATACCCAGTCAAGAACCACCAGATGGCACAGATAATTTTTGACATCAGTGATGCCTCTAAGCCTTTGGTTACTAAGCAGATTGTAACCCCTCAGGATGTTCAGGCAGTGCACACACAACGTCACAAAATTCTCCTGAACATGCTTCCTCTTAGCTTCTCCATTCAATGAAGCTCCCTAAGAATAATTTTCTAATATCTAGGTTCTTTTAAATAACACACAAAAATACAAGGCATTAATTTGGACCACAGACTCTTTTTGGAGACTCTGTTCACCACTCACCATCCGTCTTTCACCATTGATTCCTCTCCACTGCTCAGCCCTCTTCATAATGTAGCTCAGCTCCTGACTGGAAATCTCCAAGTCCAGTGGAACAAAGAATGTGCCTTCTTCACCATGAATACGTCGAAATACATCCAACAGCCAACCTTCGCTATGTAGCCTAAGGATAGAAATGACATTTAATTCATTTTTGAAAGGACTCTTCATGCAAAAAAAAAAAAAAATCTTTTGTAGACTTCTAGGTCTTGGTTTTCCCTTCATGACTATGTTCTCTGCCCATGAGTAAGAAGCTTCTTACAAGTTCTCTGATGTACAGCCCTCCCCAGCCCTCTGGAGAATTTACAGTACCTGAACGAAATCATATAAATGTAAGCAGCAATTTATTTTAATTATTTAAAGATACTGACTTCCCAAAAAAGATCTTGATCTTCCTTCCCTTAGAAATGTCTAATGCCTGTCCTTAGCACTGGGCTGGATAACTAGTTCCAGTAGCAAAGTTAGACATGAATGGAAGTCCTGCTGTGCCAGGGTTCAATAATGGGCAAACCACATCATACAGAAGGGAACTACTCACCATTTTTTTCAACCCCAAGCCTGAAGCCTATACAATCTAAACTTCTCTTGATGTTAGAAAAGTTCATTTCATTTGTTGGCTTTGTTTTTCAATGACATTTCTATTCTGTAGTAAAGAATTGACTAAGCAATACACAGTAAAATTTTCTACCACAAGAAAGGCTTGCTGTGTGGCATTTCTTGATGTAGGTGAAACCAAGAAATATTGTGGGGCTTTTGGAAAAACCTGGTGTCACATTTTTAGCCTAAGATGAACTTAAAAACATCAAAACATTGCTGTTTGATTTAAATGAATCATCTTCAATTAATCTCTTTCTCATTCTACTTTTATTCCAAAACCAGGGGTTCAGTAAATAGAGATCAGAAAATCTGTAATTTCAGTTTTGGATATTGAACTGAGGTCTTTCCTTTTGTACCTTTTTCCAAGCTAATATTTTATTCCAATTCAGCTGTTTCTTGGTGCCAATTTCAGTATTTTCATCCTTCCCAGAGACTGGCTGAGTAACCATGTGAAGTGCATGGATTGCTGTGGCACTGCAACCAACAAAATGCCTGGATTTCTGTGGGGCTGTTCAGGTCCTTCATTTCTTGGCAGGCGAGAGACAAAGCCCAGGCATAACTCCTTAGACCCTCTGAACTCTCGCCCTTCTCATGTACAGCAGCACCAGTGACAGGTTTTGTGACTGGTCCTTATCCTTGGGCCTCGTATTGGCTTGTGTGTGGTGAGCGATGCGTGTGCCTGGGAGAGGCAGAAAGTTGTTCAGCTAAACCAGAATGAAGTTCACATTTACATCAGCTCTCCATCACACCTTACAGTGCTCACAGAAAGTGCAGAGAAGCACACTCAGTAAGCTGCTTAGTACAGTTTTGCCCACAACTGAGATTTAGTGTGGAACAGAAATAAGGAGATGCACCAACAGACAATTTTTCCACTTGATCACAGGAGGAGCTTTAGCTCTCTCTTCAAATGGGAAACCACGACAGTACCTTAGGGTCAATCACCATATCCAAGAGTTTCCGTGATGGAGTAGCTATTCTGATCCCGAAATCTGGAAGCCTGACTCAACATCAGATTAGGAATTTATATCTCAGGCTGTGCTGCAAAGGTTCTCTCTGTACTTTTCCCCCCACCCTTCTTTTTTGAAACATTCCTTTTTGAAGCTGCAACCCTAAATTTGCTGTAGTTTCCAAGATGTCATTTTAGGATTCTCTTATCAAAAGGGGAGAGCAGGTGGAAGATAATCTAATCAAGATGTAGGTAATCAGGGAATATAAACAAACTGGCTATCAAGAAATAATAGAAAATGCTCTAAAATGTGAAATGTAAATCAGTGCTAAGGCAGAGTAGGATACTAAAGTAGCTTAAAACACACTACAGAGGAGATTATTTTTTATAAATAACCAGTACCCTTTATGTAGTAATTTACCAAATTCCACAGCGTCTTCAAATAAAAAGTTTTTCTCTTAATCTCTGGATTTACATCAGATGTTCTTTTGATACAATAGATACATTTTTGCAAGAATTGACTCATAACCTAGAATTATCCTGTGCTTGATTGAAAAACTAGCAATCAAGCTGGTGGACTTCGTGACCTTCTGTTCATGTTGAACCAATATTATTCTATGGTGTTCGTGTTTGACATTCCAGGTCAGCAATTTAAATGGCTTGCCACTTATCTTGCTAAATGAGAGAAAGACCTTGCCATTTATTTAGGCTCACTTAATGCAATATTCTTATTTCAAATTAAGTAAAATTTAATGCAGTTAAATTACTATTTGCTGCCATAAACATTTTCTATATGAAGATTTTAAGCACATGGTTATAAACAATATAATTAACTTTGAATTAATTAAGAATCATGAAGCCTGTCTTTCAGCTTTGTTCCTTTTGTCCAAAAGTACACAGCTTGCTCCTGTTATCTGCTTTAATTTCTTTTCTTTGTCATGAAAACTAATAAAACACTTCTTATACCTTAACATACCTTGTTATAAGCATGAGAGTAGTTATTTTTATTGCTAATGCAATAAAAAAATCAAAACACAGATTATGTTTTCTAGACATATAAGAACCAGTATAATACCTGACAAGTTCATTTATTTACCTATCAGAAAGAACAGAAAACATCAAAATTATTTCCGATCCAGAGTCTGATTAAAAAATGTTCTTTGCAAAGAATTATACAAACCAAAAATTAAAGGGTAGATTTAGTGGTTTGAAACAATTAATTACATCTTAGCTTGAGCCTTTCTCATCCTTTTTTGGAAAACCACCGTTAAAAATACAAAACCAGTTTTGCTGTTAACACTTAAAAATGTAGATTTTTGAAGCTTTTCCCTGAAAAATGTTTCAGTACTAGGAAATTCAGACGCTTTTCACCAGACACTTTGTTCAGACGGGTCTGCATTTTCTCACAGTGCAGAAAACATTTCACCAACAAACTCCTGTCTGTTTCTAATGTCTAGTAGAATTAAAGGAAGGAATTGCAACCAGTGCCGCTTCATTGTTCCAAAAAGTAATTAGAATATCTCTCCACGCTAGTTGTACTACAGACTCCCAAGACACCCAAGGGGAACCAGATTTATTGAGGTATTTTGGTTTATAAAGAAACAAATAGATGTCTACTGCTACTTATCCCCTGCCCATTATTTCATTAGCTTCCTGGCTGTTCAGCAGTGCCGCCATGAAGCTTTCTAGCTGTGGCAGAAACAGACACGTCCCCTGCTTTCTTTGGTGGTCTTGTGGGTTCAGTGTTCTTATCCCTTCTTTTACACACTGTCAAACACTTCAGTTTAATGGCAACCTGCTGAGTAATTCCAACAAACATCACCAGCTCCTCCATCCAACAGCCAAAGTCTCCCCTGTGGATTGGGGTCTTAAGACACAGAAGGTATCACTCAATATTTATATTGGTTTACCTCACAAGCGAAAAATGTGGTGGGTGCTTATTTAAAAATACATGTGTTCTGTGCTGAGCAACATTCCACTTGGATATATTTGAGATATGGCATCTGAGAAATATTCACACAAAGGGATGCTACTGCCTTGGTGGTAATACAATTTTCTCTTGAGAACAAATGCTGTTATGTCAATATTCAGGAAACTGTGTTATGAAATGCAGAGATGGTTTCCTTAAAAACATTTTAAAAGGTTTTAGTTCTAGAATTATTGGGCTGACAGTGTGCTGCTCAAGAGTCCTAGCTAGGTCCCAGTTTCCCATGGTGTTGGCTGTAGACGTTCAAGAAAGAGAAAGTTGATCCAATTGCAGAAGCTCATTATATAACTTTACTCTGCACAGACTCCAGTATTCAAAATGTTTCCTTTTGTTATCAAGCAGAGAACTTCAAAGACATTATGCACTGTAACAGATTTTGTTATCTTCCCTTTGCTTTTGTATTTTGCTATGAATCATTTTTAAAATGTGTTATGCTAAGACAACATTTTTTCCCCTAGTAACATTATTCCCCCACCCCTTTATTGGAAAACATTATAGAAAAATTGATCCAGAAGGAAAGGTACCTTTGATGATCTTGCACCTGTTCCCCAGACAATGAAGATGTTGGTAATATTCTCATAAAAACCTGCCTTACAAATGTTTTAATTTAAATTAATTTTCCTGAGTAATAAACGACAGCAGCTAAAACTTATGAAGCTATTCAAAACTATTAAGTCAATGATTAAGAAGGCATTAACGTCTCAAAAACTAATTAACCAGACTACAAGTACATTGGAGTTGTGTACAGCTCCCAGGAATGTAGGAGCTCTGAAATACTTTGCAGAAATTTAGATTGTCATTTATCTTTTTCTGCTTGCTGCAACAGTTTGTGGAAGGGGGACCGAAGGATGATGCAGTCAGGTGGAGGGTGTACACTGAACTTTTCTGTTCTTAACACCTGCCTGCATCTTGCCTTTGCATGTGGCCTTTTATTGGTATTTGCCAGTATTCATCACTGGGTGAATCGAGGGCCAGCACAAAATTCCTACTGCATTATAAATGACTCACTTAGAAAAAAATACACTTTTTCATTCAAGATATTAGACAATCTATCTAATTAATTTTCAGTGTCCCACACCTGTCCCTATTGACTGCACAGCTAATGGTGTCTACTAGAAAGGTGGCAAGAAAGGTAGTTGGTCAAATTTTATGAGGAACTGAGTTTAGAAAACGGGCTAATGTCATGGAAAAATTATTCGGATTAAATCATGTCATGATGAGTCGGTCACAAGAAGTCAAAAATCCTGTATCATCAAAAGGTTTTAAGGCTCTGGAAGCCATGCAGACTCAGAGGTTTTGCACTTCACATCATAAGTGGCTTTCTGAAATTTTTCCTATTTTTCACAGAACCCCTTCTTGTAGTAATAAAGACAACACCTTCCAAAGTACCTAAATGAAAGGTACACACACTTTACAGCTTAAGCCCTTACATAGACACCATTGCCTGAAGCCAAAAAAGCAGAGGCTTCCAGAATCTATGAAAAATCATTACATCCATTGTACTCCTGTTGAGGAAATAAGTGGCTCCATCTCTGACTTGCTGTGCCTAGCAATCCCAGTACATTAAAAGTTAAGCAGAAGCAAACCCCTCCTTGATTATCTACAGTTCTGGACGCTGGGCATGTGATACTGATATATCTTTTCTGATGTCACCTTATTTTATCTAACAGGAGAAGAGGCAGGAGCCTAAGCTCCTAAGGGAATAATAAGATTAAGAGACATACCTTAAAAAATACAGGTACAACACTGTTGATGAGATCATGAACAGAATGGTGTAAAGCGTCACCGTGATTAAGGCACCAGGAACTCCTGACTCCCCTGCTCTTAGAAACACCCAGGAGAGTTTTGCAGCATCAGCAATGGGTTTCTCTACACTGTTCCCAAATCGCTGTCACGGAGAAAAAATCAACATAAGGAAATGTCACACCTGATTAGAGTATAGAGACAAAAGAACACGAATCTCTGTATAAGAAGGATTTAAATGTAATTTTTGGAGCACACAGTCTGAAACTTAGGAGTCTGCTAGGAAGAATTTAAAATTAACCACAAAATGTGAAATAAACTATTTGCTGGCTTATTTTAGTACAACTAAATTCTACCCTGTTGAGGTGGCTTATTGAACAAAACCCATGTCACAGTGAAAATACTCAAAGTGAACTCTGTTAGTGTATTTCAGGACAAGTGGAAGGGGAAGAAGGCTGAAATTTGCCTTAATGCAATGACCAAGGAGGCATAATGTTGAATTATTTGTTTTATTTTCCAAAAATCTATTCTTTTCCTTTTTTTTTCTTTTTTTCCTCATATCTAGTTCTTAAGAACTAGCTACTGTATTGACATATTATTGCCCTCTGCTGGATCAATTTAGAAGAATTCAACTACATATCATAGATCTCCTACTGCTCAGAACTAAAATAAATTCCTCTCTCCACTTTTTCCTTTTTAAAGTGACACGGTGATAGCCATATCCATACGAGATCATGTTGACACATTTTGCAAGGACGAGAAACTGCATGACCAAAGCATTCAGCGTCCGTCATTCAGACAAGTGGCCTGTGACCTTTAGGCTTTGAGAAACCTGCACCTTTCTGAGCAACTTGCCTAGATTAACCCTTAAGAAGTGTCAAAACTTTCTGCCCTTTCTGACTACCTTTGCAGTGATGTGCAGAGAAAAGAAATGACAACTGCACGTCCAGCTACAGAAGGACTATGATTCTTGAGCACATTTTTGTTCTCTCTTCATGATTTGCAATGCTGCTGGGTTTCTGTTGTGGAAATTGAAGGTCCCAGGAGACTGGTAATGACATATAAAGACTAGTCACTAATTCAGATCCATCCATATTTGTTACAAAAAGAATTAAATACCCTGGTTTTCTTCTATCTCCCTGTTCCATCTTCTCTTTTTGGAAAAAAAAAAGTAAAAAAAAAACCAACAAAAAACCATTGGCTGCTTCCACTGCTTTCTCACTGAAGCAACTCTCTACCAAGGAAAATCCTCTGCACAGTCACGTCCTGACATTCCCCCAGAGAGGCAAAAGTCTGAATGGCAAATAAAAATAAATTTCTCTCTTATCCAAGCAGTTCTTTCTGGAAAAGCAAAAATAGTGTGGGAGAACTGTACTTTTCTACCCTTTTATTCTAACAACAATACTCTGTCATTCTGTATACCTTCTGTGGTCCTCAAAGACGTCATCCAAAGGTGTCTTCATTTTAAATAGCTTAAATAACATTTGTCAACATCTCTCTCAGATACTTATCACATCACCGCATGTGGTGGTCATGTGAGCCTTTTGCTATATCCACTGGTTTTTATGATGACATGCATCCATGTGGCCAAAGAGGTGTTACTGTTGTCTGCATTTTGGAAGCCACAGACAGACAAAGCAAGTGGGGTCCCAGGAAAGCTCTGTCAGAACTGGAACTTGAGCTGCATAGGAATGTTTCTTATCCCTGAAACATCCTTCTACAAGCTGACAGTAAATCAAATCTGAAATAACCCATTTGACACAGCATTTTGGACTTGAAACCCCCCCCAAATATGCAACTGCTCTTTAGCCTTTCCTTAACAATAAAAAACATTAGTTAGTAAACACAGAAACCTTTGTCTCCAGGGCTATCTGTCATCTTTCATAAGTATTAAGGCCATTTAGAATACTAAAATACATTCTAGCACTAAAATAACTCATATTACCACAATACAATATTTTTAAAAGGCTTGATCTAAAATAGATTGGCAAGCAAATCTGAAATAGCTGCTGAAAGAATGCCAAGAGAAAAAAAAATTACAAATGCAATAATGAAAACACATGTAAGAGATACAGTTTCATTTTGGAAAGGATACATGCAATATATTGTGTAATATTTGAACAAATGAGTTTCTACTAAAGATAATCTTGGTGGGTAAGACTGCCAAAGTTTCAGTATGAAGTACAGAGAGGTGTGTACATTTTTAACACTTTAATGAGAAACTAAGTTACTTTACTTGTGTCTCACGTTTCCCCCTGACCAAGTGTTATTAGAAATTGATAAGTAATCCAGTCTCTGTAGAACTGAGCACAATTCCACTGAAGTCAATGGCAACGATTTTCTCAAAGCAAGTGTGGGAAAGATAAGGCAGACCTCATCGTCTCTTCCAGTTTTTATGAATGCATGAGTATTAGAGGTGAGAAAAAAATCCATTTAAACATTTTAATATTTCTACCCTGGTTATTCAGGGAATACACCTTTTTGTCTTAGGAAAAAAAAATCTTAATCCAAATTACAATTAGAATTGAATTCTGTGCATGTTTTACATAAGGAAATTTTAAAATAAATAAATAATTGCAGGCTGCCCAAGTGAAAAATAGAGCATGTTGCCACATGCTTAAACTATTGCAATTGCCTCTCAAGTGAGCTACAACTAAATTTCTTGAAGAGCTGAATTTTAATTTTCAAAACTACTGCAAAAGAAAACAACATGTAAAGAGAAAAATCACCCGCAGAGCACAGGTTAGATGACAAAGAACCAAGAGACCTGAGAAAACCTGATCCACAAAAAGACCTGTGGATTAGTGCTTGATCTGGAGTGAGAAAGAGAAACATAGATGACTTTGAAAGCCCAGCAAGGGCAGAAGAGCAATACCACAACCCCAGAAAAGCTCTCAGCATCCTGCAGCCACTGAAAGGAGCTGGTGTCACAGACACAGTGAGACCCAAATCTGAAATGCGTGCTCTGGGAGACTGGGCATTATCTCAGATGTGATAAAAGTCAGGAGTCACCCTAGTACAGTTGGGCTACACAGCCCATACATAGGCACAGACAGAGCTGGGAACTTTGCTCTCCTGATGTTACATATGATGAAACTCTCTCCTTAAAAATGTCTGTCTTTCGATCTCACAAGCCTTTTTAGGTGTGCCAGTAAATTATATTAACTACCTTGCATGTCAGAGAAGTGCATTATAACCTCTATTTTTTTCATCTTGTCTGCTTCAATGCTTAGAAAAATTTGAAATGTTAATAATCAGGATTGCTCATTAACCTATCCCCATTAACATCCAAAACTACCATAATTCTTCTCAAAGCAGATGCAATCACTCCAGCAGTGGATTTACTTTCTTATCTCCATATATGGCTTGTATAGTGCTCTTAATTTTATGCAGAAACACAGTGACTCCATTAGATGGGAATTTTGTTAATAAAAAGGTAATGTATAACATTATTATTTAATTTCTTTTTAACTTTCATGTTCCATTGCCAGGGGTGGAATTTCATATCTTTCAGTGATTCACTGAATAAAGCAAACTTCTACGTCAAGTTCTCATGTCCAAGTTATTTTAAGTGACTCACCCCCAGGAATGAATCCACTACAAACACTGCCAAGGGGTCTAGCACTGTCCATAGTCCCATGGCTATGATAAACTTTGACAAGAAGGAAGGGAATGAGTCAAACAGCTGCTGACAGCCCCATCTGATCAGGACCATGAGAAGCAGACCAGCATTCAAGGTTAGGGGTCCCACCACAACCATGGCCAACTCTTCACTGGTGTGCAGCAAGGAGTTCTGGTAGCACAGTTCCACAGTGTGAGGGAAGAGCTGGAATCTGTAAACAAGCAAAAGGAGAGTGTTTGTGCTCCTGAGAAAACCACTGAAAGAAGGTAGAATCGTGCACGTTGAGTTGTAAAGTTGCATCTCTATCTGGGACACAGTACTATGACCAAAAACTGTATGAAGCTAGTCAGACAAATAAAACTTTCTCCTCCTCCTCCTGTCTCTGTATCCTTGGATCCCCTCTGACTCTCAGTTCACTGGGTGCACATCCAGACTCTAGGGACTGTGCAGGAAAGGCTATGGGAAGGTATTACCTGCCAGATGCACCAACATGAGCATAGGCCCCAGGAGCTCACCCGTGTCTGCACAGCAGCACCTTTGGGCACCGCACAAAGCAGAAAATGTGCTGTGGAAGACATAGCTTTCAGTATGCCAAAAGTGATTGGAAATGTCCCTCTTGCCACCATGAGATGGTGGGATTTGCAAAGCTCATACCATGAGCAAGTTAGCTGGCATGGTAAGAGAGAGGAACAGCTTGGCACTGAAAGCTACACACAGATGCTGAAATTTAAGGCAAAAATTTCAATCCAATTGAAGCAGCCTAAATTCTGTTCCCAACTAAAGGCAAAGTGGTTTGGTTCTCACTCTGTTCCCTACTTGTGAGTGCTACCACTACATTTGGTAGGACCAGAGAGTGCTCAGCCCAGCCTCATTGTTCAGACACACAGCTACAGACTGGGATGCTGATCCAGGGCAACTTGGCTTGAGAACATTATCCTTTATCTAGCTGACTGCCTGGGACAGCTGTGACTAGTGGCTTTGAACATGACCACCACTCTCTCATGCGTTGCTTCCTTCTGTTGAGTTTCCTTTGTTTTCCCAGACTCTTGATGCTTGGCCTCCCAGAAGTTTTAGTGCCAGCTGGCCAAGCTGACACAGGCTGTGCAAGGCCAGAAGTGAGAGATGGCTGGCTTTGCATTAAGATCTAGAAGACCACCTTAGCAAAACCCAGCACTGTCCAGAGTCTTCTCAGACACCCTGCTCAAATTTCAGCCAATAATCAATACCACTACCACACCAGGCATAGGTCAGAGAGTTGCATGTTACTGGCTTGTACTGACTGATTCAGGTTTGTGTGATCATTTAAGGTGAATAAAAGAAAAAAAAGTTTCTTTTGCAGAAATATTTCCTTTCCTAAGCATGGCTGAACCCTTTCGCTCTGTAAAACGCTTCTCTACCACACAGAAATATGCATGGGGTCAGGTATATTTCACCTAGTGGACTTGTACTCCATCTTTTGGTTATTTCGTGCCAGGTAATGACAGGCAATGATTTTCCTGCAACACTCTAGAGAGGTCTAATTCCTTAGCTAAAGTCAGTGAATCATAGAGTTAAAATATGTCAACTCATTGCAGCACTCACAGTAAAACTGATATATCAAAGTTAAATTCGTGTAAGTATTTTACTCATAGATCACATCAGTAACATGAATTATGATTTAAACACTTCTTCAGTTTTTGTGCACTCCTTAAGCATTCTGAAATACTTTATCCAAAATGATAAATTATTCTTCTGTAAGATACATAACCTGCTGAGTATCTCTGATGGGAAGGACATAGGCGTGACAGAAGATACACAAATGGGCATATCATGTTCTGGGTTTAAAGTTTACATTACTAACACCTTCACCTGACATGCACATTTGTATGTCAGATCATCTGGACTCTGGAGGCAGTCCTTGTTGTCGTAGTTTCTGCAGGGGTTCCTATCAGAATTTGCATGTAGAGCTCTCAGCATGAGTCTGAGTCATCAATTCCCCTCGTAGTGAAAAGGACGTGCTTTGAATCGAGTTATTTGGTGAAATATTCTGACAGAGAAAAGAGGATGGCAGGACTTACTTTGCAACAGGAACTGAGATGGTCTGAAGGAAGAGCCACTGACTCAAATAATGCTGGTAAAGTCTCAGGAACCAAAGCAAAACTACCAGCAGGGCGAGCAGCCAGAAGTCCCTGGAGTTCCAGCGTGTGGCTCCCAGCTCCGAAAAGGCCGTGTATACCACGAAACGGAAACGCTCAACAACCTGCCTGGAGAGTTTCACTTCAGCAGCAGAATGACAGCTAGGACTAGATGGAAACAAAACAAAGAGTCATTCGTAAAAACATACAAGAAACAGCAGTTGCTGAAAGACTGCAGAGTCCTGCTGTACAGATAATGTTGCACAGGTTCTGATCACAACTTTTGATTAAACAATGCATCTGACATTAAAAAAAACGAAAAGAAATGTTTTTTCCATGGCAGTCTAGGTGAGAGGTGGCTTCCTCCCAGAAATCAAGCTGTCACTTTTATAAAGACAACAAATCACATTTAAAACTAAGTTTTTAAAAGCCTTTTGCTTTCATTTTGATTTTAATTTTTCTCACAAATTGTTCTCTGAGGAACACTTTATCACTTATATTCCTTCTGAGAAAGTGGTAAAAGAACTTGTCATATTTGTACTGAAAAGCATTAATTTTACTGAAAACCTCTGAACAGCTTTTTGGCATTTGGGTAAGAGCACTTCACTCAAATATTTCCGTACACAGTGTGGGCTAAAATTCCTCTTTAGTTTCAAGTAAAAAGGGAAATAGAAAGGAACTTGCACTGTAAAGGATTCTGCTACTGAGTGTGGTGCGATTTTCCCTTTAAGCTAATTACTGTAGTGCTTCAAAGGAGGCGGAGGGAGGAAATGAGATGCCGAGATGCAGCCTTGGCATTATGTTTCCCAGAAACTGAAGACTCTCAGCTGATTCAAAGCTGAAAAGACAGTAGCTTCTTTGACCTTTTGAAACTTCTAACTGCTATGCTTATTTCCACTGATTTAAATGACTAAGCACCTGAGATGCACAACTCCAGGACTGAACATGATGTCATCATGCTCAAACTGTTATTTATATTGATTAAGGCTTCTGAAAGTTCAGAAATATAAAGGTCTTTTTGTGGAAGAAAACACGCTGGCTTTTTAAAGTGTAGCATGTGACTGAAGAAGTGACAGACATACTTGCACTGTATTTTTCACCCTTTTAAAGAACTTTCCAGTCTACATGTATTTCTTAAGTAGTTGTGTACATTTCTTTCTCCAGCAGTCACAAAGAGAACTGTGAATTGCAATAGAGAAGAAACTTAAAAGGTTTCTGCATTTAGTCTAGGTTTGAATGAGAAGGAAAAACAACCCCCCCCAAACTTGCCAGCCATAAGGCTGGATTTTGAGACCAGCCTTGGCGTCACGTTACTCCTTATTCTCAGTGTTGAGCAGGATGCACATGGAGGAGATGGCATGCTATCAGCCAGCCCCCTTGCTCATGAGAAGGCTCATGCTTTAGTTACATGGTTGGAGAAGGAGAGGACGAGAAGTTGTCAGGGACACAGCACAAAAAAATAGGTTTTGGGTCAACAAAGGTCTCAAGTACAAATCACTAAAACTTCTCACAGAAACATCTCTTGGGCTGAGAAAGCTAATTCTTGCAGTGACTGTAGGCTGATCTGTCATGGGTTTTGAAGGTTTTTTCAAGTTATTGTAGTCCATTTTGCTTATGTCCTAATCAGTCACAAAGTCCTACTTTAGAGACAGGGCCACATCATGAATCTTCTTCATGTTGTAATTATTTTCCCACAGCAGCCTACAGGAACATCACAACACATTTCATTAACATTATGAATTCATAGTCTAGGCTTGTGTGAGAAGGAGACAAAGAAAAATGTAAAGTAAAAAATATAATTGACTGTGGTATTATACTACAATAACCATGGAATTCTAAATGTTCTGAACTCTGCAGCTAGATTGCACTACACTTCCTTTCATATAAAGAGATTTTTGTCATCCTTAATAGCTTCCATCAAAATTTACTCTTAAAGCATTCACTCTTTGAGAAAAGTTAATAGGGCAGGATTAGCCATACTGCATTTTAGTTAGACCAAATTGTTTGTTTGTGCAAAAAAAAAAGAAAAAATAATACTATCTTAGCTCATAATACTCATCTCATCCTTCATCAAACAAGCAGAATTACATAGATGTCCCACCCAGCCTCACCCATTTCAGAAATCCACATCCTACAGGGATCACTGCCAATCTTTATCTCTGTGCTGAGAGCATGAGTAACCACGTATATTCCAAAAAAAAAAAAAATCTGGATTTAGCTCAACACTTCATGTAAGAATCATGTACTACTAGATCATTTAGTTTCAATTTACTAATTGAAGCTACCTCCAAATAAGCAACACCAGAGTGGAACATTCAATAGACCACCTGTAAAAGATTTCAAGAACATATATCCTTCCTCTAACCCAACACACAAATGGAGCAGGAGAGCGCACTGCTCAGAGCACTGAAAATACTCAGTCCTCTTTCATTCACGGCAGTCCTAGAGCACCAGAAGTAATGAAAAACCTTGGTGACTGAAAAGCTGAGTTAGGAAGGTGAGTAAACTTCTTGCTCACTGTGGCAGGACCTTGCAGTGCAATCAGTACTTTTACAGGAGCTCCATGAATGCACTTGCTCCAGCTCTGTCACTCATTGTATGGAAGCTGCTTCCTTATGCAGCGTGAGCACACCATATAAAGTGTGGCTGTGGAACTTCCCTAAGGTTTAGGCAGCAATGAAAACATTCAACACATGCTTCCATCACTCCATTGCTCCGCACACTACTTCCATTTTCAAGAGGTAAAAAGAGAGCTGATGTCTTGCCCTGTAAGCTGTGTCATCTCTGCTGAGATGCTGGCTCTCTCAGCCGTGGGAATCCATCTGCTCAACAAACTTACAAGTGAAAGTAGAGAAATTCAGAATATGCTCACTTATCAAAACCAAAAGCCTTCCACTGAATGACCCTGCTTAAACCCGCAGAGCAACATCTGTGATGTCTTTCCTTAGCTGCACCTTTCCTCTGAAAAAAGCAATAGCAGCCCAGAAACTCTAATGAAACCCAAGCTTGCTGGAAGTCTAAGAAATCAAGAAAAATATGTCCATTGGATAGAATCAAACATTCATTTTTATTTTTGTAACAGCAATTATCCTTTTAAAGACTTTGTGATTTTCATCAAATGCCTTGATCATAATTTCCTGCTTTTAAATGGAAATTAAACACTTTATTGCTTAACTTGTTGGCAGTCCAGATTCTGAGTGTCACTTCTGTGCTAGGTTATACTTCCCTGTGACTGTGTGACACCTTGACATGAGCACCATCAGCCAATGGTAGAAACTGGTGGAAAACATAGCCTACACAGTGACTCAGTGAAAGTCCCAGCCCATAACTGGAATATCTTCATTTACTTTAAAACAAATTCAGTTGGCCCCAACTTACTTGTGAGTTTCAGCAAACTGTTCCTGAGTACTCATTAATCACGCTGTAAGGCTGTTTACTGGTTGCCACTTCAAAACACTAGGCTTAAATGACCTCTCTCATTGACTTTTTTGAAAAATGAAGGAAGGAAGAGGCAGAAACACAAAATGAAATGTACCAAACAAGTGGAAACAGCCCCTTTAAATATTTTTATCTGGTGTTAGTAGTAAAAGCTTGGGGGTGGAGTGGCAGTGCTGGCAGATGCAGTTTTCAGAAGAGATTTATATAAAGTTGCTGTAGGGCAGAGAGCATGAGTATTACCTTTCAAAAACAAAACAACCCCTCCACCCACAAAAATACCAAACCTTAACCCTTGGGTGAAAACTATATAAAGTTCCAAATGAGAAGCCACTTGAGCAATGGATTTATCCATGATTCCTTGGATTACTGGTAAGTAATTTGGCTGAATGTTTTTGTTCTAGGGCATTAGTTTTGCATTTTTCTTTGGGAAATGCTGCAGTAACAAATAGCAGAGACCGAATTACCATAAAAGCAAGTCAATTATTTCTATGGAAATTGTTCAGAAGGGAAGAAACGATGCACAGATTCTCTTAAGCTGCACTTGATGATGATGACAGAAAAGTAATGGCTGATAGAAGGCAGTGTGTACTGTTGGGTGGCAGCTTTGCTGCTGACAAACTACGGTGAACATTTGTATAATGCACTGCAAGGCTGGCACTTAGAACTGATGGCGGGGTAGATCCTCAGTCGATGCAACCCTGCTTATTCCGGAGATACACTGGTGCTTATTCCAGAGATACACCAGTCGAGGCATTCAGGATCTATCCTGAATGTATCTATTATTTACATTGCATAAAATAAGGCAAAATAAATGTTTCTTTGTCACCCATATAGACAGAGAAGATTTAAAGAGCAAATGCAGACACAAATTAGTTTATGCAAATTACCTTCGGGGAATCATGCACAGTCCTTACAGCCCGAGAGTCAGTGCAACATGTTTACTCAGTTCACAAATAAAAAAGACCCCTCCCCCCACAACCAGCCTAAATAGTAGGTATTTAAACTTTGTGCTAAGTCCTTTATGGCTTATCAACATAAATGAAGATGCAGGAAATGCTGCCCAGTGTTACTACAATGAAATGTTGTCACTTTCAGTGTAAAATCACACCTGAATATGAAGGCACATCTAAAATTGGTACACTAAAACACGCAACCCTTCAAATGGAAACCGGTTCAAAGCACCACTGATGAAGCATGAGGCAGAAAGGGAATATGGTTCATTCCATTGTGCACGACATAAACATATATATAAAACACATAATTTTGTTATCATTAGAAGGATTTTATTATTATTCCCTCTGCATTATATTTTTCCTTTTCAAAGCTTGTACTGCATTACAAAGAAATTGTCTTTATCCCAGGCTGTGTGGTGATGACACAAACGACTTTGCCCAATAAGCCAACGGCAGAGCTGCGAACCGAGCTCTGCTGAGTTACAGTCCATTATTCTATCCACTGGATTCCTAATAAAATATTACTTTTTTGTTTATTTGTATGCAAAGTGAATATAACCAGGGAGAACATTTGCAAGGATGGAGACACTGTTTTTTCCTAGCTCTTTTCCAGGACACACCTATGCTTCATATTCTTCAGTTTGCAAGCAACCAAGAAAACAGGTATCACAAATAGTTACAAGGGCTACCTAGGGGCTATCTGCTGTGAGAGAGGCGACAAAACGATAAAATGTCCTGAGGGGACATCAGGTAGCTCCTTAACATACAAATGTTCATAGGAGAATTTGACCTACAGCTTACTAAACAACCCAAAGTCATGGTCCATAAGAAATGTTGAAAATAATGGCACATTTATTTTGCAGGTGCAGCTGTGGTGGAAAAAAGAAACTGCCAGAAGCAGCAAAATCCAAAATCCAAAAGCAGGACTTTTAGGAATTAAACATTCTTGCAAAACAGGAAAAAAGAGTAATCCAATAACTGCAATTGTTTTGGTTTATTGCAAAGAACATGACACGGGTGCATGACTGCACCTGTAAATTCACAAGCTGCCCCACCAAGCTGGGGAGGAGGAGGCTGATGGTGGCTGTGCTCCTTCCAAGGTCCAGGCTGTGCCAGCTCATGGTAGATGGCCAGCAAGCAGTAAACTCTGGATCAGCAACAGCTTAGGTGTGTTTGCATTACAGGCATAGCCAGGAGCCAGAACAAACACACCAGCTGAACTTTTCCCACAACACACTCATGGGGTTATGTGCTGGCACAGCTGTAGCCTTGGAGGAACCACTATGTTCTTCCATATTGGGGGGGGG